>CM069863.1:14460691-15033191 GCA_036172795.1 Pelodytes ibericus | reverse complement strand
AGCACATTTCTAAATACATCGGATTAGTGTATTCCTTTACAGCTCACAATGGACTTGGAGAATTCTCTGGCATTTCAGATAGTTACACCACTTAAAGCTTTTTTTTTTTGGCTTGGGGAGTAAATCCAATGTTGTGACTTCTCTACATGAGAAATTAGGAGCCACTTTGGATTTGGCATGTTCGCTGCCACTCAAACATATTTAACTAAATGGATCCTTAAAAAATAAATAAAAAAAATCATTCAAAAATAAAACCCAAAACAAAAAAGATAAAAATGAACATAAGCATTGGTTCTGCTTACGTCGACCCAACAGTTCGGATGTAGAAAAAGCAATGGAAACAGTGGTGAGAAACATAAAAACTGTTCTGTGAGTTTTATAGTTTGCTGTAGAGTTTCCAATCGCTGAATAATTAAGCCAAACTTGGGTTTTTCCTAAAGACCCCATTTATCAACTTCAAAATCGTCTGGAAAAGTGAGAGGAAGATGTGAGAAAAGTCAACATGGAACCAAAGCGCTGGCCAACACCCAGTTAGAAAGGATCACAGCTGTGGTCAGATGTGTAGAAGAAACCATTGAAGTAATGGTGGGTTAAAAGTGATGGAAAAATCCCTCCACCTGAAAATTCAGTGGGTAGCAGAGACTTTATTAAACCCAAATTCCACATACACCAACCAAACCAGAAGGTGCTGCTTTTCCCACAGAGATCACACATTCACAGTGCTTCCGCCACGGCAAAGGATTCTGGGTAGTTATATGCAAATCTACCAAGACGCCTACCCATAATCCTTTGCAAGTGGTGATAGCGCTGTGAATGTGTGATTTCTGTGGGAAAAGCTGGAGGAGAATTATGGGGCTTGTAGTTTGGTGGCAGAAGCTGGAGAGCCGCCTCTGGTTATCTGGTTAATTGTGTTATTCATTTCTAACATGTTTGCAAGTTTTAGTCACACCTTAGATTGTGCGCCTTCCATTTAACATGCAGAATACTGAAAATTATTTTGTAGCCTTAGGGAATTATTTATATAGGAGGCCCACATGCGATAGCACCTAATACTGGCGCTATTGGTGAATATGTGCGCTTTATGCACCTGTCCAGAATGTCTGGGTTGCTCCAACGCACCGAGTGCCGCCATGAGTAAAGATTTAGACATTGAATAGGCCCGACAAGGGTCAGGGAAGCCAAACAAGGTTCGACTCCCGCAAACAAACGGTGGGTTGTATATATATAAAAAAAGTTAATCGTCGTTACACATAACAAATGGCGGCTGTGTGTTTTGTTTTACTTACCAACACTTTTGTGTGTGGGAATATTTACACAGAATACTTAGCGTTGTCATCTGCGGAGACAATGCTTTAACTTTTCTGTGTTAGCCGTTCACGGCCTGTCGAAGGAGTGAGCTGCTGCTCACTGTATTAACAGACAATCTACAGTATGATTAGCGGTTCGTTGACGTGGGACAGGAATGGATATTGGCATCGGGACAAGCCATTTTATGCTCTACAAAACTATGGGGGTGGGGGGGGGGGGGGGAAGCAGGCATCCCAGTGAGTATTTTATATATATAATTTAACATTTGAAATTAACTTTTCTGGAGTTGAAAATGTCCCTTCAATGTTAAATTCTATGAAAGCAGCACCTGATTATTAGGTAATAAATCTGCTAATAGCCAATTTGTGTCTTTGCAATAAGAAAATTAGATATCTTTTGACATACTGGCATGATTAACATGTAGATATGTAGTAGATAGTGGTTGGTAGATGGAACCTCAATTTTTAAATTGTGTTAGCCCCACCCACTTTTATTAAGCTCCACCCAAACTGACAGTTCACAGATAAGAACTACAAATATGGCCATGTATTGGGGGAAGAAACGGGTGCAGACATGCTTAGCAAAACATGGCTTAGCATACCATGGGAAATGCACAATTTACTTTTTTAAATAATACTTTACAGTCCTCTTGTAGTTTTACATTGAAAATAATTGTAATAATAAGTAGCAACACATCTATTACACTTTATTTGCAGTTTTTACGACATAGGAAGTAATGAGGAATCACTGCAAATACATATTTCGAATTCTTTACAGTAGATAATGCAGTAATTATCTAAAATTATTTTTGTACTGTCTAGGTTAAATTGTCATTTTCACTTTTGATTTTGTAAAGGTAAACCTTTACTACCAATCTACAGGTTGGCATTTCTGACTCTTGTGATCCACAAACAGGTACAGATAGATAGATAGATAGATAGATAGATAGATAGATAGATAGATAGAAATATAGATAGATAGATAAATAGAAATATAGATAGATAGATAGATAGATAGATAGATAGATAGATAGATAGATAGATACATAGAAATATATATAGATAAATAGATAGATAGATAGATAGATGATAGATAGATAGATAGATAGATAGATAGATAGATAGATAGATAAATAGAAAGATAGATGGATAGATAGATAGATAGATAGATAGATAGATAGATAGATAGACAGACAGACTCATAGATAGACAGACATACAGAGAGAAAGACTGAAAGCGAGAGACTCAGATTCATCTGATTTAGATTCATAGAACGAATACATTGCAGACCTGTTAATGGACAAATAGGCACAGAAGAATGATTGATAGATAAAACAAATAAGAGAGATATAAATAGAGGAGAGGAAGTTCAGAAAATGGAAGGATATACAAATTGATCAGAAAGACAGAGAGAAAGGTTGAGAGAAAGATAAAGGAGAGAGACAGACAGACAGACAGACAGACATACATAGAGATAGCCAGAGAGATAGACAGCTTGATATATATATATAGAGAGAGAGAGAGAGAGAGAGAGAGAGAGAGAGAGAGGGAGAGGGAGAGAGATAGACAGATAGACAGAGAGATGGCTAGATAGATGGATAGCTAGAGAGATGGCTAGATAGATGGATATATAGACAGAGAGATGGCTAGATAGATAGACACAGAGATAGCAGACAGACAAACACACACACACAGATAGATCAAAGCTAGATAGGTAAATAGACAGACAGACAGAGATGTAGATAGAGATCGATAAATAGACAGACAGACAGAGATAGATAATTAGATATAGTACGTGGGTAGATAGATGGCTAGACAGACACAGGTATAATAGATGGGTAGGTGGGGAGAGAGAGAGAGAGATGGACAGACAGACATAGATATAGTAGATGGATAGGTGGGTATATATATACATATATGGCTGGATGAACACAGAGCCATCTGTTGCAGATCTATGAAATAAATTCATCACTGGCTTGTTACTCTCTCCTGCAGTAGACAGGTAGCAATGATTAATCAATAATCCCTGTAACAACAAGACTACACACACTTTACTAACCACACATCACTCCAAGCCAACCCCAGCGTCTGACCTTTCTAGGCTTCACATGTTATTGTGACCAAACTTTCACAGTCCACTAATCTGCAAATTGTGAACAAAATAAATATATAAACGAAGAGGAATGATGAACATCATAATTAGACACTGTGTTGGATCAGCTGACCTCAACCAATTAAAATTATTAATAGCAGACAAAGCTCTGGTGCCAAATCTGGGGATACTGACATCTCATTTGTTTCTAGTTTATCATTAGTGGTACATGGTGTGGAGGTGATGATGGATCTAGGAGAGGAACAGGTTGGAGAATAAGGCTGCAGGGTTTAGACTGAATGTGCCGTTTGGGTGGCTGGAGGGGAAGAGGTTGTCGTGCAAAATGTCTCTGGTGGGGTTTTTTTTAGTTTGCTATAAAATCTACAGAGTATAAAACGTATTTTTAAAACCTCAACAAGAGCCCTGGATTTTTAAGAGTCTGCATTGTTACAACTTAAGCACTGAATAGTCTTCCAATTATAAATACCTGCTTGTATGCTCCATTGAATTGATTCCTTTTCTAAATATGTGATTATTTATTAATAGGAAAGAGTGAGAAAGAGAATGAATGTGTGTGTGTGTGTGTGTGTGTGTGTGTATGATTGTTATTGTGTATGTCTTTGTCTGTTTGTATGATTATGTGTGTCTGTCTGTGTGTTCTGTTCGTTTCAGTGTATTTTGATGATTATGTGTGCCTGTGTTTGTATGTTTGATTGTGTGTGTCTTTTGTGTGTATCTGTTTGCATGATTGTCTGTATGTGTGTTTAATAAATGTCTTTGTGTGTGTCTTTTTCTGATTATAAATGAGTGTGTTTGCATGAATTGGTGTGCGTTCTGTGTGTAAATGTGTATGTGATTGTCTAAATGTGTGTCTGTGTGTATATGTGTGTCTGTGTGTGTATGATTGTCTATACGTGTGTCTGTGTGTGTATATGTGTGTGTATGATTATCTATACGTGTGTTTATAGGTGTGTCTATGTTGTGTGTTAGCCCTTATGAGTGATGGGGAGGTCAATCAAAGAAATGAAATTCTAACTCTGTGAGCCAAACGGGTTAACAATGACTTGCTAAGCCCTTTGGCACTGAAAGGGTTACCCTTTAAATAGCAATGTGACGTTACATACATTAATCTCCCTCCTGCTCGTTGGCAGCAGGATTGGACAATTGGCAAATATCATTAGTTAAATAAGCCCTCAGAGGATGCTTGTAATCAGTGTGAATGAGGGAAATCCGATATGACATAAAACATATAAGCTGCTATCACACTATATGTGCTGCTCTCCAGAGACTTAACTACAAGCTAACAGCATCAGGTCCTACATAGGTGCTACATAGGGTACTCTCTGCCTCCATTAACCCTGCGAGTGCCAGCATACTGTGAACTGCTACATCCATCTCACTTATATATATGTTTCTGTGTGTGTCTTATATAACTCTATTATCTATCATCTATCTATCTATCTATCTATCATCTATCTATCTATCTATCTATCATCTATCTATCATCTATCTATCTATCTATCTATCTATCTATCTATCTATCATCTATCTATCTATCTATCTATCTATCTATCTATCTATCATCTATCTATCTATCTATCTATCTATCATCTATCTATCTATCTATCTATCTATCTATCTATCATCTATCTATCTATCTATCTATCTGTCACTTTGTATTTCTGTCTGCTTCTCTTCATACATTTATATCCATTTACCTATTTTTTTGTCTTTCTGTCTGTTTCTCTATAAATGTATATCTGTCTGACTGTCTGTCTGTCTATCTATCTATCTATCTATCTATCTATCATCTATCTATCTATCTATCTATCTATCATCTATCTATCTATCTATCTATCTATCTATCTATCTATCTATCATCTATCTATCTATCTATCTATCTGTCACTTTGTATTTCTGTCTGCTTCTCTTTATACATTTATATTCATTTACCTATTTTTTTGTCTTTCTATCTGTTTCTCTATAAATGTATATCTATCTGTCTGTCTGCCTGTCTGTCTCTGTCTGTCTGTCTAAACAAAGAGACAGGCAGATTGGCACGTAGTTAGATACATATCACTCTATGATAGATATCTATGTACCTTTCTACCTGTCTATTTGTCTGTCTCATTGTCTGTCTATCCTTCTTTCTTTCACATATAAAGATTTTATATATATATAATATATATAAAATGATATGTTATAAATAGAAGGAGATTTCTAGTGTATGAATGCGTGAGCGCTGTACTTTGATGTATTTATAAGAATCTGGATATATTGGGTATTCTGATCTATTTGACCCAATATGTACCCAATATGTACAATATCTGTATCAGGTCTGTGTGATAGCCTCGAGACAATGTAGCAGGTAGCAAGGCTACGCTCACGCTGGGGTGGTATTTGGCAATGAAGCTTCATAAGTGGAATTTATATTGCTGTCTGTAAAAAGTGACAAGTCACATCAGCAATGCCATCATCAATAGGAGGGGGGAGTAAGTGGGAGAGATCCCCACTGCACCCTTTCTGTACCACCTGCTAACATTGGAATAAAGTAGCCCCCCCCCCCCCCATCCAAACACCCTCATAACAGTAATACAGTGACTTCTGGTTATAAACACAAATTGTTACAAGTTTTGCCACACTTCCACTAAGTCCATGGCAACTCTGTAGGGAAGAGGCAGGTTTTAAAGCGACAGTGTCCCAGATTGCAGGTTACTGGAGGTGAAAGGGTTACTGGAAAGAGACCCATCCCTACTGCAGGGGGTTGTGTGATGCCTGTGTTTCATTGAGCACTGGGTTTTTTAAGAGGCTGAGATGGTATCACATGACAACCCACGTCAAAGTGAGTAGGACACACTAGTGTGGATTCCCTCCCACATCCCATTCACAGCTCGAGAGGGCTGATCAGCCTGTGTCTTACTCCAAAGAGTTAGTATGAGATCTCTCTCAGTCCAACACGATCAAATGGAGCCATTTAATGAAGAGATGCCTCTACTCGCTCAATACATTTTCCACCATCAATAATTGAAATATATATATTTCCAACAGCACAGAAGAAAATCCAGATTGAGTTTTTTGTTGTTTTTTTTTTTGTAAATCTTTTTTTTTGAACAATATATTTTTATTTTTGCCTATGAAGTTGGAAAGAAATTGAATACAAACAAAATATACAGAGTTTTATCTGCAATCCCCCAAAATACAATTGTGTTGATGTGTTCTTTGACAAGATACTAACTGAAAAGGTGGGTCCAATTTCTTTTTAAAAACCTTTTTTTTTTGGGGGGGGGGGGGGTATGTTTTGGGAAATTCTAGACTATGCTGTCTGTTTTTATTTCTTTTATTCTTTTTGTTCTAATATATATATATTTTTTAAAATTATGCTTAAGCAGCATGGCTTTCTTTAGAGGAACAGTCAAGTGTTATTTGAAACGCTCATTAATAAAAAATGTGTTATTATCTTGATTGCATTCTTATTAGAAGAGGTCAGAAAGGGGATCAGTTTTTTGTTAAACAAGGTATTGATTCTTTTTCTTCCAAATTTTTTTTTAAGTACAGGGATTAATATCAACACAGAAGTATAATTCGTCTAGCTTTTTTTTTTTTTTATTGTTAAATTTAAGATTGATAGATGAATACTTTTAATATTCATTTATTAAAAATATGTATATTTTTATATTCTGTAGTAGATCCCATTGGCATGTAAAATAAAAACCCATATGTTTAATAAATTAATAATGACCACTATTCTGTTTACTTAGGCTTCTAAATTGCATCCACCTGCCTTTAAAAAAAAAAAAAAAAAAGTAATTTTTCATTGGTTAATACAGAATTCCCATGGTGATTTTTTTTTATTTTTGCATGCTCATGCAAATGTTTTTTGAACATCTGAGACTGGTTTATTGGCAGCAAATATAAAAGGGAAAGTTTAGGATGCACTTGTGTTTCAAGAAAGTCAGTTTCTATTTGTCATTACTGTTCTATGATCAGTCTGTTGCTGGGGAAAGAGAGATGCTCTGTCCCTTTAACCAAGACGCAAGACTTGTGGAGAATGAATTAGAAGTTTGCCCAATAGAGGCACAAATAGGGATCTAAATAATTTCTCACTGGCAAAAGCCAAGACATTCTGGACTAAGTGGCATGCTAAACTCAACAAGCAGGTCTGTAGAAGCCAGCTGCACACACACACATACACAAACACACATACATACACACACACACACACACACAGAAGTGGATCCTGCTCATGAACATTTCATCAGACATCAGATCCCCTGCCTATCAGTCAGCTAGAGTCTGCTTTCTAATCTCCAGCATGGGATTCTGCAAGGAGAAACTTTTCCCAAGTTATCTGCTGTTATCTGCATTCATCCCAAAAAAAAAAAATAATTTAAAAAAAGCAACATAAAAAGGCAAACAAAAACAATCAAGGTATGGTATAGTTTTGTATTATTTAATTCAAGCAATAGTGGGTTAAAGTTCTGTAAACCAAGGGGGGGATGTGATTAGTTTTCCTAGTGCAGAAGGCTGTACTTTTCTATTTTTATTATTTGCTTTATTATGCTTCTCTATTTTTTTTTTTTTTTTCTGTTTTGTAGAAAGGGAGTGTGCTTTATTTGGTTACTGAGCTAAGAAAGCCTGCTCTGTGAATACAATAAAATGAATTGGATTAAAGGGATTACTTACAGGATTGCTGTTCTGCTTCTGATCTTTTTTTGGGGGGGTTTAGTAATTTGTGCTACTGAGTAAGAAAGAACAAAAAAAAAATGAAAAGAAAAGAAAAAAGTAAAGAAAAACAATGTATTTTCTTTGGGATTAGTTACAAACTCCAGGCTCTAGTCTCAATAAGGTCTGTCTCTGCTGGTTAAATTCCTAATGGTCTGTGCTTTGCAATGTTTCAAAGACTCTTAGCAGTGGGGGTTTAACATATTTTTTAGTACCATTGTTGTTATTTGTGCTGTTTTTTTGTTTCATTTTATTTCGTGCTGTGTTGTTTTTATTAAGGTGATGATGATGATTATTATTTTAATTATATTACAAGGCAGCCCAGTAACTGTTATGTTTTTCCTCCAGTTTAGTGGTGTAGTAATTATCGTAGAGCCCAAAAAAAAAAAAGGTGTCTCATACCTTGGTCACCGTTTAGGTCCCTCAAATAGTTAAGATACCAATATTTGACCATTATACTGTTGACTTCCATTGAAAACAGCTCTCAGTTATAAGGGACGTCTGTGGTTGGTAACTGGCACAGAAGAGGTTAATGTGTTGTAGAGAATGCTCAGTCAAGTTGTGAAATGCATTGGTACTTTTTATTGGTTGTATTCGTTTATGTATATGTTTTAGACTGGAAGGCTGGGATTCTCCCTGTAAAGAGTTAAAGAAGACGCCTGCTACCAATTTCTATGCATTTTCTCTGCTCTCTGTTCTCAATCCCAGAGTTGGCACAATATCTGTCTTATTCTTTCCATCCACATGTGTTGGATACTCTTTAGCAGCAATGCTAACATCTTCAAGCCTTCTAGTGAAAGTAAATGTACCAAAAAGTGATCAAACCAAAGGATTTGTGAGAAAAGGGGGATTGGGGAGGGGGGGGGGAGATGTGGATACCTGCAAATCTAAAAGAATGTGAGGATTTCAGTGCCATCTGGAAGATAGCCACTCAGTGTCTTATGTTTGCCTTATAATAGAAGTGAGAGGGGGCCCTCTACTGGTTAACAAGTGAACACCTGCTCTTATAATCGGTTTCAAATAACCACAACATATAATTAACATTCACATGTCTTAAGAGGTAAAAAAAAAAATAAAACAACAACTGTTATGTCGTTCTGTATAGAAATGTTATGGTAGTTTTCCATAATGTAGCAAATATGCTTGCTTATTGGAAATGCACACATCTTATCAATTTGAATTTAAGGCTGTGTAGGACTTTAAAACCTTGTGAGATATAGCATGGGGGGAATTACTAAAAACTCCTGTGTTATTTTATGGAGCCATGTTTGATAAATAGCAAAGTTTATTTTCTCCCACTTCTCACTGCTTAGTAAATATCTCCCAACTAATCGAGTTAATTCGCCATTCAGCCAAGGAATATTATATCCACCATCCAATTTTCCATATATGATCATGAAAACAATGAAAGTCTAATTTAAAGTAATGTTTTTAGAATCTCATCTTCGCCTGTATTGTCCTAGTATAGGAGCTTATTACTCTTTGTATTATCAATCGGAAGGGATAGAAGATCTACAGGATAATGACAGTCTTCTATGTAATATGTTGAGTTGTCTGACTTGTGGATCATTGGTTTGTTGGGGGTCTGTTGGTAATTACACTGACTGATGCAAGGGGTAACCTGCTATGTTCCAAGTGTTGGCTTGAATGTAAATCAACAGGTTGACAAACTGAGTCGAAGACACATGACTGTCTATGAATTATTCAGAGCAGCACTGAGTATACTGCTTGTACTGGTAAAGTCAATTGTTAAATGGTTCTTAACGCATCCTGATTGCTATGTTGGCTTCTCCGTAGCGGCATGGCAAACGGGGCACATGTTAAAATGTAACCTTTAATGGAATTTAAACCATGCAACTTAACAATAACTGGGATTCTTGCTGCCATCACAAAAGACTTTGTTTTATTCTTCTGCTTCGTAATATGCCTTATGGAAAATGTCATACCATGTTGTCTTTTGACCTTTTTAATTAGAACTAGAATACATTTCATGCACTACATTGATGGAACAAGTAACTTTCTTAATCATCCGTAGTCATCCTCTATTCTTTTTCTTTCATTCGTTACAGTGATTTTTCTTGCTCATAAATTTCATATTTACTTTTCTGTAAGCATTACCCATGTTCTCGCTGCAGTGCTTTTTTATTCCACCTTTCTATCAAAAGAGCATCTAGACAAGTCTAAAGACTACTATAATTCCCTTCTTATTTGCAAGATCCAGAATCATTATTATATTTCTTCTTCCAAGTCCTTGGTAGCCCACCAAAGAAAAGAAAAAAAACTGTCTACTAGTTTTTCTTATTCCGATATGTCCGTGTCGACGATATTCACTATGACTGTGTCACATCGATGATACTTCCTGGAGCTATACTACCACAACAAAATAATTTATTCACAACAATGAAAAAGTTATAAAAAAAAAATGTTTCTTCAATAATGAAACCGAGAAAATCGCCGGCTCGACCAGACGATTTAAAAGGCCCAAAGTAATCCTTTATTCGAAACAATTTAAAGTTCGAAGGGTTAGAAATCTCCACCCAAACAGGTCTTTTAGTTGACCAAATTTAAGAGTTCCGCAAGGTCTACCAATCCCATGTCACAATCAAGTTACCCTTTCTTTTTCTGTCCATGTCTCTAACTTGACACATTGTTGAAACGTCCATCAGTATCTAGTTTCACTCTATCTTAGAACCTGTCTATGACTGTACGAGCTCCACCGGAGCCCATGGACACTATAAAAATCCATCTTTGTATACCTCTTAGAAGCCTGATAAATAAAACTGAGCATTACTCTTACAGATTGCTGTTTTTTGACCGTTACCACAGCAAGATCGATAGTCATCACTTATTCATGTTACTAGTAACTGGGACTTAATGTATGCATACATTCCTGATGATGCCTCTATCATTTCAGGAGGTTCTGGGCTAGATCTGTGTGTGTTGGTGGATAGTAGCGTCGGTGTAGATGTTTTTGTTTATAATTGCAGTGGAAATGTAGATACAGTGCTCTGTGAACTCTGGGTAGGAGGGGGGAGGAAAGTAGAGGGATGAGTTAATTTTGACTGTTCAAAATAAGACTTTCTTTAGAATGTGTGAGAGCCAAGTATAGCTTGTTTGAATGATCGGAGCGTGGCAAGAGAGGAAAAAAAAAAAGTGTGAAATGTACAAAGAAACTCTATCCAAATTGGCAACGAGACAAAGACATAATAAGATCTGATGCAGCAGACCAACATTTCTATGGTTAACGCGTTTTTAACTTGCTCTGTGCTCACGCACGGTATGGCTGGGTGAACCAAAGGCCATGCGTATTGACTTCAACATAACTGTGTTGTTTCCTTTTTCTCTATGTTTCTTGACATCTTGATACTGAAAACCTTGGTATCTCGGATACCGAAGCAATTGCTTTGTGGAGCCAGTGCGAGAGCCACCTATTACCAGATCCTAGGCCATCACCATTAGGGGTAGCCAAATATCTCTTCCAAAAAATAAAAAAAAAGTGAGGGTTAGAAAACTCAGTAATCCGCTCAATCCAATCCACTACTGATCTCTAAATAAAATTGGGATAACAATGTCACTGAGAGAATTTTGTCTTGATCCCTTAATGATCTCATACAGGGTCCGCTAGCAGTAGTGTACCAAACCTGCAGGACCCCCAATGTATAATTATATCAGGGACACTTTTGCTAATACAATGTCATATCTTTTCTGTAGGGGGTTTGCTCAGAGGTTACACAAAGCAGACCTTAGTGTTCAGCATCGGACTGATACAGACTTTCACTTGCTTGTTTAGCAGAAGGCTCTCAGAGACTAAGGGACCAGGTTATGACATCATATCCCATTACCATGAAAGAAACAAAATGGCTTAAGTAGAGGATGAAATCTTTACCTGGAGTGCACCCATGGGTCTTTGGGCCTCTTTGCTAGTGCAACCTCTGTGACCATTTTAATAATGCTACTGTCTGATAGAAAATCAATATGGCTGCTTCCAAGGATTTTATCTTTTGTTGATTTGCTAATTCTAATTTAGAGGTTTGGTAAGTTTTTATGCAGGGTTCCATGCCTGGCCATAGTGGAACAAGGAATCCTAGTTCAAAAAAAAAATCATTCATGAAGACATTTTTTCCCCCACACTCCAAACTTTTTGGTCTTTTTTAGTTTTTTTTATTGGGGTTTCTTGCCCCTTTTGAGGGTGGTTTAAGACCCCCTCTGATGGCGTGAAAAATGAGCGATCCTCTTTGATGGTCGGAGGAGACTCTCTTGGTTTGGATAGTGTTCCATGGGAAAAATTCGGTATTAGAGGGTCCTGGTCACATAAATAGTCACATTTGTTAAATGTCCACATTTACTGTTAGATACCAGGCTCCTAATATATGTTTTTTTTCCTTTGTGATAGAGAGACAAAGCATCCGGTATTAAACTGTACCTGTTGCAATGGAACGAGATCTGCTGTCAGAAAAAAAAAACCCCCACAACAGTACAATTTGAGTCTGTTCTGTTGATGTGTTTACATTGCAAGTCGCAAACTACGTATTATGTCTGCAAGTTGAATCTTCCTGCACCCTCAATTGTGATTCCCACGTAAGTGGGCATATCCACTTAATGAAGTATTTACTATCTTGATTTGTATTCAGATGATTGTAATGAGTCCTCAATTTAGTCCTTTGTTGCAAAATTACTGTTCAATTTCAAGGCTGAATCATCTCTCTCAGTAATTCCTAAACAAGCACTCTTGGTTATGTCAAACTGTGAATTGCATCCCGAAGAGGGGTTTTGAAATAAAAATCCTGCGGAGCTCGCTGAAGGCAAAGCTTAACTCCTTCATTGGGCTGTGCGATGTGTAAGACACTGTGGCTGACAACAATGATCTTTGTTTACCTCTTTTTTTGTGTGTGTGTGTGTGGTTCTTTATGGTGAATATAAAATCAGTGCAAGAGATTCTAGAAGCAGACTTTATGTGTACTGGTCTGAAAAGCTTGCAATCAGGCTGGGAAGTAAGGGGCAGGAGGGCAGTTGCAAGTCGTTCTGCAGGTTGCCTGGCTGTCAGAAATTAACTACGGATTCAATCATCTCTGGCTGCACATTGTAGGAGTTGCAAGTCGACACCCTGGGGGTCCAAAGAAGGTCCAAGAAAAAGACATATTTTGGCAATTTCATATTCTCCTTTCAATGGGATAGAAATTCCTTGACTCCAAATGGCAATCAGATTTCTCCTTGGATCAACAAGCACTAAATCGTTATCCCATTACTAACATGTTCTGACTTTAAAAAAAAGTATAAAGGCTCTTTTTAAAGGCATCTAATGTATTTGATAGCACCACCTCTTCATGCAGTGAATTTCATACCTTTGTTGTACTTACCGTATTGAATCGATGTTGTAGACTAGATCTCCTTTCTTCTATTACTCCTAAATCTTTTTCATTAGTAGATTTTCCCAAGGAAATACCGTTTAAACTGTATGTTGCATTTTTTTTATTATTATTATTATTATTATTATTATTATTATTATTATTATACCACAAATGCATAATCTTACATTTGTCTTCATTGAATCTCATTTGCCATTATCTGGCCAGCTGCCCAATTCGTCCAAATCCTCTTGCAGCGAAGACGCCATCTAGTTCAAACTGTATTACCCTACTTATATTTTTGCCGTGGGAAAACACTGATAAATTAACCCCTATACCCACTAGGGGATCATAATTAAACAAATTAAAGAGAAAAGGACCCAAGACAGATCCCTGAGGTTTCAGAATGTTCCATTTACCACTACTCTTTGCATTCTATCTTTCAGCCAGTTGCCAATGTGCACACAGACATTTGTCCCTAAGCCTATTTCAGTCAATTTTTACATTAACCTTTTGTGTGGAACCATATCAATTCCTGTTCAGGATGACATCTTGAATATAACCCTCGAACAGTTTTCCCACCACAGATGTCAAGCTTACAGGTCTGTAATAGCCTGACTGGGATTTTGATCCCTAAAATATGGGACCACATCGGCTTTAAGTCAATCTGTGGGCACCATGCCTGAAATAAAAAAATCCCTGAAAATCAAAAATACAGTCTGGCCCCAGGGCTTTGTCTTCATTAACACCATTAATTTGTTTTTTCATGTGTCAGTCGATCACATGAGGCTATAATGTCGATTTGACATAGAGACAGCCCCCGCCACCTGTTTGGGTTTAACCTATCTTTTCTAAACAATATGTTGCTCACCAAATTGATTGACCGATCATGTGCGTCATCCCACCATGTTTCCGTTATCCCAATTAAGTCATAGTTCTCACTAGTTCCAGTTCTTCTGGCATTTTCAAGCATACACGTAATGTTACTGCCATCTGCAATTTGTGGTTTAATTTTGAAGTTGTTTATACGCTTTTCCCTATGATCTGTACTAACCAATGTCCCCAGATCCACTCATGTGGGTACTAAGCTGCCTTCCCTTCCTATACTGTCTAGCTGAGTGTTTATTTGTCCTCGCCCCCCATTCCTAGTTTAAACAGTTCTCCAACCATCTAGCCATCATCTCCCCATAATCTTGAGACTTGGACTTCCCTGATGCTCATTTAGCAGGTCAGTTGACAGACTGGAACTTGAGCTTTGACTGGCTTGCTCTTGACAAGTCAACAAGTCAAGACTCTGGAGATTTGTTCTGCATTTTGTTTGAGCCCTGATCAGTGGTGCATCTTGGTTTTGTGCTGCACTAGGCAGACAAAATTTGGGCACCCCCCCTACCCACGATGCACACCCATGACATGACCCATAACCCACATTGCTCACCCAGGACGTGCTCCATCCCCCCATTACATGCCCCATCGCCCACATGCACACACATTAAATGCCCCATCACCTCCATTACATGCCCCCATAACACCATAACATACACATTACATGCCTCCATGACATGTCTCCATCACATGCTCCATTACCTCATCACCCCATTACATGCCTCCATCACCCCATTACATGCCTCCATCACCCCATCACATGTCCCCATCACCCCCATTACATGCCTCAATCACCCCCATTACATGTCCCCATCACCCCCATCACCCCATTACATGCCTCCATCACCCCATTACATGTCCCCATCACCCTAATTACATGCCCCCATCATCCCCCAATACATGCCCCCATCATCCCCCAATACATGCCCTCATCATCCCCATTACATGCCCCCATCACCATCATTACATGCCCCCATCATCCCCCAATCCATGCACCCATTAATTTGGAATCATTCAGGGATGTCATTTTTTGGTTCATTTAAATCACTAGATTCAACCAGTATTTGGAAATGAACATATCCTCAATATGATAACTAAGGGAAATATGTTTGCAGTAGTAGATTGCATGGATTCTTTAAATTGATCCTGATAGCAAAACTAACATCATTTTCTTTGAGCGTGTTCCTAATACAGTGCAGAGAGCTACATTTACCATGTACCCCGCTTTGTGAAATAACACACTGGAGCTGCTTTTGCAGGATAAATATTGAGCACACATTTCTTGCAATTTTAGATCATGTATATTTAGGTGCATATGAAGTGAGAAATTAACGCGTTGGGTGATTCTGTAGTGAGTTATATAACTGTGGTAATTTAAAATCCCTAGAAGCAGTACAGTGCAGATCCAAGGAGACATCCTATTGCCATTTTGGAGGCAAGAATGATATTTTTCCCTCTTTTCATTTTTTTTAATACTTATAAAACAAAATATAGTATTTTTGACTTATTTTTGGACATAAGCAGGAAGTTAGGTGGTACATGCTCTCATCACCCCCAATACATGTCCCCATCACCCCCAATACATGTCCCCATCACCCCCAATACATGTCCCCATCACCCCCAATACATGTCCCTTGTCCCTGGTGGCCAGTGGCAGGCAGCATGGTGTCCTACCATGCTGCCTATTCGGCTCCCCCGCTTTGTGTGCAGAGAGGTCACGTGACCCGACATTAGAGTGCCCGGTCACACTGCACGGGGAGCCGAACAGACAGCACAGAGGTTTCTCTGTGCTGCCAGTTAGGCTCCCCGTGCAGCCTGCTTGCAGACAGAGCGGTGGTGCCACCATCTCTGCCAGCAAGCGAGATTTTTTTTGCGTTTTGTGCTGCCCCTGAAAGGCATATAAGGCAAGTACCGCCCTAGGCACTTGCCTTGTTTGCCTTGCACTAAATACAGCGCTGGCCCTGATCACAGGTGTGTGTGTGTCGGCTTACATTGGTCAATATTCCCTTCTTCGTCATCAATGCTCTTTGTTTTTGAGTTCGAGGCTCTTCTAGAACTATTACCGTTGATTGCCATTTACAAAATTGAAGTCAACATAGCAAAACAAACAAACAGGCTTTTTTTTTTTAAATAAATGAAATGTATCCTTCCAAACAAACAAACCTGTGTTAGTTTAAATCAATATATCAATACACAAATAGGCTGTATTTAACTCTTGAGGACTGGGGCAGCTTTTTTGTATTGTGCAATCAAAAGGCGTTCACATCCATTTAAACACTCTGTAATAAAACACATTCTTTGATACTCCCGTTAGCGAGCTGTAAGAAGCCAGGCCACGTTTACCCATTAAAGTGTAAATGATATCCTTACGGTCGCCTCCATGTAGGTCACGACAACCAGCGCACATAGCAACAGACAATTAGCGGCCTGGTGCTTGTCCTGCACAATGACACACATCTTGTAGGATGCATTTGGTTATCAAGACGGCAGCTCTGCCGAGACTGTGTCAGTGTTGTTAATTGTCCCTTCCTATCAATTAACGTGTGCTGTCATGCTTGATTCACACATGTGCCAACATTAATTGCAATTATCCATTTAACGACATGAAAAGAAATGGCTCTTTTTTGTTGTTGTTGTTGTTGTTAAAAGTGTTTTGTTCCGTTCTGGATGATATGTTTTGATTATCGCTAATTGAATTTGTCTTTATTCGTATCCGACGTGGACAATACTAGTGCAGATGTTCAGTTTTGTAAGGTCTCGGATATCCCAAATGATTGACTCCGTAGCTCCCGTCACTCCCAGCCAGGCAACCTGCGAGACCCCCAGGGTGTTGACTTGCAACTCCTACAATGTGCAGCCAGAGACTGCACAACATAGGAGGTCTAGTTGAGCGACAGCTGGAGAGTGTGCGAGGTTGGCTACCCTTTCAGCTTTGATGCATGCAATAAATGTTTGGTATCCCAGAGCAACGCAGATATCATCACTATGTCAAATTACGGTGTAATCTACACATCTCTAATTGATACAGCTGTCATCAGATGGGTCTTGTAGGACAGCCAGAACAGCGAATGAAGACCAGACTAATAGATTACACGCTCTGCTGACAGCTGAGTTAATTAAAAAGCACTGTGTTTGTTGCTAAGTGGATTATTTTCATTTATCAAGGATTGGTCCATTGTGCGAAGACAGGCATCATATAGGTGAAAAATTTATCTGATGCTCATGAGGTGAATCCGTTTAACCACAATGCAATTAAAATCCATAGGTAACCATAAAGGCTTTTAGCGGGACAGTCTCGGATTTGAGGCTCTGTCCCAGCGGGCTGTTGAGCTCTACCTATTGTCCTGCTTTTCAGAACAGAGGTAGAGCTCAGAAGTGTTTGGGACATCAGAGAATGTGTAAAAGGGCAGCATTGGGAACAAGTGCAGTCGCACTATAAGTTTGGGTGACGCAGCTACGACCCGCCGACACATGACCTCACAAGCTCATCCCCCTGGCATCCCATTTTTGCCAGGGGCAGAAGTTGAGCGGTATGGTAATACTGCCTGCATGGACAGGTGCCAAGAGTATTTACCGTGGAGGATGCACTGGAAACCTATGGACGCATGCCCACCCACGACTGCTCTTTTTATTGCAACATATGTTGAAATTATTGTGTCTTAAGTGATGGGAAAATAAGGAGCAAATTTGAACTGCCAAAAATCAAGCATAAATCGGAAACATAAACGAGCGAATAGGCCCATTATTTGTGTCCCTATTATAGGAAATGGTTGACAAATTGATTTACTTTACACTTAATCGACCCATTAGTGAAATCTGGGAGCCTAGCTTGCTCATCTCTAGCGGCAAACGTAGCTTATTTGAAAACCAGTTTAAATGATTTCTGTGTCAAATGTCTACACACTGTTTAATCCAGGTAGGCAGGGACCAGGCACAGATGCTCCATATGTGCTAGGTGTGCGCCGCAGAACAACAGTTCATCTTTATCATCAACAAACCAGTGTTAGTTCTGGATGTTATACAACTTCATGTTAAAGCTTCGCAACTGCATTTGGGGTTGCTTCCTTTATAGGGGTTAACTGAACTATTTGATTTAACTAATGAAAAACTGTTTTTTCCAACACTCAAAAAAAAAAAAACTTAACTAAGAAATGTTACTGACAAATGTCCTTGTTTTTTGTTTTTTTTAAAATATTGTTTAAATCTTCTGCTTCTGAACCGGAATCTTATTTGTTGAATTTTAGTCTTCCAGAAGAAGTAGCACTCTTGTCAGAATCTATTAGGTGACATACACGCGAATTGAGGTGTGAAAGACCAAACTTTCCGAACCTCTCCTACTAGATGAGCTCAGCTGGCCATGGGAAAGTCTTCCGAAGCTTTCACTTTTTTTAGCTATGCATTATGCATGGCCAACTCTGTTCCTCTTGGAGGAGGGAACTCACCAGGTTTGGCCCTGCGCAATGTTAATTTTGCCTCACCTTACCCGCAACTAGAGCCCATAATGTGTTCACATATAACAATACCTAACCATTTTTCTTGCGATTCTCCAAAATCCATGATTTACCTTCAATGATACTGTAAGATGCCCTTAGAATTTCCTTCTCTTCGCTCTGACTAGAGCAAGTTCAATGAATTGTGCATCTTTAATACATGGTTCATGAATTTACAAGACTTCGGCCAGGGAAGGTAGGGGGGGGGAGGTTGGGAGGATGATTCGACCTCTAGTCACTCAATCCATCCAATGTACAAGTAGCAATATAAGTGAGTGACTTCTAGACAATGTGAAACTCTCTTACAAAACAACTGGGATGTCAATTTCAAAAAAGCTCAGTTGAACAATCCTACAGCATCTGTATCGGATGACACGAGCACTGTTATAGCAGCAGTACTAAGTAACATGCTGTGAATAATTCAGGACGCAGTTTGGACGGACAAAACATGAACCTATCTGTGTCACTCTATTTTAATTTTATTTCCAAGGTGAAATAGAGATTTGCACCTATTGAAACCTCTTGAAACCTCAAGAATGCACACACAAAAAAAATCTTATCATCTTATAACTGTTCATTCCACAGGATACCCTCAAACAGGCTCTTTCTGCCCCTTTGGTCCCCCAAACAGCCTTTTTTTGCCCCTTTGGTCCCCCAAACAGCCTCTCTCTGTCCCTTTGGTCCCCCAAACAGCCTCTCTCTGTCCCTTTGGTCCCCCAAACAGCCTCTCTCTGCCCCTTTGGTCCCCCAAACAGCCTCTCTTTGCCCCTTTGGTCCCCCAAACAGCCTCTCTCTGTTCCTTTGGTCCCCCAAACAGCCTCTCTCTGTCCCTTTGGTCCCCCAAACAGCCTCTCTCTGTCCCTTTGGTCCCCCAAACAGCCTCTCTCTGTCCCTTTGGTCCCCCAAACAGCCTCTCTCTGCCCCTTTGGTCGCCCAAGCTGCCTCTCTCTTCCACTTTGGCCTCTGAAACAGGCTCTCTCTGCTGCTTCATCCCCCCGAACACTCTCTTTGTGCCCCTTTGGTCCCTCAATCAGCCTCTCTGCCTCTTTAGCCCACCAAACAGTCTCTCTCTGCCCCTTCGTCTCCCCCCAACATTCTGTGTCTGCTGCTTTGACCCCTCAAACATCCTCTCTCTGACCCTCTGCCCCCCCCCCCAAACAGCCATCTTTGCCTTCCGCTTCCGGTGCCTTCCTCCTCCGTGCAGACAACTCCAGCATTCAGGAAATGTTTGTGATGTCACTTCCTGCATGCTGTATCTGCCCGCTGCAGTGAGGGTGTGAGAAACGATCCTGCTAGCTAGGAAAACACCCACCACTACCGTCGGTGCACTGGGAAAAAAACTGCTTTTGCATTGCCGGTATTTTACCACCGGCACCGGCTCCTAAGAGCCGATTACCAGCTGTGCCGGTAACATACCGGCTGGGTGGAAACCCTTTACACAAATTTTTATATAAATACTTTTATTGTGTTTTCTATTTCTTTGATAGACTCATATAAACTACAAATTCTGAGCTACGAGAAAAGAGGTACAGGGGGATTTGGGTGCAAAATAGAGAGTGTCCCTCCTAAATAGGAAGTTATTTGCAACTTGCCTATTTGTCAATAGCCTCCCCCCCCCCCCCCCCCCTTGTGTTCAGTGAACATATCCCACTCTTAAATGAGCTAGCCCAAGACTACTGCACAAGTAATTTCCAAATTCTCGATGGTGGATGAAGCTAGTAGCATGTTTACATTTGTTTACAGTACAATGAATACAAATGTTTTCATTAACATTATTAAACATTTTGAGAAAAAAAAATGGCATGAAAAACAGGTTTAAATAGATAGGGTGTGGAATATGAAAATTAATGACTAACATTTTTTTTATTTCTGCTTTACATCAGGTTTGAGCTGGGATTTTGCCTAGATGTTCGAAATGAGCCAAGCTGCATAACACATATGCAAAATTAGGCTTATTCTTTCCAAACAGTGATTTAGCACTTATATCGCCATCATCTCTGACTTTAACGCGGGGTTCGTTCGTTGTTCTAGGTCTTGTATTCCTCGAGTGGCACGTGATAGACAGTGGAGAGGCAGAAGGGCTATTAGCTTGATTACTGGTTAAATTAAACCTGAAAAGACTTTCAAAGCCTTTTATGTCTACGGTATGAAAAGGGCAAAGTAAAAGCCTCATCAGGCATTTCTTCATTGAATTAAATAATAAAGAGCCCGTTTCTTATCAGGCTTCATGATAATAATCACCATAAATGGTTATTGTATGTAGGATAAACTTCAATTCAGTTGTAACAATTGACAGAGCGATGACCTTTTGCGTTTCCTACAAGCTTTAGAAATGGAAAGGTTCCTGTCTATTAAATGACTTCATTTATAATCCAGCTTTACCTAACTTCCAATCTTCTTACCTTCAAGCTCCTCTCATTGATGAATGCTATGTCATGTTTTAATTATTAATGGCAACGATATAGATGGCTGTGTCACTGCTGGAGGAATAGATTTCTTCATCTAGTTTATGATATTAAAGGGATACTCCAGGCACCAAATTATCTTGAATGCATCTGGTAGTGTTTAACATGTACATTGTACAGGATTTCTCCTCCCCCCCCCCCCCCCCCTCTCCATACAATGGCATACAGGGACTCTTTGGAAGTGTCTCTCAAAGTTCCGGACTCTAGTCAGCTTTTGTACAAAAAGGCATAGATGAACATTGCAAGAGGATCAGTGCTGTGCTCTTACACCTTCACTTCAGCTTTTTTATTTTTCAGCCATTTTTTTTTTTTTACAGTGATCTTAAAAATATTTTCGTGGGAGGGACAATCTCTAGTAGAAGTCATGTAAACTGTAGGTTTTCAAGCTAAATTTTGCAAAAACTACATCAAAAACTAGAACAAACAAAATTCATATTTCTTATAAAAGCAATCAATACATAAAAAAAAGTACAAAAACATGTAAATGCGAATACAAATATTCAACCTTTCCAAGGCAAGGCCCAAAACAGCAGCAGGGTCGTTCCCAGACCAAGACTAGACAAGACAGGAGACCGACATTTTGAAACATTGGGTGGTCTCCCAGCCTGTCTTCCTTGTTTACACTCTCCCACAAATGTAAATTCCTCTTTTTACTTTTTGTACTTTGTTTTATACATTTCTGTGAATAAAGATTGTGCTTTTGTTTTTTTGTTTTTTTTTTACACAGATATTTACTCAGCTTCCACAGCTTTTTTGTTTGTTTGTTTGTTTATATTTTTTTTTCTCCAACTGCTCCACTGTAACTGCATTTGGCAAACATTTTAATTAATCTCCATTCTCTGGAAAAACACTGCCACCTGCATTGCTATTTGCTAACAATGAACTTACTTTATATTTCATTTAAACAACTTGTTGTGTATACTAAAAGGTGGAACAGCATCTGCTACCTGAGCTAGAAGGCGAAAACTGATTCCACCATTTGTTAGCACACTAGAATATGCATTGGAAGCTTTCCATCCTGTGATCACATAGAAAAGTGAGTGTGGAATATATTGCGATTAGTGCAGGCAATATTAATCCCCTAACCATAAAGATTATAGACAGATTCCCCATCGGTCATCATTTAACTAAAGCAATGGTTTTTATTGTGTTTTAAGGGCACCAGCAATTGTCCACCCACTTTAGGCAAAATCCAGCCATTTTTACACACATTAAACCCAGTCATGCTTGTGCCCTGCCATTTTGGTAGTTTTCACGGGTAGTCACCAACATAGTTTGTGGTGGACAATTACTACGGCCAGTGGTGTATTTAGTTTTTGTGCAGCCCTAGGCCTGACTAAACTCATGCACCCCCTTCAGTCTCTAATCGCCCCTTTCCACTTCTCTCCGGGCTGCACCTCTTTATATTTAGGATCCAATTATTTCTCTTTAGGTCCCAACACTGCCTTTTTCTTTAATTTCTGCCCCCCACTTTGTCGATGTCATCTCTGTTCCCTAACAGCTTGCTGGTGCCATATCTGTCCCCAAACAGCTTTTCAGCCAGTGGCAACTTTGGCCCTCAAACAGTTTGCCAGTCCCTGAATGCCAGCTCATACTCCACAGTACATAACAGTGGCATAACTTGTTGTCATGCAGGGTTGCCATCAACTGGTATTTTAAGGTGACATCCCTAGTATCATACCTGTAAACAATAATAGCTGAGTGGGCTTCCTACCCACTAATTCCACTTGTGGGAAAAAGATATCCCGGGGAGGCAGGCAGGCACAGGCATTGTCCATGGTGAATATTTACTTGACCTTGATGTCCTATCGACCTTCACGACATTTGTGTTGTAGTACGGACACTTTGCCTATCGCTGCTTATAACTGGGTTCACTTGGCAACTTTGTTAGTGTGTCTTTTATGGTCAATCAAGTTGGCTTATTGTATTGTAGGTGTCCCTTTCCCATAGAAATCAGCCTTCACAGTGCTACTGCCATCACTGCAAGGGATTCTGGGTAGGCATCCAGTCAACGATAATCCCCTTTTGCCTCTTAAACCTTAGAAACATAGAAACATAGAATGTGTGGGCAGATAAGAACCCTTCGGTCCATCTAGTCTGCCCAATTTTCTAAATAATTTTATTAATCCTCAGTTCGCTATCTTATAGCTAGGATAGCCTTGTGCCTATCCCACGCATGCTTAATTTCCTTGACTGTGTTTACCTCTACCACTTCCGCTGGAAGGCTATTCCATACATCCACTACCCTCTCAGTAAAGTAATACGTCCTGATATTACTTTTAAATCATTGACCCTCTAATTTTAGACTATGTCCTCTAGTTGTGGTAGTTTTTCTTCTTTTAAATATACTCTCTTCCTGTACTGTGTTTATTCCCTTTATCTATATAAATGTTTCTATCAAATCCCCCCTGTTACATCTTTCCTCCAAGCTATACATGTTAGCTGTAAACCTTGGAGCACATACATGCTGTACAAGATAGCCTTTAAACACAGCTCAGAACAGAGGTGCAAAAGTCAGACAGCCACTCATGGACAGTTGTTTAAAATGGATGGATTAATGGATGGACTAGCCACTGAATTTCAGTTTGAGGGGTTTTTCCATTCTCCTTTACTTAAATGGTTTCTACTTTTTAGTACAGTAACCTTTAAGAAACAATTCTTTTCACATTTCCTCCAACAACAATTTTTTTTGTGTGCTAAATTTCTGTTCTCTGCTTTTAACTTTATAGATGTGTCAGAATACTATTTATTGGTTTGGTCCATTTGATATATTTACTCATTTTTCCTGGAAAAAAAAAAAAAAAAGAAGCAAAACCCTTAGGTAGCCTTTTTAAAGTTGATAAAAAAAAATAACAACATCGGTCTCTCCGTTATATTAAAAATAAAAAGATCAAAGAGAAAGCCAGCGCAAAAACCATATGTTGAGATAAGCCCTTGCATTTGGTCCACACTTCTCTGGACGGGGACTACTTACACTTCATTAAAATAAATTTGGCAGAAGTGTTTGTGTGGTTTTTTTTTGTGTGCCTTCCTGCTGAAAGAATGCTTACAGGTTTAACTTCTTAAAACAAAAACAGCAAGGGAGTGCAAATCACTTGGAAGAAACAAAAAAAAAAAAAACAATCTATCATAGCGTAATACAGTATTGGAGGAGTATACTGCACTCAAACAAACTTGGTAAAATGCGTTTAACTTCTTGTTTGATTTAGGAATAAGGTCCAGAAACCCCTAAAACATCTGTATTTTTGTTGTTGTCATAGTTGACGACATCTAATCTCGAGCTCACAGGACACGGCAGGAGTGTGGGTTAGGTGATAGAATGTTCCGCAAGATTAGGTGACGCTGCGAAATTTAGCTCCACCCTACCAGATACAGATTGTCTGGAGCTCATTTTTTAATCTTTAGGCGGTGTATGTCTCTTATACACATACACTTGAAATACAATGCTGCCTATACCCAGTGCAAAGCAGGACTTGACCTGGCAAATTTGCAACTGTTGGTCACTTGGGTGTTTATTCAGGTCGATCTGAGTTTTGCATGGTGCAAGTGGCCCGAATCGAGACATAAATCGTCCATTTTTAGCCGATTTTGGGTCTGACGGTTCAGAGGTCAAACTCAGCGGAAGTTCTGCCGACCAAAATGGTAGCCTCAAACACTCCCAAAGATGTGACCTATCAATACACCAATATAAAGTAATACATACCATATATATATATATATATATATATATATATATATATATATACAGATATCACATATAATATGTGATAAAAGTAAATATAATTTAACAAAGATTTTACATGCATATCTCATATGCCACTTAGTAATCCCAATAAAAGTTAGGGTATGGCCATGTGTGTGTGTGTGTATATTTACATTAACATAGATAATTTAACACACCGCCATAACAGCTCTTGTGGTATAACAATACCAGTAATGTGATGCCAACCTATGACTGGCATGAGTGGCGTATAAGATATGTGTGTATTTCATTACAGGACAGGTTGATTGATGTGGTAATTGCACACTGTATTCCCAAATATCATATTTTAAAAAAATATTATTTTTTAAAATCAAATATGCTGGGAATATATGTATCAATTTCTATATCAAATAACACCTTTCAAATATGTGTACTTTACCTATTTGACCTTTTAATGTTCAATTCTCCAGAAAAAATTTCTGGAGGATTGAAATGACCAAAATTGGACCCAACTTTCTGATGAGTTTGGCACTTTTAGAATAGGGGAATGCCAATCTGAGTATGGCCGATTTGTTGGCCTGAGATTGGCTTAAATCTCCGATTTCCAACCAGCCATATTGAATAACTGATTTTTTTACTCTTTTCTCTGATCTGGCTCAATATCAGACTGTATCGCGGCCTTATGTACTGACAAACTACGTAATTTAAAAAAAAAATCATTTGTTATTGGAGAAAGATTGAGATCCTTGCCTTTTTGTTCATCTTTATTCCCAATATTTCTGCCAGGTGTCAAAGTACATGTGATGTTTTCAGACACCGTGACAGCCATTTTTATTTTTCTCTTTTCCGGCTGTAATGTGATTGCCTGAGTTTTAATATACGCTCGCACGTGAAAGGAATTTGAAAATCGATTCAGCTTCTACGCTCAGAGCTATATAGGGTTTTGTTTTTTTTCTGCAGTGTGACTAGTTATCTCAAAAAAGAGCTGCAACTAAGAATATGTTATGTGTGTGAATATTTGTTAGGACTGAAACATCCTGTTAATCGTGGTGATGAGGTATACGTGTAAACAAACCTAGCCACTACTATCCTGTTTATTGAAAAGAGACGGTATTTAGTTGGAAGATAATGATTTGAAAAATATAACTGGGGATCATTTATTAAAAAATTTAAAGAAAGTTGTTGACCCCACTTATGGCAGAGATAGTGGCTGGTTATGGAGAAACAAGACATCTGGAGAAAAGCTCTAAAAAGTGTGGAATCACCTTGTTAACCAACGGAATTTTCCCGTCAGTTGCTCTACGTTTAGAATCTTAGGGGAAAAACGTTCTTCGATAAACACGTGTTTGAGGTAGGGTTGTCGGCAGACCATTTCAAAAAGAAATGGCTTGAGGCCAGTGTTAATTGTATGGAGGCAATAGCATGGCCGGTATTTTTTTGTTGTTGTTGCTGGCTAGTTTTAGGTCATACTGAAATCCAGGTTCTCTCTGTTATGGAGGTCGATGACCCTGCTGGTTAGGAGTTGGTCAATGAGACTACAGCCATTAATCAACTGAATCCAACAGGTGGAATGTTCATGTATTTAAAGGGACTGTAACACTTAAACATAAGTTTTTTTCTTGCAATTTTACTAACACAAGGTATCGATAATTTTCAATATTTTTTTTATTCCCTACAATGTTTAGGCGATACAATCCCTTTCATTTTCTTTACACTGAAAAAGATGAAAACGCTAGATCTCCGAAAAAGAAAACCTCTATGAGGTCTATGAGCAGGGGCATTGTGCAGGGACGTACCTTGTGAGTTTGCTAAGAAGGGGGAACTCACTAGGTTTTTCCCTGCCCAATGTATAGCTAAATCGGTGAGATGAAATGTTCATCTCACCTCAGCTCACCTTTTATTGAATAGACCCCACAGTGTTGAAATAAAATGCCTCTTAATTATTTTCCTGACTCTTGCTATATCTCCCTATATTTCTAATAATTGAAGAAACTGGAACATGTTCTAAAAAAGAGACCACTTCAATAATAACTGAATAATAATAATAATACCATCAATTTTTAGATTTTTTTCGCAACTCTTCCTACATATTAAAAACGTGAAATAGACTTATTGTTGTTGCCATAACAACTGTCCTGTTTTTTGCAAGTTAAATGACAATAATGTTACAGGGCAATAAAGTAGTGTTTTTTTTTTGGTTTCCTAACCAGTCTCTCCTACAGTGACCTTTTGACCCTAACCCTAAATCTAATCCTAGCACTAACCCTAATCCCTTTCCCCTGATCCTTTTAACACAGGACGTATCCATTTGCGCCAAGGGGTTAAAAACATGTCCAACGTACAGATATTAAGTTAGAGGGAACTGTCGCTTTAATGGATAGGCGCTCTGGACATATTTTTCAATATATTCAGTTTCCTGCTATATCTCACCCAACGTGTGATGTTAAGTCATCATCCTTTCATGATCTCTACCCCCCCCCCCCCCCCCCCCACAAAAAATCCAGAGGGCAGGAAACTAAGGGTCAAAATAAATCATTTATGGTAGATCACGTTGAGTTGAGGCTTGGCCCTGTGGCTAATGGAAAACACTTTCATTCATTGCTATAAAATACATTGTTAAAGACTCAAAAGATTAATAATGACTTAAGGCTGCCCTTTTAATGACAGAGTTCACTGGGATATTAAATCTTTTATGTTGTTTTAGCAGTCATAGCAGTGTTTAATTTATGCCAAGCTGCCTTCAAGTGTTTTATAAATAAATTGCAGTAAAATGTGCAGTTCAGTCAGTGGTTTCCCGAGCTATATTTTTATATACTTTTCCCAGTTATGTGAGGCTTTATTAAGATGGGATACTGATAAAAATAATGGAACGTGCTCAGTTCATTGGCTTATTTTTACAGAAGGACCATAAGAAAACCCAGGAAAATAATTCTAGAAAAACAATGCGAAAAAAAAGTGATTACGATTTCTCCAAAAAAAAAAAAAAAATATGAAGTGAAGATTTCTGATAGCATCAGATCGCACATTCCCGCGGTCATGATTTTTTACAGGATGACATTATATGGATATTGCACACACGCAGATGTCTGCCCCTGTTCAGTAGCGCAGTTAGTTTGTTTTTCAGTGGCGACCACACATCCGCAATAGCCCTGCCAGTCGTGGCTTTTAAGAATTTTGCATGTCTTGAATTTCAGGTAAGTATTGCACAGGTCATACATGTGACGTAATATAACTGCATAGGCCCGGATGCCCGTGTAAAAGCATGGGCCCCCCCAACTGACCCGGACTATGCAATTCTGTGCTCCCAGTTTTCTGTCTCAGTGTCCTGGATATGACGCTCTGCCTCTCACGCTCCGCCCCCTCCCAAGCCCCTGTCTTGGGTTGGCGGAACAAGAAAAGTTGGAAGCTATGTCATAGGAAGAATGAGCTAGAACGTCCTATGAAATCTAATTTTGGCACTGTTTGTGTTAGAGTCCACTGCTCTATTAAGCACACTGTTCTTTTAAGATATAATGACAAATCAGGATTGCCAACTAGCCGGTATCTTACCGTCAATGCTAAGTCTAGAAAAGGTGGTAACACTATGACAAGTGTAGAATGGAAGCATCCAGATGTGAGACAGAGATCAGAATCAACTCATGTATATCTGGAAAGATACATATCGGGTGTACTCCGCACCTTGTTCTCTTTGCTCCATATATCTCCGTCAAGGGGAAGACATGTTGATTAGAGTCTCGGGGAAACTCTTTATTCATGATGGAAAATCTGACCCAAGATTCTAAACAACATGTCTGCCCTCTGTTAGAGTTATTTATAGCTCAACAAGATGCTTTATTTGTTTTCTTTCATTAAAGCATTCCTAATTCAATCTCTAGACTTGGTGCCCTCATTCGTTTAGATATAAGTTAAATATAAATTAAATATAATCCTAATTTGTTATTCTTAATATGCTGTTTTTTTATTTGGTAAAATGATTCCTGTATTCATTTACCTTGACATCTACATGACTTTCCCATATCTATATTGACTTGGATTGTGGTTAATGGTAGGCCAATGTATGGATGTTTGTTCTATATCTTGACATCCTTCCAATATAAACAAAGGAAAAAAAACATGAATAATACATGCTCCTGTAGGCCTCATGCTTCAGTTGGCTGGTCATTGACTAGGAAGTGATTTGTGTCAAATAACATACGTAAGAATGTTTGCCTAGTTTTTTTTAATACACCACAATCAGCACGTGGGTGTTTGTACAGCACCAAAAAAGAGATAGGATCACTCAGTGGGCTAAATCACTATCTGTAGAATCTGTTCAACCCTTGTTTGCAGGTTCAATTCCCGGCAGGGTCAACTTAACGTTACATCATTCACAGATAGATAAAATGAGTAAAACTAACTTGGGAAATAGTATTACCCCACATCCAAGTAATGTTACTAACATTCCCAGGACATGCTTTGAACCAGAGAAGATCTATACGCAGCCTGGTCATCTCATAAATAATGTAATATTTATAGATGGGACCATGTCCATAGAGGGCATAAAGGTCCCCTATCACGATACTGTCTCAATCTGGGAGAAGGACCCTCCTCCCCGGTGTTTTGCTTGACAAACAGTTCTGGAATTGTCTCTATACATTGTAATGCATGCACTGATTGCAGTCTATGCAATAATGACAAAAGCAGCCCTGTGTCTGTAAGCCTCAGTGTAAACATAGACGTCTGTTCGCAGTACATGTGTAATATTTGAAATGCAAATACAAAACCTGCAGAGGATCAAAATACTTTGCCTAAGCACTACTTGTGCCTGTGTGAAGCATCTGTGCAATGTTGTGTCTCTCTTGTACAAGAAAGTCACTTCCAAAATTAGAAATTGATTATGTTCCAGTTAGGCGGCGGCCATTTTGAATCCGGTTGGTCTTGTTTTATGATCAATGGCTACATCGATTGTGTTTTTAGGCTTTCCCCCATTCAAACCATGAAAGCACCATGCTCGATGACAAAGCAGCCCCAGCTTAGGGAATAAAACACATGTTCTTCGTAACGAGCTACACACTTTGTTCTTTGGTTAATCTGACCAACCTTTGCTTTTTACAACACTATTTCCTCACCAGCATTATCTCCCACGAATCTAAATGCAACGCATCAGACTCTTGTTACTGGGGAAACTCTTGAGTGGTCGATGTGCTGTACAAATAAGTAATGGAATATACCATTGCTAAATGGGCTCTTATCTATTCCTGTTTATTTACAACTCATGGCTGACTTGTTAACTGGAGAGACAGTGGGGGTAAAGCAGTGTATACATTAAGGTTTTATTGCTATGAACTACTAAAGATTCCATAAGGCAGCAGAGATAGAGGTATCGACCAGTGGCGGATGCTCCATATGTACTAGGTGTGCGCCGCACACCTAACACGGAGCACCCGCGCTGTGTATTTCTGGGGGTTTGTGTGCTCTGAGCAGAGAGCACATTAACCCCAGAAATACATCCGAAAGACGATGCTGCATTGAATTCGGCAACAGAGTCACTCACTCTGTTGCCAATTCAACAAGCATGAAAAGTATACAAATTCAACGCAGCGTCGTCTTTCGGATGTAACGACGTCTCTCGGGTATTTCCGGGGGTTTGTGTGCTGGCTGTTCTCAGCTCGCAAACCCCCGGAAATACCTGAGAGACATCGTGCCTCCGAGTGACAGGCGTGCTCCGGGCTTGCATGATACGCACCTGGTATCGACCACCACTAATTACGTCAATAGTAGCGGGAATCAATTTTAAACTCCTGTGTTCACAACTGGTATAGATCACACAAGATATTCCTCTACTTCATTGACGGCAATAATAAAACGGTGGATTCACCTCTTGGATATTCCTAGTCCTCTGAGTCTTTGTAGCACATAAGACGCTTTGACACGCAGGCAGATTTCAAGCTTGGACAGGGCTGCTTTAAGGCATGGGTGGGTCCTGCAGGGAGAGCTGTCAAAAGTGGGCACCCTCGGCATTGCACTAACAGATGGACATAGTCTACATGAGGAGAGACGAGCACCACACCTCCGGGGAGTCTAGAGCTCAGTCTCCATGGGCCATGAAAAATTGCATGACATCACTGTGCGTTTACGCAGCCTTGCCCCTTCAGTTCCTCCCCCTTGTGTCGCGGGACCCGCAAAATTACAAGATGGCAAATATACCAGAAGTGCTACAAGGGAGTAGAGATTAAGCAGTAGAGATTCCTATGTTTAATAAATCGGCTGTAACCTGGAAGATGGCGATACGAGAAAGTAGCGCAAATTCTCTACTTTTGGACAGGAGTTAGCACTGCCCAGTGGAGCACGCACTGATTACACTATTACTAGGCTCTATTTTTGCATGTGCCTTTTTAAAAAAAAAATTATACACTCTGTATAAAAGATTCTGCCTCATTCAACGAGCAACGCGCAGGTGTCTGCTTTGAGTTTAACATGATTCAGTACCGAAGATAATAACTGGAAGAGATCAGTACCTACTTGCTTATCATCTTGGAGAAAACTGCACCATTTCTGGGTTTGCAAGGCTCAGGTTAATTTTTCTCCTATTTTAATTTTATAGGTAACACATTGCAGTGGGGGAGGTTACCACTTTACAATGATGATTCAGGTAGCTTTAATCTATCTTAAACACATTCATGTCCAAGTAGCCAAGTTAACATTCAATCTAGGTATAAAATACATATAATTAGATAGTAGATACAGTTTTACCAAGGGAGTTTCCATAGGATGATGGAATGAGTGTATAAAAAGAAAAAAAATACTTCAAAAATCCAAATAAACGTTTTGAGTCGTTACTCTGGCACAAGATCAAACAATCTGGAAAGCACTTGTATGCCTGCACTGTGCTGGCCGAGACGAGAAGTCGGTTACTCCCCTCGGGCACTTGAGGAGTTAATTCTCTGATCAGGAACAGTGTTTTGCATAGCTGTAAATCCATGTTCCCTGTTCAGTAGATCAAGAAGCTCCATCCATGGTTTTAATTGTTTTTTTTTTTTTTTCTTTCCTCCAAGTTAAAAATATCTACAGCTCACCAACCGTACAGTTGTGAGTCAGGGATGCAATCATTCCAAACAACCAAAGCAGTATGGAGAAGCTAAGGAGAGGGCGGGTAGAATGGGATTCCGCAGGCCTTGTGAGCAAGGAGTTTACTGGTGAATCTATGTCCTGCTTTGTTTATGGCTGTTTTGCATCCGTTTGAATCACAGCTTCAGCCTTCTGTCGGCCGGGACTCTCGTATCTGGAGAGAAAAGTTGCACTTTATCAAAGAGGGTAAAGGATGCTGAGCTGATTGGAAAGGGCCCACAGCCAGTGAGTCAAAAATGAAAGCATTGTTCTCTTGTAGAACGCGTGCTGTGTAGTCATTACACCCACATCGCATTCGTGTTCCTCCCGATTTCTGTGGCACATTTTCGTGTCACTGATAATTGTCACTTGAAAAAAAAAAAAAAAGTCCCTAACAAATGAGAAATGTCAAAAAATAAGGGAGAGACTTTCCAAGGGCCCAAGTCAGAGTGGTGATGATTTGGCATATCCCTAGTGGCCCGTAGTAGTATTTGTGAGCCAACCAGAACTTCTTATGGAAAACCAAACATCTTCTTTTAAAGAATAACTAAACTTTTATTTTTTATTTTTAAAAAACTTTTTTATTCTTTTTTTAACTTGTGCTTATAATATAGAAGCACAAGTGAAAGGTGAGTTGGTCTCTAGTGTGACGACAAACTGGCAGTTACGCTTGATAGTACCTGCCAGTTTATCTTCTGACCGGCAGCTGCCATGCTTTCCATGGTCGGTGACTGTTTTTTTTTTTTAATGTGAGCACATAACTATGTCCCCTCTGCTGATCCCATGCAAAAACAAGGGGGAGAGACCCTCACACGCTGCAGCCCCCGATCAGATGAGCATCGCTACCCCCCACTATAATTGATTGTGCATACGTTAGCGCATGCCAACCTCCAGACCTTAAGATTAAAACCTCTCGTATTTACTAAGATACACATTGCGTTTACTCTGGCCAGCAGGACATTTTTGTAACCCTTGCTTGAGTGTAGGGTTAAAAAAAAAGTTTAGGTTGCCCTTTAAGTTATCTTGTCTCTACCACCCTTTCCATAACATTATGTTTCTGCGTCTTATCTTTTGGGCAACACCATCAAGGCTTGAATCTCATGCTCTAGTATAGGAGTATCAAACTGTGGCCTACAAGCTGTCGGCAGCCTATATTAAGCATAGGCTGACAGGGGGTTATTGGAAAATAAAGTTCTCCAAGAGATGGAGAGGCGCCAGTTTGACACCCCTGCTTTGGTGATTTTGTTTATTTGCTTGTTTTAATACATTCCCATCTTGACTAGCGTAGGCTCCAAACCAACTGCTACTGTGCCAAAAAACTCCTTTTTTTAAAAAACGATATCCACAGAAGGCATAGTTTAGTATGATAATGTCACTAAGGAACTACAAGTTGGCCGTGCATTAAAAACTTAATGAGAGAACTTAACTAGAAGACAGTGTTTAAATTACTCCAAAGTGAATCCCTTGTAAGCAGCCATTTGTGTCACTCTCAGCAGAGTTCTAGATCATACTACTGTTTTCACGACTGTCACATAGGTTGTATGGCATCCTGGTCAAAACCTTGGACACCATAACTAGAACCTTTAGGTAAATTAGTAATGAACAAGACTTCTTTCTAGAGCACGGAGCTCGAGGAAGCACTTCATTGGCCAGGTCAATACCCCAAAAAATGGTCGTCATGAGACCCATTGGGTCAGAAAGAACAGAATGTCCGTGTACCTTGACTACCCAGAACAATAAAAATTGCTTTCTAAATCTCAATTTCCTTCGACTAGGATTCTATTTGTGTTTTGTTTTCTTGTATTCTAGATAAAGAACTACACAAAAGAACAAGTGTTAGGGATTATTAACATTCCTACACTGGGTCCATGAAAGCAGAATTCAGCATGTGTTACTAGAGCTTCTCTGCGGTTGCTTAGTTACATTTCCCAAATTGCCCGTACAAATGATTTTGCAGAATAAGGGATGGCGCATTAAAAATTAAATCTCTGTACAGCTTTGACATGTAAGCCTTTACTCCAGGGAGCCCTTGGGTTTCCAAGTCTTGGTTATAAATCCTATGACAAATATTTGTGCCTGTCTCACTTGCTCACAAAAAAAAAAAAAAAAAAGAATATCCGTAACTATCTTGTTGGTTGTAATAATGATAAACCTCATGTACTTATCACAATGAAGACAAGGTTTCATCTTGCAGAATTCCTAGAAAAGTCAATACAAAAAGTAATGGATTCAAGATGTCAGACTAAAATGTCTTTTGATTGGAGAATAGTTTTTTTCTTCTCCTATTTTTCATAGCAGCATGTTTTAAGGAGCTAGTTTTGGAATAAAAGATGACTATTTTTTTTTTATTTTAAAAAGGAATATTGAAATATTAAGAATGTTATGTCATGTAGCAAAGTTTGTCATCCTCCTCCTCAACATGTGTGCTGGTGCAATGATTACGGTGTATATTAACCACTTAAATTCATTGAGTATGCCTGCTTCACACGTACGTCCAATGGCGGTGTGACTGCTCAATGGCTTAATGCACCACTTATAGAACCACTTATACACTTTATTGGAAATAACAGAGAAAAACAGGGAAGAAAATAAAAGTTGGTCATGGTTTTCTGGGCCTCACCACTCAGCATACAGTCTGTCATTAGCACATGGCAGCAGTTTGTGAATAATTTTCAGTCCCCCTTTGATTCCCAGTGAAGTCAACTAATTACCGGTATTTCTTTTTTATGAGGATGGTAAAATGAGCACCATTAAGTTGGGTAATAGTGATATTCGGGGGGCGTAACTAGAATCCATGTGGCCAGGTGAGTCAATTTCCCTAGGGCTCCTCCCTCAACTCCACCAATGCTATACAACCTTACTTTACACAGTATCAACTTTCCCCCAAATCACTTGTCTGTGCCAGGTTTGTCCCAAAATAGCTTGTTAGTATTATCATTACCCTCAAATAGCTTGCCCTTAAATAGCTGGCCAGTTCCAGCTTTGCCACCAAACAGCTTGTCAGTGACAGCTTTTCTTCCAGTCTTTCAGTGGCATTTTTTCCCCCAAACAGCTTGCCAATGCCAGCTTTGCCCCCAAACAGCTTGTCAGCGCCACCCTTACCCTCAAACAGCTTGTAAGTTCCAGTTTTGCCTCAAACAGCTTTTCAGTGTCAGCTTTGCCCTCACATGACTTGTTAGTGCCAGCTTTGCCCCACATCACTTGTCAGTGTCAGATTTATCCCCACATCACTTGTCGGTATCAGCTTTGTCCTCAAAAAGCTTGTAATTTCCATATTTTCCCCAAACATCTTTTCAGCTACTGCTTTGCCTCCAAAGTGCCTGTCAGTGCCAACTTTTCCCTCAAACAGCTTGTCCAGTTTGTCAGTCCTGCATAGCCCCCGAACAGCATGTCATTGCCAGACTTGCCCCAAACAGCTGGTCAGTGCTAGATTTTCCCCATAAACATCCTGTCGGTACCAGCTTGGCCCCAAACAACTTGTTAGTGAAAGATTTTCCCCCAAACAGTTGTTCATAGGCAGCTTTATGCCCAAACAGTTTGTCAGTGCCATCCTTGTCCCCCAAACAACTTGCCAGCACCATCCTTGTCCCCCTAACAGCTTGCCAGTTTAAAGCAGCTGCCAGCTTTAAAGTAGCAGACATTCAAGTGACTGCATAGGTCATCCCCCTCTAGGACCCCTAGAGTACCAGGCCAGTGGCAGTAGTGTCCCCTGTGACCATGAATGTTACTCCAGTGGTCACATTCCATGCAGATCCATCTGAAATAACCTAAAAAAGAAATTAAATTATTTCTAAATGTCTTGTAGTAGAACTTGGATAAAAATGGTTAGACCTTTGTTTTATTGGAATCAAGATAATTATTTGTTTTTTCAAATTACTTTCAAAATATGGAGTTTGTTCCTTTAATTGTAATTGTGGTTGAACTAAGGGCTTAATTTATAGCTCTTGTGTAAGCTGGACACCTGGAAGACAAACGTTCATTTTGCACAGCTGGATATTCCAGTCTCCTTGGGCTATGTAAGTCTACCGAGTAGGTGGCTTTCACTGAAAATGTATTTTTCAACCATGCCTACTGGTAACCAAGCAGTCCTGGCACACGAATACATTGCCTAATGGGAACTTGGCTGTGATGCCAAATAATTGTGTCATTGCATGATTTAGGTATGTAAGAATTCTGTGTGGATTCATCGTCTTTTTCTATATTAAAATTGAATTACCATATTCTACAAGAATACATATGTATATAAAGGGCCTTAAACATCAATCTGGCTAATAAACTTCTGATCTTCAGATATATTGTATTTTAAGCCCCTTGAGTGCTCCTTTTCCATATTTTATGTATATACATATATATTTTTTATTTTCGTATTTATTGGTTTAAATTTAAGAAAATAAAACGTTTGTCAAATATAGTTCAAATTAAAGGAATGTTTGAAATGAACTGTTATCATCTTATACCCCACGTTTATATAAAATGAATATTATTCTGTAATATTTTAAGACATTTTTTTCGTAAAAAGTGGTAGAATATCATCCACTTTGACAGCAAGAATTTTTTTTAGGTGTTGAGCATAGTTAAAAAAAAAAAAAAAAACCACAAATTAAGACTAATGCAAATACCCCAAATATTTTTGTTTTTGATAGAACTGATTAGGGTTTAGGTGGGTAGATATTTAAACCATTGAATGAGTATACTTATAACAGTAGATCTACCGTTAGCTAAAATATAACTTTTATTTGAAGACATTAAAATAACATAACTACTTTGTTCATTGTTCTTTTTTTTATTGTTTTTGAGTGTCCTTCAGTGATCAGAAATTGAGGGTTACAAAAGCAATATTGCCTATTTCACTTTGCTTCGTTTTTTTTTTTTTATATATATTGCATTTCTAATTCTTTGCGTATGTTTCTCTTTTTTTCCCCTCTTTTTTTCACACAGTTCCATCAGGTGAGAAGAGTGATGACCATCCTTTTCCTTACAATGGTTATTTCATACTTCAGTTGCATGAAAGCTGCTCCTATGAAAGAAGCCAGTGTCCGAGGACAAAGTGGCTTGGCCTACCCGGGTCTTCGGACCCACGGTACTCTGGAAAGCATAGGTGGGTCAATGAGCGGATCAAGAGGTGGTGGACTTCCATCCCTGACGGATACCTTTGAACAGGTCATAGAGGAACTCCTGGAAGAGGAGCAGAACATAAGGCAGAGCGAGGAGAACAAGGACTCGGACATGTACACATCTCGAGTTATGTTGAGCAGTCAAGTGCCTTTGGAGCCTCCACTGCTTTTCCTGCTTGAGGAGTACAAAAACTACTTGGATGCTGCAAACATGTCCATGAGGGTCCGGCGCCACTCAGACCCTGCCCGACGTGGGGAACTGAGCGTGTGTGACAGTATTAGCGAGTGGGTGACTGCAGCTGACAAGAAGACCGCAGTGGACATGTCAGGTCAAACGGTTACAGTTCTCGAAAAAGTTCCAGTACCCAAGGGTCAGCTGAAGCAATATTTCTATGAGACCAAGTGCAACCCCATGGGTTACATGAAAGAAGGATGCAGGGGCATAGACAAGAGGTACTGGAACTCACAGTGCCGAACTACCCAATCATACGTGCGGGCTCTCACCATGGATAGCAAAAAAAAAGTTGGCTGGCGCTTTATCAGAATAGACACTTCCTGTGTATGTACACTGACCATTAAAAGAGGAAGATAGTGAATTTATCTTGTATAGATTATATTGAGAAGAAAATATCTATTTGTATATATACATAACAGGGTAAATTATTCAGTAAAGAAAAAAAACAAAAAAAAAAAACTAAATTTTATGGACTGCATGTATAAATGAAGTTTATACAGTACGGTGATTCTGCAATTTATTTATTGATCATATCCATAACTTTAAAAGGAAACGGAGTTCTCTGTGCACAGTGCAGCCCGGTTGCTGCTGGAGAGGGGCCGGGGGGGGGGGGGGGGGCGCCATTGCTGTGTAATGGTTTTCCTTGGTCCCCCTCCAGCAGAAAATGGGTTAAAATCCGAAATCTGCATTCTGTTCCTCAATAACATTGTGGTTTGTTGCTGTTGCCAAGAATTGAAAACGTAAAGAGCTAAAAGCGAGAGTTGCATGCTGCTTTAGTGAATTGATAACACTCTGTCCTTCTATCAGACAAAATTTGAACCAAAACATACCGTTTACATTTTAGACAGTATCTTCATTCCTGTTGGTATTATATCTGTTTACTGCTTTTAAATTCTGATAGCGTTGGAATTAAACAATTTCCAGGTGCTGTTGTCATAGCTCTGCTGTTTAACTTTTATTTTTTATTTTTTTTTAATCTTTGTTTTAATTTATTTCGTTTTATTTTTTTATTTTAGTTTTGTTTTGTTTTTTGTTCTTTTTGTTTAGTTTCTTTTTAAATTATTTCTGAAAAGTTGCAAAAGAGCTTGTCATGGATACGTGTTCTGGCAAAAACAAAAAAAAAAAATGACAAAAAAAGAAAAAAATGATTTCATTTTGTATGTTGTGAAGGTGTTTGCAAACTCGAATCAGACTACTGATCCAAAAAAAATGAATAAAAAAAAAATGCAAGGCAATTGAAAACCAATGTTCCTGTTAAAATGTTCGATCTGCATTGGAAAGCAAGTGATATTTATTGGACTTTTCAAGGGTTTTGTGACGTTTTATGGGATCTGCTCTTTTTAACAGGCTTCTGTGTGCTACTGTTTATGTGTACGATGATAATTTGGGAGAACCGGCGGTGTAGCCTATTCTGAATCTAATGCAAAACCGATACACTTCTGGGGAAAAAAAAGTCTGACAGCTCAGCAGAAAGGAACTTGCAGATCACAGTAATGTTCGGAAACTATAGTGAAGATTGCCAGAAATCCACTGGTTTGTGTTGATATTTCCAATGCAAATGCTGCCTGAATATTGTCTATCTATATCCTGTTGGCCCCATAACACTGTCCTCTCGATGCTAATTGGAAAGCAAATGAGACCTGCAGTAACCACAATGTTCCCAAAGAAAATGGTAATAAATTTGCTTTTTTTTTTTTTTGTTATGGCATGGACAGGCCACCGTACAAAATGGAAGGAAGTTAAAGGTCTGTAACATGGGCAAACAGACCAGCCTGTAATAGTCAAGGTTGGACATGATGGGTATTCTTTAATCTTGGAAAAATTAAGTAAATAGACAACGTAAATGGAAAAAGAAGAGCCCAAAGTTGAATTTAACCACAAAAAAATAATATTAATGTTATAAATTTACTCTTAGATGTCTAGTATTTAACACATATTGCCTTTAAGGAGAGCAAACCACCCTATACAATTGTAGGTAAACTTTCGCATCTACGTACTTCTCAACTTTTGTAGTGATTGATCTGGGGTATGGTCATGCCATTGGGAGGCATGACCATGCTAGTGGGAGGCGTGGCAATGCTAGTGGGAGGCGTGGCCATGCTAGTGGGAGGCATGGCCAGTCAAGTGTGATAACATTCCACTGTATTCTCATGCATGCACATTTACAATGGTTTCTCCAGTGCCCCTAGGAAAAAGTGCCTCCCGCTAAGTTCAAGACGGTTGGGAGGCATGTACATGTACATGGAGGTAAAAAAAAAAAAAAAAAAACATCTGAGGCTGACTGGCAAGGGAGGTTCAGAGATAAATTCACTTTGGGTTATTTAATACAAAATTCTAAAACAAAATTCTAAAACAGGTTTAAAAATATGATTTTGATATGCTTATTTTAATGCCTAAATACTACAGGTGTCCCTTTTGATAAAGTTAAATCTGTTTGTTTATAGAAATATTTTTAAAGTGACATGCTACTGAGCTGTTATGTTGATTTGCACCCTATCCCCTAAGCTAAAACTAGTCAGCCTGCCTCTAAAAGACTCTCTCCATTCCTTGGCAAAACCAATAATACTTGAATTCACACCTGTTATTTTTCAACTGGGCTGTGGGAACAAAAATTAATTTTTCATATTTTAAACAGGAAGTTGCTTTTCCAAACAGGAAGTCGGGAGTGCAAACAAAAACTTCAGTCCATTGCCTACAAGGGAGGACAAAACATTTACAAATAGTCAATATATGGAATTTTTTTTTTTCTCAAAGGCTTGAAAAACTTGTTTCTTCTAAGAATAGGGTTTTTTTTTCCAGAAAGCTTTATGAAGATGCTGTATTTAGCAAACTACGCACTGAACTTTTAAGGGTTGAATGTTTAAGGAATAATCAAACTATTAAAGGACAACTGTGGCAAAAAAAATAACTAAAATAATAACTAACATAAATAACTAACAATTGCATCAAGTGTAGATAGTTTTCATAGAAATGCTTTAATGAAAGAATATAGATAATGTACCTTATTGAGCCCTCTTTGCTCTGTTTAGCTCAAACAGGGGGCAGACATGTTGTTTAGAATCTTGGGCCAGATCGGTCAGATCTTCCTTCATCTGAACCAAGGCGAATGAAAAACTGTCCTAAGATTCTAAACAACATGTCCGCTCCCTATTAGAGCTATACGGAGCAAAGAGGGCTCAATAAGGTGCATTATTTATATTCTTTAATTTAAACATCTCTATTTAAAACTTCTACACTTATGTTTTTGCTACAGATGTGTTTTGATAATACTTAAAGTGATTTAATGACTAATATTCAGACAAATGGCTTCCTGAGCATTAAATTTAGCACAATAACGTCAGTATAGCACTGATTACGGTGGTATTGTTTTAGTATACTGGTGTCCGGTCAATCTTTTGCCGATGAACTATGAAGAATTTCGAGATGTTTATTATCTTTATTTAAATGAAAGGAAAATGTGTGATGGAACGTTTTTTTATTTACTTAGTTAGATGTCTGGTTACGGGATTCCAGGAAAACAATTTCCAGAAAGATCTCTAATTCCCCTTAAATTTCGACTGACCCCTTTGGATGCATCCTATTTTTTCTTTTTTAAGTGCCCGAAAAACAAAATTAAAAAAAAATATTCTGTAGAGCATAACAACAGTTTAGTATCTGCAACAATTTACTAACATATGTCATGTTTTCCGTTTTTATTAAGCATTTATTAAACATATGAAACATTTCAAAAACATTTACAGACACCATTCGATTTCAATTTCCAAGATTTTTGCAATACTTACTACTGGATCCCCGTAGGTTGGGTCGAGTAAAAATTCACATTTTTGGGGACTGTCCAGAGATACTCACAGATTTATGGTTTGGAATAATTCAATGCCATACCAAAACAGTGAAATATAAAATAAATGAAAAGTGTGTGGATATATATATGTATGTATGTATATAGGTGGATATATATAAATATAAATAAATATATATATATATATATATATATATATATATACACACATATATATAAGTAGTTATATTTACACACACAATTTTTAAGTGGTTTAAATCAGTAAAGATATAAGATAACGGACCTCACAATTAAAACCATTATTTGGAGTAAAGGCTAGTGTGATCATTTTTTTGCCTTGTCATACAGAAATATACATTATCCAACCTCCGTTCCAGCTTAAACAACGGTGTCCTGTCCCCTGCTTAATTTGTGTCTAGTCCTTATTTCCATTTGCTGATTCCTACAATTAGACACTATTGGGTTTATACTTGGCATAATGTATTCAGAATGAGGATTTCAATACATACAGGACACAGTTGTCCAACTAAATTTAAGACCGATGTTCTTTAATGTTATGTGAAACATCTAACTGCAGGGGTGACCTCCTTTTTTAGTAATGAAATGGATGCCAAATTTGGATGTTTCATTTGCTCCAATTTGCTGATAAATAGTGCCTTACTAACTATCCATTGTCACAATGGAGTCTACGTATAATGGTTCGTGTTCTAAAGTCAAGAACCTATAAGAACCCAAGGAATACATTGTTTCCCATTGAGAACTTAGCTCTAGAACTGAAATTTATGAATAAACCTTAAAAACCTGAATAATCTTAATTTGATGTCATAATCATTTTATTTTGCTTTGTACATGGATCTGGCTGATAACCCTGCTCTACTAGAATCCTGACCCCAAACTAGATCTCTACCCTTGGGTGCTGAGAAACCATGGGGGTTAATTTATAAAGAATAGGTGTGGTCCAACATTCTAAAAGTGGGACAATCACTAGGAGAACTAAAAGAGTGTTCCTGATAACCGATCTACGTTTGGATACCTTGCCAAAGAATTGGTCTTTCTAGATAACCCTTAGCAACTGCTTCATCAAGGTGTTGTCAATTGGCTCTTCTCTGATGTCTTCCAGACATTAAGTCATCACTATAGAGGGTGGGGCACCAAAGATAGACATAGGATAATGATGGGGCGATGGAGATAGCATGGATAAGCCCATCCTCTTCAAATTCAACATAGAGATGGACCAAAAGAAATTGCACATAGAGACATCATTTTTATGGAACACTTGTTCTGTATTCAAAGTGGTGTCTGTTATGAGCCTATAATACTTGTATTGCGGTTTCTTTAAACAAGCGGCCATGTTTAGGCCATATCAAACAAAACAGGCAACACTTGCATGAAATACTCACCAACTACGATTGTCAACTGTGCATACTACGAAACCATATATACATACATGTGCGGGTTGGTGTATATACATATGTGTGCATACCTGGAAACTATCAAAATTAGGTGACCTCCAAGGCACGTGAATATACGAACACAATGTATTTTTTTGATATACATTATAAGTATATAATGCATAAAAAGAGGGCTATCACTGATAAAGGTGAAAACTCACCTGTGCTTAAGCACAGATTTCCTTTTTCCTTATCAGTTAAAAGAGCAACTACCAGGTTGATCCAGAACTAGATATTCATTCCTAAGTGATGGTCGAATAGTCTACTGAAGCTGACTTTAACTAACAAACATACAAGTCAGAGCCCATACGGATAAAACTTTGACAGTTCCCAGGAATGAGAATGAGTGTATCTATGTATATTTATGTGGGTAGAGAGACATATCTATGAATATGAATGTGTGTGTATATATGATCTGTAAATATGTATCTAGGAATATGTATATACATGTACATATGTGGATACACATGAAAGTGTGTGTGTATATATATATTCAGCGCAAAAACTTAAGACCGAATATGCAAATGTAAGAGATTATGAGTCAGAAGTCTTCTCCAACAGTGTATCCTTAAGTGTTGAAAAATGACATTTTTGTGTCGTAAATAAATTAAAAAAATCTATATATATATATATATATATATATATATACATATATATAAACAAGCGATCATATGGTACGCAGCTAATACATGCCATGGTAAATGCAACACTGATAGTAGGCTTGGCAGTTTTAGCTGAACTGGGTTCAAAGAACAGATTTCTTTGTCACTACTTTATCTTTGTTTTATTTATTCATTTTTTTTTCTGTTCTTTCTCTTGTTTCCTTTTTGTTTGTTTTTTTGTTTTTGTTTTGCTGTGGTCTGTTTGTGGCAAAAGTTATATTCTGCATGTCACATGACTACCGCCTCTTTAAAATAAGACACTATGAAAAAAAATTAAATAAAAAATAAAGTTTTATGTATGTGGCCTTGTTCTATTTCTGAAAAAAAAAAAAGTATATATTTTCACGATGTGTAACAAATATTTATTGTATGTTAAGTATATTTATATAATTCTGTTATTGAATCATTGAGATTGGCATTTAAATTTGGAATCATTTGAATCATATTGTAAATAGGATTACCTCTATTTAAGTGTACTACATAACATATAATATATGTTCAACAATAGAAATTTTTAATGTTTTTAAATATATTTTCAAAATATATAAACCTATGTTTTGGACCATGTTATTTTTCTCCGCATACAAAGTATACATGTTTATTTATTTATTTATTTTTAAAAAAAAATATACAGTCTCCATCATATTTTATTATCCACACTACAGGACAATAAATAAAAAAACAAAAAAAAAAAAACAAATGCTGCATTAGAACATTATTTGATCTTTGTGTGTTAGTTGGGGTGGTAGGTTAAAGGTTTAAAACCAATGAAAGGACACTATTACTAATGGGGAATTAATGAGCAGATCTATTTTTGCATGGTTAAACATCTTCATACTAATCATCTCCAATATTACCTGACAATGATGTTAATTTAGCAGATGGGTACACTAAGCACTAGTACTGGGAGGCAAGCAAACTTGGCCACTCCGGATGTTGTGGACTACACCTCCCACAATGCTCTTACAGTTGTAACGCTGGCAAAGCATCAAGGGAACTGTAGTCCACATCTGCAGTATCGAAAGGTTGCCTTCACCCTGCTCTAGTATTTCCATTATTACATTTATGTTCCTTGGAATGTGTTTTACGATAGAACTGTACAAAGTAAAATTTAAATGGACATTCACTATAAAAAAAAAAAAAAAACTAGTTTTTATTTAGGTCTTCTATCCTGAATAACATTAAGCCACATATTCAGATAAGGCTGAATTGTAGATAAATAATTTTTTTTAATCTATATATGTTTACATTGGTTTGGGTGTTCTATTTTCACTGGAATCTTTCAAATTTTTTTGAAATGTGTGCTGGGAAATAAACCAGTAATAGAGGTTTTTCCAGATGTAGAAACTTATTTTTAATCCTATACGAACATCTCCAGAAAGTGTTTTTAATTTGGGGGTGTCCCATTAAATGATATCACCTCTGACCTCATTTAGTACATCATATTCTATTAGTTTTATAGTTAATAGGGAGTGGACTATTGCTGAGTTTTATTGTTTGAAATATGCTTCACTCAGCATCGCATTTCTGCTATAACTGTCAAGCCTACTATTACATTTGTAACATATTATAAATTAAATTTGTAACATATTGTATATATATTTTTTAAATCAAATGTAAAAAAAATTGTACAAAATGTCAAGGTTTTTTTTTTTTTCATTCTTGCAAAGGTACAATATGAAATTAAGGAGAGGGTTCATGAAGATGGTTTCTTATCTCACATATAATTTTATTATGTAGGTCTAGGGTAGTCAAATACAGATCACTAGCTGTTGGCGAACAAGCAAGTGGCAACAGATCGATTTCTGCCTCCCCTGGTACAAGACTTATAAGTTATTGCAAGTGCTTCATTGAAAAGCCTCATATAATAATAATACCTGACACGTGACTTGGGTCACCAGAAATAAAATAAAAATATCACCATGCCTTTCACCAAAAACAAATGCAGATTTTATCATCATATATTTCTACACTATTACGGTATTTCACTGTTTGTAAATGTCAGCCAATGCAATGGTGTTGAGAGACTTTGAAGTCACTGCTAATATAAAATAATAGTTATATTGGGTCAGTGTAGTGAGTAATTATTAGGGACAGACTACATAAACACTTAAAGGACAACTGTAGGCCAAAACCTATTTTGGGTTGATTTAAAGATTGCTTAAAATGGAAATGTTTTAATGAGAGAATACATGTAAAGTGCCTTACTAAGCCCTCTTTGCTCCATGTAGCTCTAACTGGGGGCTGACATGGTTTTAGAATCTTGGTTCAAGTCTTCTAACCCAACATTCTAAACTACAGGTCAACCCTCCAACAGAGAGTTATGTGGAGAAAGAGGATACAAATAAGGTACTTTACTTGGATTCTTTCCTTATATAATATGATATATAATATTCCCACTCAAAGCGTCTGCACTTGATGCAATCTTTCAATTAAACATAAGTTAATTTTTTTGCCTTTTATTCTCCAAACTGATCGAACTAACAAAGTTCCATTATTCGAAGACCCAATATTTAGCCGTGGTTTAAATGTTGCTAACATGGTTAGAATGTGCTGGCTGGAACACAGAGTAAATATAATATTTACAATGTGAAGAATGATTAGAATGCAAAGCGTCAAAAGAGTTGTAAAAATATTTTCAACTAGATGGAATGGTTAGAACTCCCAAGTCTATCTAATATCTCTGTTGTGTAAAATATGACCAAGATTAAGGCACGCTAAGTCTTTTTGGAGAAACAGATGAATTTTGGTGTTCAACATCACACTTCTGAGCCACAGAACAACAAATTTGCTTGCAGAGGCGATTCCAATAATATATATACTGAGCAAAGCTTGCCGAACCCTGCATTCTGTGCAATTAAAACAAGTTCAACCGAGGCTTATTGCACAATAATGGCTAATCACAGCACACTCTCAGAAGGGAATATATTCATATTACCAGGAGTATATGATGTTTAACATAACACTATACAAGATATGCTTGAAAAAAAAACATATTACATAGGTTTTAGGAAAGATTTCAAGTGAGTAAGAATATGAACACTTTTGTAGAGACAATATGGAAAATATAGCATTCAACTTCCCTACTTTAGGTGCATCAGTCTGGATTTGGGACCTTTCCTCTGCAGTTTCGACTTCACTCTGTGTTGTCCCATTTCTCTGGGACACCAGAAAAAAAACTATTCTGCACATGTAGAATTGGTGCATGCCGACAATCTGACTTGTCCCTTCCAAGCCACACCCCTTAACCCGGCTTGTTGACCTCTTTCAGGACAACTAAAAATTGAGGCTACACTGTAGGATTTATCCATTATTTCAGTACAGAGTTGAGGCTACAAGCCCTCCAGATGTTTGAGAACTCCATTACTGGTTGGACTACAATTCTTGGTCGACAAAAAGTTGGAAGGTCCACCAGTTGAACGGCTCTGTTATAATGAACATATCTGCCTCGAAATGCAAAGAAAAAATAAAAAAAAAAAATTGTTGTTTGCCTGAGGTTATAGAACATAGAGATCGTCAATCATCCCACTGACGGCAAGGAAATCTGCAATGTCATACGAGAAACTCGTACTCTGTGACATGAGTCTCAAGGACAAATGTTCAATAAATCACCACTCAGGTTTGTAAGTAGATGAGAATGCTGCTAGTCCAATCTGTGAGTCTGTGACCCAAACTGGGTGTTTGCATTCATTTAGAAATGAAAGGGTGAAGTCCCTTGCTTGTGGGCAGTTTTCTCACCATTACTGCATGTCCCTGTAACTCATTAGAAGTGCTAAGTATTGGAGGAGTAACTGGTATACAGGGTCGCCATCAGAAATTTTGGCCAGCTTACAGAACAAGTCTCCCGCACTTCTTTCATTATTGCCCCCCCCCCCCCATCCCTTGACATAACACCACCTTGCAGCTCCCATGCCATTTGAAACAGCACCCTGCTTGAATCCACAGATATTGCCAGAACACCAAGATTGCATTTACAGGGTCTTGCCAGAGACCTAGATTGCACACAAGGACATGAACCAGTACTCACATTGCACACCCAGGACATGCCCGAGCACCACATTGCTCACCCAGGACATGCCCCAGCACCCAGATTGCACACCCAGGACTTACCGCAGCCCGCACCCACATTGCATCCACAGGAGATGTCCAGCACCCAGGTTGAAGCCAGGACTTTGAATGTCTAGTGGTAGGAAGTCGGATGCCAGTGCACTGCCCAGGCACACTGTTATCCTCTCATGCTGCCTCTCACGATTCTCACTCATGTTTTGCGTCTGAGCATCAGCCAGTCATGTGACCCCTGACGCTCTGAAGTCACACAGGGAGTAGTAGAAGCAGTATGGGAGGATGTCTGGGTTCCTGAGCAGCCGCGCAGGGAGTACTATATGCAGAATGGGAGGATGTCTGGGTTCCTGAGCAGCCACGCAGGGAGTACTAGAAGCAGAATGGGAGGATGTCCGGATTCCGGAGCAGCGCACAGACATTGATCTGCCTGCTCACCCGTGGATAGGTCTGATGAGGGGAGATCTTTTGATCTTCCCAGCCAGTGGCCCTCCTGGCAATGCCACCTGGGTATTTCCAATTTCCAAAGGCATATAGGAAATGCATAGTTAAATAGAAGTAAACGTTTAATTATAAATCAAACACTTAAACAGGTGTATTTGTTATTAATCCTGCAAAATCTAATAATAAAAAAATAAGGCATTCCAGGTATAACTCTGATTTTTTGTAAAGTCAGGTTCCTATACTGACTGCCAAATAAATAATTCAGGTTACACAGAGACCTTAGCCAAGCTCAACAAAATAATAAAAATATCTACCACAGGGATAAATGTAACCTTTACCACAAGAATATTTTAATAGATGCATTGTCTAACTTTTTTGTATTTGTACAGATATATTTATCTGTGCTGCATGGATCTTGTCAATATTAACGCTTTCCAGTAAGTATTGCTGTATATATAAAATATGGAGGTTTGACCCATAATAGTTTATCAAGCCAGCCTTGCTTCCAAAAAGCCCATCATTGCACCCGAACAGTTTGCTAATGCTATCCTTGCCCCAAACTTCTTTCCAGTGTTATCCTTGTCCTTCAAACAGCTTGCCAGTGTCATCCTTTTCCTCAAGAAGATTGCCAGTACCATTCTTTTCCCCCAAACATCTGTCCATGACATCCTTGCCCTGCAAATAGTTTTTCAGTGCCATCCTTGTCCACAAACAGCTTGTCACTGCCATCTTTGTCCCACAAACAGCTTGACAGTGCCATTCTTACCCAACCCCACTTACCTGAAGCATGAGAGAAAAAGCAGGAGAAGAGGTGGTCAGCACCTTTGGACTGTGACAAACTGCTCGAGTATGCATTAAGTGGTTGTGATGTTACTTCCTGCATGTTCTATCAGTTAGACACAGTGCGCACGGAGAGTGCCCATTCAAGTGGTCACAGGGATTGCCCGGGCCCCTTAGAGTGGTGGGCCCATCTTGTCCAACATATTTTCTCTTTGTTCAGCTAACAATTCTGACAGTGTCCAGAGTAAGCACAAAATCAGACCCCCCCCCCCCCCCCCCCCAACTAGGGTTGCCACCTGGCCGGTATTTTACCAGCAGGCCGGTAAAAAATTGGCATCAGGCCAATGTTAAGTCTATGGAGACAGTACCAAGGCCGGTATTTTTCTGAAGAAAAGGTGGCAACCCTAACCCCAACACTGAATCAACACACTCTTAAGCCCCACTGTTAACACTTATTCAAGATAAACCATTTTAATTTGTCGGTTTGTTTGTCTGTATATGTTTTTTTTCTAAAGTGTTTTGAGTCACAGAAATAAAAGCACTATAAAAAGTCACAAATTATTATTATTATTAACCCTCGCACACATGGTACTGATGACCACTCCTGTTTTACTTGGAATCCCAAAGGCAATAACAAAAAACAACAACAATGATCTAAAGATAATGAATACGTTTCTAAGATACAGGATGCTGCAAGTTCAGGAAAAGTATATCCTCTTCTTTTGGCAGCATTGTGGATAGTGTCCACGAGGGGAGCAATCTTACACCAATTACTGTCTTGTGGCTTTGTTTCAGATAGGTTTCTAAACACATTACCACAGAGGCTGGGGAAAATATTGCCAGTACTGCATCGGAAAGAAATGCCTGATTTCTGATTTGCAGGAGATTTTCAAACCCCAATATTACATTTTTTTTTTTTTGTTTTTCTTTCTTTTTTTTTTTTTTTAACCTTTTACATGCAGTTTTATTTGAGACACAAATCATTGAAATGTACTTTGTTCAGCATCTGACAAATGAAATACCTTTTTCGAAATGAAATGAGGGGAACAGAGAAGAAGGATGAAAAAGTTGTGCCCTCTACGGTAATTAGAGTCCTCTGCTGTGATGGTACACATTCTATGCATTAGTGTTGATGTCCAGAGGGGGAGATGGGGAGGGATTCCAATATGTAGTTTATGGTAAACATCACTGTCATAAACGAGCAATGTTGTTGCAAAATCACTCAAGCATTTCAATATGTCTCTCCACATGTGACTATAACATGGAACTCATGGCCTGCATCCATCGCATGCGATGTATCAATGCTCAGCAAGCAGTAGACATCCCCCCCTTTCATAAAACCTATTCAGCCCATTGCAGTTCAAAAATATGTTACGTAATCACAGTTAAAGGAGCCCAGTACCACCAGGGACAGCAGATAAAGGATACTACAACACTTCATTTAGCAGACATGGGCAATGTCCACAGACATGTAACATTTAGTGGGGGGAAAAAACTGCATGCAAATGCCCAACTTAGAATCAAAATGTGTTTTAAATGTGTCTGTGGAGTCTGCTGCTTATGACATCACCCGTGGCACGGTATACAAAGTACACATTTCCCATTGAAAGGCAGTTCAATTGCATACCATCCCGCAGGTGATGTCATAAGCCGGAGACTCCACAGACACATTTAAAACACATTTTTCCCCCCTAATTTAGGCATTTGCTTGCAGTTTTGCTAATACAATGTATATATCATTTTCAATATTTTATGCTCTACATGTACCGTAAAGAAAAAGTTCAGGTTATACCGTCCCTTTTTTACCAGGGTATAGTTCAAATTTGGACTCCCAACTCACCATTATTATTAATTACCAACCATTCCACTGGTCATTGAATGGGGAAGAGAGTGGTGCAAACATAGCACAGGTTGAGTGAAGAACAGGAAGTGAGTGGAGTCACTTTGATTACAGCGGGGCTTCTTGGTTCTTACTCCCTCTCCAGATCATGCTTCAGTTCTCCCTTCTATATTCTGGATTTATAGTCTAGCATGTCCATACTTGTTGTCGAGTAACGGACAAGTCCATGTGGCCTCTTTGTCCAAGGGCTCAACCCTTGGGTACACCAACCTGGGTGGTGTAAACCCCCTGTTTTTGGCTCTGTGGGAGCACATCCTACAACAGAGGTGACAATGATGCTGCAGAGATATTTTATCTCTTTGATACTTGTATGTTCGCAGGTTTGCTCATCAATACTAAAGATATAGCAGGATGTGAGACAAGCAGAGATATCAGTTGAATGGTTTGGATCATTTCACATGATGCTTGGAGTCAAAAGGTTTCTCAGAGGCTGCTGAAGAATGTGAAAATAGAACAAGTGGTTATCCTACAATTCAGAATTTATTTTACTTGACTTGACTTAACCCGGCAATATCGTTTTTTTTCCAGCGTTATCAAGGTCAGGCAGTGGGGGCAGCATTTAGCTCATGACATCCATCCTTAGGAATTGGAAAACATACAAAATATGCACAAAAATATGTAGAGAAAATGGACCAATTAGAGTAACCAGTTATGACATTTCTTGCCAACTAGCAAAGCTGAGATCATAAGCCTTACTCCAGTGTCTATAATATAATGCAAATGCTTCTTTATAAAGGGACTGTATAACTATATTGTTTGTACTGTGAATGCAGAGAATAAAAAAATGATTGAAAATGAAGAGTACATTGTGTTAGCAAAACCGCAAACAAATAGCTAAATTTGGAGAAAAATGTTTTTTTAGATGTTTCTCCTGCTTGTGACTTCACCTGTGGCTTGATATGCAAATGAACATGTTTTCCTGTGGGTATTGTGTAATTTGCATATCAAGCCATGGGTGATGTCATAAGCAGGAGACTCCGAAGACACATGTTAAGTACATTTTTCTCCAAATTGATGCATTTGCTTCTAATTTTGCTCACACAATGTATAGATCATTTTCAATCAGTTTTTCATTCTCTCCATTCACAGTAGAGCACAAAATGATTGCCGTGCCATAGGTTACATTATACAAGGGATATTAACACATGACTTTAGTGGTAATGTTAGTTAAGCTCAGTTCTTGCCAATTGCAACACGGGACAGAGGTAGAGCTCAACAAGTGAGACAGAGCCTCCAATCCGAGAAATGTCCCGGGCAAAGAGGAATAGATGGAATGCATTCTGCATAAATCACATTTTTAATATTTGACTCAAGTGCTGCAGCACTGATTATATAGACACTGAACATATAAAGTTTTGTTTCATTTAGTCACTCCGTGTGCTGCTGGAATAGAATACATTGTGTGGAATCTAAGTGACCTTTCTCTTGTACACAGTAGGATCTGTTAACAGTGCAACACATTGTCTGATTACATCACTAGAGAGACAGAAAATTCTATTCATTTGAATGGCAATATTCTCATTGGTTCCTAGAGCAAAAAAAAAGGGGGGGGGGGCATTGACTTTTACTGAGCTAGTGTGGGCAGTCTTGGTTTCTTGTAAACTGTTGTAATTTCACAATTTTATCTAACTGTAAGTATTTACAATTTTAAGCAAGGCAAAATGTAAAAGATGTATTTTAAAGTACTTTGAAAGCACATTGATAATATGCATTAACATTTGTAAGATGCATTTCAGGCACCAGACAGTCCCTTTAAGTTTGAAATTCCCAATTCCCTGTAAATGTCTCTGGAGTAGACCCTTTAGTATCTTCACAAATACTGATATCCTCATCAAATTACAATAGCCATCAAAGCATAAGAATAATTTTCCACAGCTCACTTGTGCATTACAGGTTTAAATTTCTCATGCACTCATACAAAGTAGTCCACAGCACTATTACTTAATAGTAAAGAAATATGGAGCCATGCCTAATCTAAATAAAACCAGACTTAAACTTTAAAAATACAAAATAATCATTATTTAAAATGGCATGTAACATGACATCTGTGTGGAATGTTAGATTGCAGATGGTGTATTGCTGAGAGCTACTTGCTAAACTGTGAGCTGTGGTGAACTAAATTATTATTAATTAAGGGAAGTGCAAAGGTTACGATAAATAAGTGTTTTAAATAAGTCTGTGGTATCTCCTGTTTATGATATCATCTGAGGGCTTGAAATGCAAATGATCAGTTTTTAAGGTGACACTGTGTTTAGGTCAGAGAGTCAACAGAGAGAGGAACTGCCAGCAAACAAAAGACGTTATGTTTAATTGAAAGATTATATAAAGTGTAGCCATTTTAAATAAAAAATGCTTTGGTGGAAGGGTAGAAATAAAGCACCTTATTGAGCCCTCTCTGCTTGTGTAGCACTAGCAGGGGGCAGACATGTTGTTTAGAATATTGGATCGAGATGGATATGACGAAGGAAGATTTCACCCAAGATGACCACCTCTTGGGAGAACTATACAAGCAGAGAGAGCTCAATTACGTGCAGTCTTTCATCAACGGTGATTTGATATGCAAATTAAGTGGTTTCCAATGGGAAATGTGTCATTTGCATATAAGGCCACAACCGGAGACTCCAAAGTCACATTTAAAACACATTTTTCTCCTAATTTAGGTATTTATTTGCAATCCTGCTGACACGATGTATAGATCATTTTTAATCATTTTTTTTATTCTATACATTCACAGAAAAACAATGTTTAGGTGATACAGTCCCTTTAACTATGCATCATAAAGGGTCAAAGTTAATAAGCGTCTCCCGCTAGAAGGGCTCTGTTGGACCTGTATAATACATAGTTAAAATTTTCAAGAATTACAGGGTCAACTCTTTTCTTCCAGCAGGAGGGGGTCTAGGACAGTTCAGCGCCGCGGCTTCATCACTGACAGTTCAGTGCGGCAGTTAGAACGCTGAATTGTCAGCAATGAAGAATAACGCGGCCGTTTCATCGCGGACGCGACTATGTAAGAGCTCTTACGTACAAGTTTAAATAAAATACCCCCCATAATAAATTAATCCCCCCCAAAGTGCCCCCCCAAACCCCAATACTAAAATGAACCCCCAAACCCCAATACTAAAATTAACCCCCAAACGCTAATACTAACCCCCGAACCCTAATACTAACCCCCTAAACTCTAATACTAACCCCCGAACCCTAATACTAACCCCCTAAACCGTAATACTAACCCCCGAACCTTAATAATAACCCCCTAAACCCTAATACTAGCCCCCTAAACCATAATACTAACCCCCGAACTCTAATACTAACCCCCTAATACTAACCCCCGAACCTTATTACTAACCCCCTAAACCCTAATACTAACCCCCCGAACCCTAATACTAACCCCCTAAACCCTAATACTAACCCCCGAACCCTTAATACTAACCCCCTAAACCCCAATACTAAAATTCTAATTCTAACACTCTAACACTTTAATTCTAACATTAAAACTCACCTTTAGTTATGAAATGTCCCGCGATGAAATATCCCACAGACGGCGGTGAAGCGGCTGCGCAGATGCAGTGTCCCATCCCCGCAGAAGGAACTCACAAGGTTTTCCCTGCACAATTTATAAATCGGTGAGATGGCATGTTTATCTCACCTTAACTCACCTGCAACTCACTTTTAGTGAATGGAGGCAGAGGAGGTGCCAATTTTACTAATAGATGCTATTGATCATGCCCTCAAATGTCTGTCTACCTGTATTAGCTTACACGGGTAATACCACGTGAGCTGTAATTCTCTCAACTGATTTTTTTTTTTACTGATCAAGGCCTGAGATAGGCCCAAGATAGGCTATATTGATTTAGCAACGGTTACAAAATGTGCACAAGTATAGTAAAGCAGCCTTTGTATCTAACAGTCAAACATTTTTTCCATTCAGGTTTTGTATCATAAACCCATAGTGGCCAAAGTCAGCCATGTTTCCAGGGAGGCAAATTTGTTCCACATGCTGCAGAAAGAGCATGCAAAGTGCAGCCCGGCAGTATATAGGATGTATATACGCACAGACACAATCCAATTAATTAATCAGGGTAGGTCTCTACCCTGATTAATTAATTAATTAATTGGATTGTGCCTGTGTGGATATCCCTCCTACATACTGCCGGGCTGCACGTTGCATTCTCTTTCTGCAGCATGTGGAACAAATATGTGTCCCTGGAAACATGGCCGATGTTGGCAACTATGTAAACCTAGACAAAGAGGCAGCTGTGAAGGTGACGGCAAACACACCAAGCATGTCCGCTCTCTTAATTAACATTAGGCCTGGAGATTACTGTGACAGCATCATAAAACTTCAGATAACTGTGTGATCTGTGTTTTATGTTCTACACTGAAAGCCCAAACCCCCGACACCTCACCAGGAGGGACAGTCCCTATTTTTCACCCAAATCCCCCCTTTTTTTGGGGTGTTTGGTGTTTGTGAGTGCAAAACAGCCCTCCACAGCAATAAAGCTCACAATTAGTTTAAACTGCAGTGTGTTTTTACATTAATTTGTGTAAATAATCCATTCTTATTGTACATGACTTCTCAAATGACAGAAATAGATAATAATTGATCATAAAGTCGTTAAAAATGTGCTGCCAAAATAAAAAAAAGTGAAATGTTGGGAGGTATGAAATAGTGATAAAAAAATATATAAAATAAGGTATTTCTTGGGGGAATTAAAAGTCCGTGACTGCCACTATTTGTAATTATGTTTGTTATAAATAAAAAAAAATTTAAGTAGAAATTATTGTTCCTGATTTATTTAGAAGGGATCTGAGATATCCTGAAATGGTGAAGATTAATATGGTGAGGCGCTAGAAGTTGGTAATATAAAATGTGGGTTTTTCACATATTTAGTATTGTTTTTATACAGACAATGGTGTGTACCCCATCTCCCAGTTGATCCAGGAAGGCTGAAAAAAAATTCTGATGTCTATTTACTAAACCACATCTCCCATAATGCCCTACTTACTATGTGGAATGCCAGGGAGCATGGTTTGGGTCGGGGAGTGGCAGTGCCATCGTTCATGTGCCACGTGCACAGTATTTAATATAAGGGGGTGTATAAAAAAAATTGCTACAGAAACCAATGAGAACAATTTCTTTAAAATAAATGGAATTTCCTGTCTCTCTAGTGAGGTCATCAGACAATGTATTGCACTGTTAAGAGATCCTACTGTGTACAAGATCAAGGTCACTTCGATTCCCCACAATGTATTTTATTCCAGCAGCACAGGAAGGGACTAAATGAAAAAAAAACGTATATCCTCAGTGTCTATAGAATCAGTGATGCGGCAGCTGCAGTAAGCTTACAGAGTAATCACTGGGGAGGGCTTGAGTAAAATTTTGAAAATGTGATTTATGCAGAATGCCTGCATCAAATCACACTGGGAAAAAAAATCCTGTGCACTATACAAGCAGTTGTCTTTATCTTGCACCAAAGGAAGTTTGGGGACTAGACTGTCCCTTTAATAGCATAGTGGGAAAAAAAGGCAAGCTGTAGAATTTTTACAACTAAGCAATTAATGCCTGATTTAAGTTATTCCCTTGTCACTCACCACAGTTAATTTATAGTAAACAAAATACAGTCTAAAATGTAAATGGTGGTTTCAATAGCTCTTTAAAATAAAATTTGGTTCCATAAAAAAAACAGAAGCTGATTTAATGGTTAATGGTTCTTTAAATGCATCAAGATGTAATGTACAGAATAGAGTGTGCCTGACGCATTTTGACTGGCACTTCTTTTAATCATAAACATGTGCAATAGTCAAAATAAAATACATTTTTCACAACGCCAAATATAATCCTTGGCAGACAATCCTATTTTCGTAGTTTCCCACCCACATTCATAAAACCTCCCTTCTCTTGATCTCGGAGAGTGTTGTACATTACTGTGTAAATGCAGAACAGTAAATTTATTAGTGGAATGAGACTTATAATGAAATCCCTGTCTCGCGAACTCTTCCAAATCAGACATTCCATGACCAATGTTATGAGATGTGCCTTCCTCGTAAACAAGTGGGTTTTTTTGTTGACGATCAAACCGTTCCAAGATTTGGGGTATTTCTTGTGGTTTTCTTCTTCCGTATTTGAGGAGGGGGGAAAAAAATTTAAAATGTTAAACAAACATTTGGCATTCCATACACTTCCTAATAAAAGCAAAACATACAAGCACAAGCTCAGAGTTCACATCGCATGTTATGTCTTATATCGGAAAGCAGATTGTTATAATAATAAAATGGAATCTAGAGTATAGCTCGGGGCACAATGGCAGTAATTGTACACATTGAAATAATAAACATTTACGCAATAGACTGTCTTTTTTTTTTTTTAAATGGCCCTGTTATATATAAGGGTCGACTCAATATACACCACTCTGGCCCAAAATGGATTTGGGTCGGGCTTTGAATTCCACAAGTCTCAATAGCCTTGATTTCGGGTCCAAATCGGCTTTTTGGGCCGTTTGGAAACCAAAGCAATGAAGGCGTTAAAATTGGGATTTTTTTTTCCCGCTTACTCAATATGTGCCAATCATCTTTGCACTGGGCTTCATTTATGAAAGAAGGGATTGCATGGAATGGAGAATGGAGTTTTCATGTTATGGCCGTAGTAAACATTCTGAAGAGCTGCTGATATTGAGAATGTTTCAAGTCCACTATTTTGGCCATAACTTGGGATCTCAACTGACAATTCATTGCAATTCCCTCTATCATGAATAAAGCCCTGTCTGTTGCACATGTTTCTACTGCAGGTGAAAGGCACATCCATGCGTGTGTATTTGTATGCTTGACTTACCGTAGACAGGTAAAGATGTAGCTGACACCTAGGTCAGCTGAGCAGTCAGACCTGGTGAAGTCCGAGGGGGAGCTGACATATCTTCTGTGTCCTGTGCAGGCCATGGGACCTCGAGATCAGATGATACTGGGGGTTACAGGAGGCAGAGCCAGATGCCCCAGGTAACATGCTCTGCACAGTTACAGTTCTCCACACACACCACTGCAGCTTCTTCAAGTGTGGCAGCCGTTATGACATGTGCAACAGTGCTGTATTTACCGCGAGGCATCCTAGGCGGATCCTAGGCAAATTTTGGGGGGCGGCAGCGCCCCCCAGCACTGGAAAAAAAAAAATTAAAAAAAAAAAAAAAATCAAAAAAAAAAATCTGGCCCTTTAAAAAAAAAAAACAAACCCCACCGCGCTTGCAGGCAGAGACGGAGGTGAGAAGGGATCGCAAGATCCCCCCTCACCAACGCTCTGCCTGCCAGGCTGCATGGGGAGCCGAACAGGCAGCACAGAGAAACCTCCGTGCAGTGTGACAGAGAAACCTCCGTGCTGCCTGTTCGGCTCCCCGTGCAGTGTGCCGACACGGAAGTGCCGACAGGTCACGTGACGGGCGCGCTGACGTCATACGCGCGCCCGGTCACGTGACCTGTCGGCACAATCGCCGGGAAGCCGAACAGGCAGCATGGAGGGACCATGCTGCCTGCCTGCCAGGGAAAGGTAAGTGCTGATGGGATGTGTGTGTGTGTGTGTGTGTGTGTGTGTGTGTGTGTGTGACTGTGTGTGATGGGAGACAGTGTGTGTGACTGAGTGTGATGGGAGTCAGAGTGTGTGATGGGAGACAGTGTGTGTGAATGAGTGTGATGGGAGTCAGAGTGTGTGTGTGATGGGAGTAGGAGTGTGTGACTGAGTGTGATGGGAGTCAGAGTGTGTGTGATTGGAGACAGTGTGTGTGAATGAGTGTGATGGGAGTCAGAGTGTGTGTGATGGGAGACAGTGTGTGTGACTGAGTGTGATGGGAGTCAGAGTGTGTGTGATTGGAGACAGTGTGTGTGACTGAGTGTGATGGGAGTCAGAGTGTGCGTGATGGGAAACAGTGTGTGTGACTGAGCGTGATGAGAGACTGTGTGTGACTGAGTGTGATGGGAGACAGTGTGTGTGACCTGTGTGTGATGGGAGACAGTGTGTGACTGAGTGTGATGGGAGTCAGAGTGTGTGTGATGGGAGACTGTGTGACTGAGTGTGATGGGAGTCAGAGTGTGTGATGGGAGACTGTGTGTGACTGAGTGTGATGGGAGTCAGAGTGTGTGTGATTGGAGACAGTGTGTGTGAATGAGTGTGATGGGAGTCAGAGTGTGTGTGATGGGAGACAGTGTGTGTGACTGAGTGTGATGGGAGTCAGAGTGTGTGTGATTGGAGACAGTGTGTGTGACTGAGCGTGATGAGAGACTGTGTGTGACTGAGTGTGATGGGAGACAGTGTGTGTGACCTGTGTGTGATGGGAGACAGTGTGTTTGACTGAGTGTGATGGGAGTCAGAGTGTGTGTGATGGGAGACAGTGTGTGTGACTGAGTGTGATGGGAGTCAGAGTGTGCGTGATGGGAGTAGGAGTGTGTGACTGAGTGTGATGGGAGTAGGAGTGTGTGACTGAGTGTGATGGGAGGGTAAGCTTGATGTGAGTCTGAATGATGGGGCATGTCTTAGGTGTGTAACGTGGGTGTGCAGCTTGGGTAGGGGGGTGCCCGGATTTTGTCTGCCTAGGGCAGCACAAAATCAAGATACACCACTGATGTGCAACATTCCCAGTGAGTGTACATTCCTAACTATGCTTGACACAGCCAGTAGTGTATCTTCCACAAGGCAAACAAGGCACTCGCCTAGGGGCCAGTGTATGTTAAAGCATACATCTGGTGCGTCAAACATTTTCACTCCCTCCCCTACCCAAGCTTTAGCTCCTTCCAATTAAGGGTGATGGGGGCATGTAATGGACTTGGTGGGGGTATGTAATGATGGTGATCATGGCATGCAATGGGGGTGATGGGGCATGTCGTGGGTGTGCAACGTGGGTGATGGGGCATGTCGTAGGTGTGCAACGTGGGTGCACAAATTTTGCCTGCCTAGGGCAGCACAAAACCAAGATACACCACTGGACACAGCTAATACATGAAGTACTGATGAGAGTTCAGTATGATATACCATGCAGCCTATGGTGTATAAGTATTTTAAATGCACTTACCCTTTCTTCACCAAGGTGGGTTTTGTTCCCATTTACTGGAGGTGCATGGATGTTCTGCTCTGTGCTGTGAACTGCAGCTCCTATTATGCAGCAATAAAAATAAAAAAAATTCTAGCTCTTGGGAACGCTGAAAACCCCAATTCCTATCAAGTGCAATGATTGCTTTTGCCAATGAACAGTAACAAATTACCAGAAATATATATTTTTCAATTATTGGGGATAAAAAAAAAAAAAAATCTGTCATAGTAATGATCCATTGGCTGGCTGAGCATAATAGGAATGATCCTTGCACAGTACTCCGCTGACAGACCCTTTGTAAGATTGTAACAGAATGTAATACATGAGCGGTTGCATACTTGGCAAATTGCCAAATTGAAACAAACTTGCACTAGAAATCTCAAGGGGGGAAAAAATGTATCTACTCTTTGCTAATAGTTTCTTTCCAAAGACATCCCAAAACGGCCAATTACCAAGAACATGCAGAATCACCTCCACTGAGGACAGATTCATCCAAGCATCAGAAGGCACTCAGGAATTCCAAGAGAGAGCATCAGATTCTAAAAATCGAGTAGCAAAAGCCTTCTAAGAAAATAGAAATACCTGCTCACTGGATGTGGTGGGGTGGGGCCAAAAACGGGTCACATGACCAGGGATAGGGACCAACATTGTTCATGGGAGACATTTACTAGATATAATGGACACTCTGATGATGTTCTACAGACCTTCACACTGGGGACACTGGGGCCCTTGTACGGACACTTTGCCGTGACGTCGTGTGAGATCAGGCTCCAACAACCCCAGTTTCTATTTTAAATGCCTACAGTTTTAGTTAAACCTAAATCCCTTTTTGTCAACAGTTGTCCTTTACTAGCTGTGTTGGATGAATTCTACAACTGGACTATCAATCCCACTTAGCTTTTTTAATGACAATTTATTGCTATTCCATGGTCGGTTCTGTGCTTCCGGGGGAAGTTTACCATATAGAAGGTTTCTGTCCCTCCTAATGACATTAGGGGCTATGTGCTAAAAGGGGAGTTGAAGGGAGATCAACATTTCATCTGGGTTTCAGTTCATTGGGTTTTTCGTTGTTTGCACCTATTATTCGTTTTGATTCAATGTACCTGGGCACTTTCAGTGGTTCAGTATGATTTTGTATCTTTCCGGTATTTCTGGGCCATTTTTTTCTCTGTCTGAAATCTCTTATGGAATACAAAGGGGCGTTTGAGGTTACCTCTTCAGTTTGGTGTATTGCAGACATAGAGAAGTTGGTGAACTAAGCTATACATTTTGCTGGGACAGACCTTACCTTAACCCTTTAAGGACCAGGGACTTTCCAAGGCCAAGGACCAGAGCGTTTTTCAGTTTTTAATATGCGGTTTTTGAAACATAAACTCTCTATAAGAACGTGAAGCACAGAGAGTGAATTAGAGGCAAAGTCCGTGTATGAACACATTGACTTTGCATCTAATTTGCATGTTATCGCGGTGATCACTCGATCACCGCGATCACATGCCCGGAAATCCACCGATCGGGTCCAGGAGCTTTGCCTCGGGTGCGAGGCTTAGTCCTGGACCCGTTGCAGACTGGCTGGAGGTGCGTACGGAGCGCACCGCCGGCTAGACTGCATGACGAGTTAACTCGTCATAAGGTCGCTAATGCTGCAGCTCTTATGACGAGTTAACTCGTCATAAGGTCGCGAAGGGGTTAATGGGGGGAAAAAAACACCAGGTTTGTCCCTGTAACTCATCTTTTAGTGAATAGACCTGTTCATACAAAGGTTACGGTGGCTCTACCCTGCTGCTAAGTACTATGAGCAGTGTTGTGCAAGGAGAGGTTTAAAAGCAGACTGTGTTCAATCTCTGTTTTGCATTTACCTTTTACAATATGCAAATACACGCTGCACCACACATGAGAACATTTCCTTTGTGCAAATGAGAAGATTTATTATGATCTATTGGAATTGACAGATATTTAACAACAAAAAGTTTAATAACAGAGACGTCTGTCGGATGCATGCTACACAAAAAGATTTTTTTGCACAGTTCACCAGTATTTCAAACTGGGAGTTATTTATAAAATGTCATTGTAGGTTGAAAAGTTCTAAAAGTGGAACAGTCACCGTGAAAAGCAATGGAATGCTCTCGCCGATTGCACCATTTTTAAATTGTGCCCCAGAACTGACCATTGGACATTAGGCCAACCCACTCTACCTCAGCTAGCTAGCTTTTTTTTTTTTTTGGAGGCTTATTCCTTTGCAGACTGTGAAGATGTTTTGGTGATACAGGTCGAGCATCCATTATCCAGAAATCCTTTATCCAAAATGATTCAAAACATTTTTTTTAGGATTTTGACACAAGTTGCCAATTCCGCACAAACCTGTCAGAATGCAAACGCACAACAGTGTGTTCAGTGTCCAGCCCCCTTAAGCTGTGATATAACCTTTCCATGCATGCTCAGATCCCCCCACGCCAACAAAGGGTCATACAACGACACGAGTGCAGGCCCGACACGCCAACGGCAGGTTCCCAACGATGGCGTGTCGGGCCTGCACTCGTGTCGTTGCATGACCCTTTGTTGGCGTGGGGGGATCTGAGCATGCATGGAATCACGGCTACATCACAATAACAGTGATTTATTTGCTCTATACTGTATTTACTTTAATGTTACTGTATTTCATGAGTGAGGAGAGGCTTTAATACATCTTAGTCAGAATGATCCGTTATCCAAAAATACTTCTGCTCCCACACATTTTGGATAAGGCCTACGCAGCCTGTATTTTATGAGTTCCGTTTCTAGCCATAGAAGACCCTCCATGCTATGTGACCAGGAATTGATATAGAAACACAGAGATGTGCGTCTGGAAAACACAACTGTGCAGAAACAGGAAGTGACATTACAATGAGCCCTTCCTAGAACAAAAACTCAGGTTTCCTATACGAAACCATAGTTGGGTAATGGACGATGCCACTGCCTCCCTGCAAATCTCTAACTCGCCCAGATTCCATATTGCAAACTAGGTTTCGGTCAATACATACTAATTTCATTGGGAGGTTGATTTGTTATTTCAAGCCTGACATATCCATTGCACGCTGAAACAAGAAGACATATTATTGTCAAAACGCAGCAATGCCATGTTTTTGTTGCTGGAAATTAGCTATTTAGATGTCAAGCTTGATGTTATTAAACTCGAAACAGAACATGTGAGGGTTTCTTGTTAAACCATCAAGCAGAAAAAAAGGATTTACTGGGCAAGGAGAAGGACCCCACAGGAATTCTGCGCACATTTTTCCAATCTAGAGACTTTTTCTTGGCTTTGTTTTTTTTTTTTTTTTGTTTTTTTTTTTTTACATTTTCTAGGACATTGGACAAAAATTAAATTAATATTGAGTCTTGGGTTTAAGAAATGAAGTTATTGAATGGAGCTACATGTAATAAAATAGTCATTTCCTCCTGCTGTTATTAAGGGAATAGCACAAATAGAAAATATGTTTATCTATCTCTGAAGCTCATGCAGAACATAAATAGGGTTTGTTTTTTTTAAATTAAGGGCCACTTTTTGTGCTTTTTTTTCCTATTATCTTATTATCCTTTATTTTTTTTTTTTATAATTTAACAAATATGACACCTTTGATGTCTCGGTGGAGAGACTCTGTAACTGTCGACACCACAATGTTTCTTTCTCGGTGACCTCTGAATGTATTAATGGTAGTAGATTCAGTTAAAAAATGTAAATGCATTCGATAAAGTAGTAAATTAAAAAGTGCGAAAAAAAATTCAATGCCCAGCAAACAATTCTTCTCTACAACATTGTTAATCCTTTGGAACCCAAATAACAGCTGGAGTGCCGGTGTGTGCTCCCTCTCTGCCCCCCCCCCCATACTCATTGTAGGCCCGGGAGCTGCTAAAATGGCCCTTAAGCCCTACTATGAACCATGGGGCCTGAGGCCATTAGGGAAGCCTCTGTGATATCTATGGAGGTTATGGAGGGTAGGCTTCGGATCAGGGTGGCAATTACACCACTGATTCCCTAGCCATTCAAATTCTGGGTGGCGGAGCGGTAGCAACATTTTTGCCAGAATAACGTGTCATTTTTTCTAGTAAACAGGCGCCATGGCCCCAAAACCCACAGCTGTAGCCCCAGGAACATCAGGATCTCGAAGGAGGATTGACTAGGTTTTTTTCATGATATTTTAAATGCAAATGTGCCTCAGAGCTATGGCCATATGTCTTAATGCAGGATTACACGCATTTTCATTACACGTAGAATTAGTATACAGTTCAGGGCTGGAATTAGTATGATGTACATCATCTGCAGGCGTTTTAGTCCCCAAAAGATGCATTTTTCATAAGTGTCCCTGAGCAAAAAGAGCAATGTGGTCATCCAGGACATGTTTAAAAATGAGAAAAATCTCAATGTGTTCTTCCTGATAAAAAAACACTTTCGAAATCAATAATTAAATACTACAGAAATACTGGGAGAAACTAAAAGCAGAAAAAAAACTACCACAACAAGATGACATAGTCTTAAAATAGAGGGGTTTAAAAGTAATATCAGGAAGTATTACTTTACTGAGAGGGTAGTGGATGTATGGAATAGCCTTCCAGCGGAAGTTGTAGAGGTTGATACATTAAGTGAGTTTAAGCATGCGTGGGATAGGCACAAGGCTATCCTAGATATAAGATAGGGAACTGGGGACTAATAAAAGTATTTAGAAGTATTTAGATCGTTGGGCAGACTAGATGGGCTGAATGGTTCTTATCTATTATTCTTATCTTAAAGAGCTAGCTTCATTAAGATGATTAACATATTACTATTAACACAAGAATTTCAGTGTTCAATACTTACTGTATCATGTGAAATAAAAATGAAATCTGGCCTCTGTTTTTTTGCCCTCAATGCTCCTTATCTTCTAAAAGCAGTATATAAAGTGTAATGATTGTATTGCTGTATCTATAGCAATAATCCAGCCTCTCTTTCCAAACCCTCATCCTTATTGGCAGTAGTGTATCTTCCACAAGGCAAACCAGGCACTCGCCTAGGGCGGCACTTTGCCACAGGGCGGCACTTTGCCAGAGGGTGTTAAAGCACACTTCTGGTGCATCAAACATTTTCGTTCCCTCCCCCACCTTTCAGCAAGCTTTAGCTCCTTCAAAGTATTCAGGGTGATGGGGGCACGTAATGGACGTGGTGGGGGTATGTAATGAGGGTGATGGTGGCATGTAATGGGGGCGATGGGGCATTTTGTGTGTATGCAATGTGGTTGATGGGGGCATGTAATGGGGTGATTGGTCATTTAATGTGTGTGCAATGTGGGTGATGGGGCATGTCGTAGGTGTGCAACATGGGGGCCCAAATTGTGTCTGCCTAGGGCAGCACAAAACCAAGATACACCACTGCTTATTGGATGCCATGGAATTTAAAGTTCCCTGTGAAATAATTTCACTACCATGTAATTTTATATCTATATAGTTATACAAGTATACATATTAATGTCTGTGTGTATATATAGTATTGCATTGCCAAGCATTATCCTGAAGTCATGTGTGTTTGGAATCCTCAAGTCCTGGAGTATGACATCCTTATATGTAATATAATAGGTCAGAATTATACTTCCCAGGACATAATCCCCAACTGTAACATTGTTTTACGAGATGGAGAATTCCAAGGTCTAAGTGAAGTTAACAGAGTTGACTTTTCCTTTATATAATCCATCCGTTTCGCACTGAAGAATAAAAGAGCTTCTAAAAGTCCACAAATTTAATGTAAATCTCTTCCGTCCTCTTTGACAAGCAGTTTTCCCGATCGAAATAAAAATGTTTTCCGGATGTCCAGCCACATTGTTCCCACAGTGTGTGGCTACCCAAGTCTCAGCTGGAACTCCTGAGATTACCCTGGTTCTCTGTGCTCAGGAAGTCCCTGAACACAAATGCTACAAATGAACAGGTGGAGAGATCTGATCTGGTTGGTTAAGTACATTTCCTAATTACGGGACATTGGGGTTTAAGGCCTTCTCAACGTGGGACCACAAAAGGATTCTGTTTCTTACTACCAAAAAAAAAAAAAAAGATTTAGTCTTCAGCTGCTGTTTGGTTAAAGCCTTTGTGTCGACGAGCTGAGCTATGTATTTTAGAAAAGGAAAAAATGGTCGGCCTGACACAGTTACACGCACAGCTATGCTATTATAACGAACCCAAGCCAAAGAGTGATGTCATAAACAGAAGACACGACACTCATTTCAGACACATTTTTCTCTTAATGAATTCATTTGCTTGCATACATTTTTTTATTCCCTACATTCACTGTACAATTTCTTAAATATACATAAACAAGTTGGGTTTATGTTTCTTTATTTTAAATGGTTTGTAGGTGTTTTCATGGTACCTATATTTCCACAGTTTGCCAACATTGGCCATGTTTCCAGGGACACCTATTTGTTTCACATGCTGAAGAAAGAGCATGCAACGTGCAGCCCGGCAGTATGTAGGATGGATATACGCACAGACACAATCCAATTAATTAATCAGGGTGGAGATCTCATAGAACCTACCATGATTAATTAATTGGATTGTATCTGTGCGTATATCCATCCTACATACTGCCGGGCTGCACTTTGCATGCTCTTTCTGCATCATGTGGAACAAATATGTGTCCCTGGAAACATGGCCGATGTTGGCAGCTATGCATTTCCTGTCGCTGTCTTCTGTTAATGGCATCGCCTAAAAATTTGCAAATGACCCGTTTCTAATGGGAGTCCTTTCAAGCCACAAGCTGATATCCTAAAACCAGATCTCACACCTGTCCTGATGCGGGACTGCAGACCCATTGTCCCAATTTCAATTCTCTGGGACATTACTCAGTAGGGCTGACAATTGAAATGTGACATGCATGCGCAGCAGCTCTGACACTTGACCTCCGATGCTTCGCAACCTCCCTGGCATCCCATTTTGTCAGGGGGACGGGGCCAGAAGTTGGGAGTTTTTTTTTTTTTTGTAAAACAGAAAACAAGTACCCATAAAAAAAATTCTCTTAAATCCATGCCCATGCTTCCAATCCTCACAACTTACAGATCTTTTTTTTTTTAAAAGATTTTTTTTTTTTAATTCTCTGCAGTCACAATATAAACAAATGTGAAAGTTTTAAAACATTTTCTGAGCTAGAAAACGTGTTAGAGCTGCAATAAAACACGGACTCTCCAGATGTTTCATCCATCACCAGAAAACAGTAGATTTTTATTTTAACAATGTGCAAATAGGTAGTGGCGATAATGAGATATAAACTGTAATTATAATAGCAGGAGCGGCAGGATCCGCTCTGACAAAGGCTGACCTTTTTTTCATTTTTTTTGATGTGAGTTCACAATCTGCTGTGATCTCCGTATAACCTGAACCAAAGAATTTCTTTAATGTTACTAAGCAATCTGTGGTCTCTGGGATGACATGAGTAGAGTCAGGCTAAGTTATTTTAACAGGTTTAAAAATCCCACACTCCACTAGCAAAAGTTTAAACCAACAACACCCCACTTTTTTATACTCATAGGCTTTAGAAAAGTAGAAAAAAATCTACCGTATATTATAAAACAACCGTCAAATACATCAACGTTTCGGCTCCACCATCTTGATAACGGCTCTAGGTGGAGCCGAAACGTTGATTTATATGACGGTTGTTTTATAATATACGGTAGATTTTTTTCTACTTTTCTAAAGCCTATAAGTGCATGTCTCTTTCTTGCTTTTGGACATAAATGTTACTTGAAAAACTGCACTGCACCTAGGTATTGAGCTGTTTACTGATCTACATGTGGAGTCGAGTGCTCTACTGTTTGGATTTTTTTTATATATATATATATATATATATAGGGCTTACATTTTATTAATACAAATAAAAAAATTAAGAAAAATAAAATGTCATGTATATATATATATATATATATATATCTATAGATATTATAATTCTCTGCCCTTATGTGCAGACAGCCGTGTTCTAAAGGTATATAATACAAGAAATATTTATAGCTCACGAGTAAGTGTATTTCCCTATCTGAAACCTCTATGGAGAGCTATAATGTTTGATAAAGCATGTGGTCTTAATGGAGTCCTTCTGGCTAAGCTACATATTATAATCATTTATGTCAAAATACAACCACCTGATGGTGGATATAAAGCTGTGTGAGAGACCCCCTGGTGTGTATTTTGCACATAATGAGGGACAATGTTTTAAATTCCATAGCAACGGAAAGCAATCTAGTGTGTGTGAGTATTATAGCAATTTAAATATGAGTTTTTCCTAATATATTGGACATAGAGTGTATGGGGGTGGGGGTGTTCTGTGACAGACAGCTGTTTTCCAAATGTATAGCAGGTCTTGTATCAGATACAGAGTCCTTAAAGATGTGAATACACTGTACTTAGCCTGGAAGGGTTACAACAACAACAACAAAATAAGTTTTTAAAACAGCGAAACATTGTTGTTTATTTTCCTTTGGCTGAAAGAAAGACTTGCAAAGAAAAATGTAGAGTTTTACGAGAAAAAGGGTGTTTTAAAATGTGTCTGTGTTTTTTTTAAATACGTACTGGTAGCCTCTGTCCTCCCCTATAGAGTTATATAGGGAGGACCATTTTAGGAGAACCTCAACTATACTCATTTATCCGAAGTCTTCCCGTGGAAGTCAGTGGGAGTACTTTGGCTACTCCACGAAATGTCCCAAAGTGTAATAAAAATAAAAATCTATAAAAAAAAATATATATACAAATGTATATATCATGATACATTAACATAAAAATAAAGTAAATTTACACAAAATAATATAAAATATTTGGTATTACAATTTTAAAATGCTTATATTAATGTAAATATACTATTATAATATATTACACTCATTTTTTTTATTATACATTTAGTGTTTAAAATATGCTTACTTCAGTTCTTCTGCACTTCTCTATTCAATTCTCCAGCTAAAATCCAGGGAATTGGAATGGGCGAATTTTTCCTATGTTAACCAAATTCGGAGAAAAAAAAGCTTGTACCTTGAAATCTCTCTTATCTAAAGGATCTCTGTCACTTATGCATTGTTGTTTTTTTTTTGAAAATGCAAAGAAAATTAAATTGTCACAAATGCCCTTTGCAATGTGGTAACACAATTACAAGCAAACTCTTCTTTTTAAAACATTTTTATATACAAAGTACAATGACTGACAATGTCGCAGGGGGCAGACATCTTGATTAGAATCTTGGGCACAATTGCAAGCAAATTCATGCAATAAAAGAAATGTGTTTGTAATGTCTGTTTTTTATGCCTTGAGGAGCAAACTAAATATTCTTACTGAAAAACTTGTAATTTGCTCATAAAGCTACAAGGTAATGTTATAATCATAACACACCACAGACACATTTAACCCCTTCCCGGCCAATGACGACACGTCATGCAATAAAACACGGTTGATAACAACTGACGTGTCTGGCACGTCATGTGGTAAAACAAGCATATTAAGCAATCACTTGGATCACCAGGATAATCCCACGTGGTAATCGTGGGTGTCACATTGGAGAAGAGCATGTTCCTCTAATATAGTGCTTGCCCTTGTAAGGCTAGAGTGATGGAAGTGATAAGACATCATGTTGGTTGCTCTGTTACTTTTGCATGATTGCCCCTAGAGGCAGTCACCGTAGGTCTACTAACCCTAGATCTAGAGTTATGGTTACAATTATGGTTAGCGTTACAGTTAGGGTTACAGATATTACAAATGAGTCAAGGTAAGGGTTAGATTTAGAGTTATGGTTCAATTTAGGGTTAGGGTTCAATTTAGAGTAAAAAAAAACACTACTACTGATTATTGCCCTATAACTTGCACACAAAAAAACTGAAAAACATGGGAACTTTAGTATTTCTAAATTCAGGACAAATATTAGAATATATATAGACAGGGTCTTTTTTTTACCATGTATAATAATAATCAAAGATTTTTCAGGTCAAAGTTAGAAAAAGTCATGTATTTTTTCATCATATTTTATGATATTTTTTATTGTAATAATATGTTATGATTAAAACCATGGTATCACAAGAAAGCCATATTTATGGGCATAAAAGCAGTATATAATATGTGTGGGTACATTCAATGAGAAAGAGAAAAATTACAGCTAAACACAAACACCCCAGAACTGTTAAAACAGCCATTGCCCAGAATGACCAAAAATGTCCCAAACGACAGGTCCTTAAGGGGTTAAAGTATATTTTTTCTTTTTATGTATGTGTTTGTTTGGAGTTTGACTAAGACAATGTATAGATATTTATTCAATGCATTCACAGTATCACCAATTTTTAGTTGACTTTTAGTCATTTAACAGTACCCAACATGCACTTTAATAAATAAGGCCTACAGAAAACCAACATGAATTAATGCAAGAGACATTTTTAGTAAAACATTTACCTTGGTAAATAAAAATCTTTTATCAGAAAGGGGTAAAAACAAAAAAACAGGCAGAGAACAGTTTAAACCAGAATGATTTGATAATGATTTAAACATGTGTGTGTACTTATTTCCATCACATACCATTTTCATACACACATGAGCATGTTTATAATGTTCAAAAAACTACACGCGTCAGTTAGATATTAAAGTTATTTGCAAGCATAGCTAGAACTATTTGTACAGCACAATAGGGGATTGGTCTTAGTAATAATCTAAATAGAGCTCAAAAGATTTTCTCTATTTTGCTTTTCTAGAGGAAGAGTTACATTGTAACTCTATAATGATTTGTATATATATGTCTATACCTTTTTTTTTTTTTTAATATTGTGGCATGATGTCTCAATGAAAGTCTGCTTGGACTTCACACCATTCTAGACTAAACAGAAAGAGATACCCAGACCTCTTAGGTCTAGCTAGCTTCCAAAACATCTCCGTCCATGGAGGTTCTATGACTTTAAGTGAACTCCGTGTGGAATTACACTGATAAATGTTTTTTTTAGGGTGATATCATTCTGTCGCTCTACATACTGAAAACTAGTAAAGTTTTTCTTCACTAGAACATCAGTTCGTGTAATCATTGGTAGCCAAGGAAGCATTGAGGTCTGTGCTCCTGAGGCCACAGATCTCTCAACTGATTCTCACTTCCATAGCTTTTTTTCAAGACAAGAAGGCTTCTGCAACACGCATATCTTTTCTCCTTGTACTCTATGTCAGTGGGACGGCAAAGCAGTATGGATACAGAGAGATCTGTGCCGGAAGAGATCTCCTTTCTGCTTTTCCCTGGACCATAGAAGCAGTAGTGTATCTTCCACAAGGCAAACAAGGCACTCGTCTAGGGCGGCACTTTGCTAGAGGGTGTTAAAGCACACTTCTGGTGCTTCAAACATTTTCTCCCTCCCCCACCGTTCAGCAAGCTTTAGCTCCTTCCAATTAATCGGGGTGATGGGGGCATGTAATGGACGTGGTGTGGGTATGAAATGAGGGTGATGGTGGCATGTAATGGGGGTGATGGGGCATTTATGCATTGTGTATGCAATGTGTATGCAATGTGGGTGATGGGGGCATGTAATGGGTTGACTGGGCATTTATTGTGTGTGCAATGTGGGTGATGGGGCAAGTAATGGGGGGATGGGGCATGTCGTGGGTGTGCAACGTGGATGGGGGGGTGCCCGAATTTTGTCTTCCTAAGGCAGCACAAAACCAAGAAACACCACTGCATAGAAGAGTCTACGGTGACTAGAAAGACAACAGACCTTTTTGTAACTAGGGCTCAACTACCACTGTACCCCAGGAACCTTCTGTTCTCTAACTTACCTTGCCAGTGTGTAATTTTCCCCATTTAGATGCTTTAAAACAGAAATAGGAATTGTTCAGCTGTGAAATATAACTCTCAGCCTGTTGGCTGGCTGAACATCAATGGAGTTGTGGTGTACAGTAACTTGGAAGCCAACGATTACCTGTAATGGTACAAACCTCTTTTTATCCACCATTCCAAGAAGAGAGTCTACATGATTTCAGTCATGGAACAATGTAACAGCTAGAGTTTCTCCATCCTTAACACCTCCTTATAAACAGACATCGCCCTAATCATTGGTACTTTCCAACTATACAAGAAAATGTTCTTTGAGACTAGAATCTAGAAAAAGAAAACCCTCGCTGCTTATGCTAAACCGAAATCCTCAAATCATTAATAATGTACAATGTGTTTATGTGTTTCAGGGAGGAAAGAAAAACCCATATAACATTAGAGCTGTTAAAATGGAAGCATTTTCCGTTTATGATTAAATTGTTTCTGTTGGAAGGCTTCGCACTCCTTATGGATACAATTTGCAACATTAATTCATTTCAACCGAAACGTAGTAACGATATTAATTCATTTCAAACTAAACATTGCGAGTTCCTGGCATCGCCATTCGTCTGTTGTCCACAGGCAACAAAGACCTCGGCTGATCGCTAAATCATGCTTCCCGGGTCTATACGTCCGAAGGTAACAAGGCAGACCCTTGGGAGTTGTGTGCATTTCAATCACAGCACATGTGTGTAATAAGCACATGTCTGCTTATTGAATTGGGGGGGGGGGGGGGGGGACCCTTCCAGACTAACTGGAGCGAAGAAACTATCAGTAAGAAAAATGACTGTGAGTACAGGAGGCTCTGAAGGATAAGTCATGGAACAACAATGGTATAATATATGATGTGAACTACAGATGAGAAATCCGACCTTACAGTCTGTTATTCACCCTCTATGTGTTTTCCAACAAGGCTATGTGCAGAGCACTCTGTGGAGCAGACATGAACCATTTACATCAAGCCATTTGCTCTCAGTTCATTTGCACTTAGGCCTTTTTATAGTCATTGTTATCCCATTTAGAATTGTAGGCTTTAGTGGCTGTTTAGACTCTGCCTTGCTCTCCCTGTGGTACACACATATTCCTTATGGCAGACCTCATAGACCTCCTGCTTAACGTGAGACTGTCCCAGTTGTCACAATGTCTGGGTCACTGGAGAAGGTATACTGTGCATGCACAGAATTGTGCAGCAGTGCTGACACTCTATTTCCCAAGCTCCCTCCCAAGTCATCCAAATCACCGGGGACAGAAGTTAGGAGGTATTTCCAGTCAGTGGAGCTTCTCTGGCCGTATATACATATCCCAATTATCCAGTGGTGTATCTTTGTTACTGGCCGACAAAATTCGGGCACCCCCCCCCCAAACACGTTGCACACCTACGACATGCCCCATCACCCACATTGCACACACAATAAATGCCCCATCACCCCCATTACATGCCACCATCACCCCCATTACATACCCCCACCAGTTCCATTACATGCCCCCATCACCCCAATTAATTGGAAGGGACTAAAGCTTGCTGAAGGTGGGGGAGGGAGCAAAAATGTTTCAAGCACCAGAAGTGTGCTTTAACACCCACTGGCAAAGTGCCGCCCTAAGAAAGTGTCTTGTTTGCCTTGTCGAAAAATACACTACTGCAAATATCCCAGACGTTTTGACAGACCTGTTTTACCCACAGAAACTCCAGTATTCATACTTAGGGTTCATACCCTGCGCCTCCTGACCAGCCATTTTGAAGACTGTCATATAACGCATGTGGATTTTCGATGCGGGAAAAAAGCTGTGCATGTCCTAGTGCTCCGCGTACAACTGAATGCTCCGAATCATCAAAAGTATGGCAGAAGGCGGAGCCTAACTGTGTATACCAAAAACCAGAGCATTCCTAACCGCGCCAAATAATACAACTAAAATGTTAACCTAGAATGTACCTTGAAATGTACCACTTGGATTGAGATGATTCCCCCCAAGTAATGTCTCACCGGGTCCCTGCGAACCTAGACATTCACCCTTTAATTACTGAAGGCCTAAACAATGGATTGCATTGACACACAAACAGTTAAAGGACAGTATCCACTTCCCTGTGGAAACAAAGTATGCTGGTAATTTATGAGGTAATAATATGCAGATGTGCTCATGTGTTTCTGATCTATTCTGTACTCTACTTGGAGAAGGCTCCTTTTTCTTTCGTTTTATTCTCTTTTTTTAGTATTTTTCCCCATCTTAAATTTCCAAGAGGGCAAATACTCCAGCAGCACTTTATTCCTGGGCAGATAATTAGAGAGGTGTTAATAACAACTGCCTACAAACCTTGTAAAACAAAGACATACCTCCACAACTTAACCTTCCCCACCCCCCGGCCAATCGGGATGATGGGTGGGCGGAGCTTGGGAAGTCGCGTTTCAGCGGTACCTTGCATGTCACTCGTCCTGTGCTTGGGAGGTCATGCACAGTTGCTCTGTCACTGAAACAGGCAGCGCACAGTAGGGTTTCTCCGGTGACCTAGACACCAGCGAATGTGATCAGGACCGCAGTATTTGTCCACTATTTTTTTTTGGGGGGGGGGGGGGGTGATGTAAGTATAATCCACACTTTAATTGTAAATAATTTCATAAAAAATTGTTATTTCTAACCAGGGCAGGTGAAAGGATATTTTGATACACAGGCGAAAGTGCTTTTTGGCGCCCCCCCCAATCCCATGACTTTCCCCATATTTCTTATCTATCCTCCCTCTCCCCAAATATCTTTCTCTCCCTCGCTCATCTGATCTCTCCCCCTCCTACCTCCATCTCTGTTCTCTCCCCCTCTTAATCTGTTCTCTCCCCATCTCTGTTCTCTCCTCCTCCGACCCCATCTCTGTTCTCTCCCCCTCTTCCTCTCCCCATTTCTGTTTTCTCCCCCCTCCTCTGTTCTCTCCCCTTCCACCCCTCCCCTGATCTCTCCCCCCCCCCGTTCTCTTCTCCCCCTCCCCTGTTCTCTTCCCCCCTCCCCTGTTCTCTCCCCCCCTCCCCTGTTCTCTCCCCCCACTCCCCTATTCTCTCCTCCCCTCTACTGTTCTCCCCCCCCCTCCCCTGTTCACTCTCTGAGGGTCTCATCTCCCCAGCCAGTGCCTCTAACGGCATTTTTTTCCCTCTCAGAGATGGCGGCCCCGACACAGCGGTCCCCTAAGGCGTGCCAGCCCTGTTTCTAACGTTGTTTCAGACTCATGGCTCAATATGCCTACACTTCTCAGTGCAAATATTTGGAAGCTGATTTGATTAAAGAACATGCATGGTTGGCTCTGTAACAAAAGAAGACCAATATGGCTCTTCACTTAAACTGAACTGACTATTGGAAAGTCAGGCATTAAAAGCTGAGATGGAAACAAACGGGGGCAGATTGGCAAATAAAAGGAAACAAAAATGGATAGAATAGATTCTAGAAGAATGCATTTTTTCTATAATAATTTTATTAAATATGAAAAAACTGTTTAAATGTGAATATTTACAAGTAAAACATTTTTTTAGGGTAGTCTTATATTCAGACTTTTTCTTTTTTCCTAAAATTAATATCCAAAGTTTGTGGGGGTCGTTTTATATTCAAGGGTTGTCTTATATTCGAACAAATACGGTAATACCACACTGCAGGACAAGTCATGTATTCCTTAGTAAAGCATGAGCAGCCCAAATCAAACTCTTTGCACCTGTCCTGTTTTCTCCTAAAGCTACTTAATCTTAAGGAAATTGCATGCAACTTCCAAGGCTTTTGGTAATGAGGTCAACAGCTCGGGTCTCACCTCCTATAATCAAATGCCATCGACTTCACAAGAGCCGGAGCTAAACACAAGCAGGGATCCCCTTTAATTGCAGCAGTGATTTATCATAGCAAGTCCTTCTGAAATAAAGCCATTTGTAGAAACACTGGGTAATTAGCTCTACACATACTGAGCACATGATGTAAGAGGATCACATTAGCCTCACCACTCTGTCTCTTCATGGACAGAATGGCTATCTCTGACTACACCACGCACAACACATTCTCTTTCCCATGACCTTTTCACGGACAAACGTGTGAGGTTGGAGTTATGCTGAGAGTAATACTCTTGTGATTTAACAACCTCAACCCCCAGTATCTTACTCTTTGGCCCCCCGATTCTATATAAGAGGTCACGTATGCTTAAAGGGACTCCATGGTTGCCAACATCGGCCATGTTTCCGGGGACACATATTTGTTCCACATGCTGCAGAAAGAGCATGCAAAGTGCTGCCCGGCAGTATGTAGGATGGATATACGCACAGACACAATCCAATTAATTAATCATGGTAGGTTCTATGAGATCTCCACCCTGATGAATTCATTGGATTGTGTCTGTGTGTTTATCATAGTTGCCAACATCGGCCATGTTTCCAGGGACACATATTTGTACCACATGCTGCAGAAAGAGCATGCAAAGTGCAGCCCGGTGTTCTGACGAATTACTGGAGCAAATTCTCCTGCGCAATCGCAGGAGAATTTGCTCACTGCGCATTCGCATAAAGTTACAGCTGATAACTCAGCTGTAACCTTATGTCCACCGCGCATGCGCGAGCTAAGCAACCCACATCCCCCCCCCCCGCACACCCCTTCTTACCAGCTGATCGGACAGCGGCGGTACACAGCGCATGCGCGCGGCTATCAAGCCGTGTGGGAATGCGCTGTGTCCGTGGCTGGATTCAAACAAAACGCTGGTAAGTAACACGGGGCGGGGGGGGGGAACATAAGGAGCCAACAGAGAGGTAAGCACCCTGGTGAGGGCTGCCTCATCTTCATGGGAGTTGTGACCCTACAGCAGGAGGATCACAACTCCCATGAAGATGAGGCAGCCCTCACCAGGGTGCTTACCTCTCTGTTGGCTCCTTATGTTCCCCCCCCCCGCCGCCCCGTGTTACTTACCAGCGTTTTGTTTGAATCCAGCCACGGACACAGCGCATTCCCACACGGCTTGATAGCCGCGCGCATGCGCTGTGTACCGCCGCTGTCCGATCAGCTGGTAAGAAGGGGTGTGCGGGGGGCGGGATGTGGGTTGCTTAGCTCGCGCATGCGCGGTGGACATAAAGTTACAGCTGAGTTATCAGCTGTAACTTTATGCGCATGCGCAGTGAGCAAATTCTCCTGCGATTGCGCAGGAGAATTTGCTCCAGTAATTCGTCAGAACACCGGCAGTATGTAGGATGGATATACGCAGACACAATCCAATTAATTAATCAGGGTGGAGATCTCATATGACCTACCATGAATAATTAATTGGATCTGTATGTGCGTATATGCATCCTACATACTGCAGGGCTGCACTTTGCATGCTCTTTCTACAGCACGTGGAACAAATATGTGTCCCTGGAAACAAGGCCAATGTTGGCAGCTATGGTGTATATCCAGGAGAGAACACTTATAGGGGAGAAGAGAGAACACTGACAGGTGGGGGAGAGAACACAGATGGGGGAGAGGAGGAAAAGAGACAGCTATAGAGAAGAGGAAAGACACATAAATGTTTAGAGGGACAAAGAGACAGTCGTAGAAGGAAGAGAATAGAGAGAGACATGGGAAGGGAGAGGAGAGAGACATAAATGGAATTGTAGAAGAGACAGACATGGAATGGCAGGGGAGAGACAGACAGACATTGGATGGCAGAGGAGAGACAGAAAGACATGGGATGGCAGAGGAGAGACAGACAGACATGGGAGAGGAGAGACAGATAGACATAGGATGGGAGAGTAGAGACAGACAGACATGGGATGGCAGAGGAGAGACAGACAGACATGGGATGGGAGAGGAGAGACAGACAGACATGGGAGAGGAGAGACAGACAGACATAGGATGGGAGAGGAGAGACAGACAGACATGGGATGGCAGAGGAGAGACAGACAGACATGGGAGAGGAGAGACAGACAGACATGGGATGGGAGAGGAGAGACAGACAGACATGGGAGAGGAGAGACAGACAGACATAGGATGGGAGAGGAGAGACAGACAGACATGGGATGGCAGAGGAGAGACAGACAGACATGGGAGAGGAGAGACAGACAGACATAGGATGGGAGAGGAGAGACAGACAGACATTGGATGGCAGAGGAGAGACAGAAAGACATGGGATGGCAGAGGAGAGACAGACAGACATGGGAGAGGAGAGACAGACAGACATGGGATGGCAGAGGAGAGACAGACAGACATGGGATGGGAGAGGAGAGACAGACAGACATAGGATGGGAGAGGAGAGACAGAGAGCTGGGAAATGAGAGGAGAGACAAACGGACATGGGAAAGAAGAGGATACAAAGACGGACATGGGAAGGAAGAGGAGAGAAACGGACATGAAAGGAAGAGAGACAGAGGGACACAGAGTGAGAGGAGTGCGACAGACATGGGAAGGGAGAGGAGCGTGACAGAAGGACATGAGAGAGAGGAAAAGACAGACGGACATGGGAGAGAGGATAAGACATACGGACATGTGCCCCTCCCAAGATCAGACTCTGGATCCGCCCCTGTGTCATCAGTGGTGTATGTTGGTTTTGTGCTGCCATAAGCAGACAAAATTCGGGCACCCCCCTACCCACGTTGCACACCAACGACATGCCCCATAACCCCTGTTACACACCAACGACATGCCCCATCACCCCCGTTACACACCAACGACATGCCCCATCACCCCCGTTACACACCAACGACATGCCCCATCACCCCCGTTGCACACCCATGACATGCCCCATCACCCCCGTTACACACCCATGACATGCCCCATCACCCCATTACATGCCACCATCACCCTCATTTCATTCCCCCACCACGTCCATTACATGCCCTCATCATCCCTGATTAACTGGAAGGAGCTAAAGCTTGCTGAACTGTGGGGGAGGGAGCAAAAATGTTTGAAGCACCAGAAGTGTGCTTTAACACCCTCTGGCAAAGTGCCGCCCTAGGTGAGTGCCGTGTTTGCCTTGTGGAAGATACACTACTGACTGTCATGGAGCTATAGAAGCCCCCTAGTATACAGGAGAATGTCTTTGAATGGTGCATGATCTATTTGTTGGGTACAGACTAAATTACCAAAAGGCAAGTACCACTAATTCTTGTTTTTAATAGGAAAGGGGGTGGGGGAAACTACAATCTTTTAGTCAACAAAGAAGGAATTGCCTCAATTTGACAAGGGAACTGCAAACCTAAACCCAAAGAAGCCAAGTTGGAACCATTCTCCAATTCAGCTCTTCTTCAAGCTCGGCTATGTTGCAATTCCTTTCTCAATTCCCTGCAAATACCTCTTCCATGGAAAAAAAAAAAAAGCCCTTTGTTTTTCGTGAAATTAATTTTTCTAGCAGCTTTCCACTACACTGACTTTTGCTCACAGCATTAGTGTGCTATGTATGAAAAATCCAATCTGTTAATCTTCTGGCTATGCTGACAATATATCACCTCTACATCTCAGGGGAGGGGGAGGGGGGGGGGCCGACGCAGAACAATATGGAGCTGTTAATGGAATGTTCTTCTCTGTCGAAGAGGTTAAAGTCTTGCAATGCGTTTCTTCGTCTGGCTAGATAATAACACAGCCTGTTAGGTCCACCTCTGCAGTTCCGGATTCCTTTACTTATTATCACTGTCTTGGAACACTGTAATGGATTAAGTTGTATATCACATTTATGGGCCATCTTAATTTCCCCACGCAAAGGATTTTTTTCTTTCTGTCACTGATATAAACAGAGGATTCCATGAATTCCATTCAGAAGTGTGAAGGTACAGACTGTTTATATGTCTATATATACTATTCCATTCATAGAAGAAAGGCTGGGGATAACTCCGTCTCTTGTCCAATACATAAAAGCAGTGTCTTCTGCAACAAGGGCGCATAAATATTAAACTCAATATACTAAAATACAATGCAATGTTCTGGTTCTCGAGGAGGCACTAGGTTATGCTATGTAATGTTTTCATTCAAACAAGTTAGTTTATTTATTAAGATGACTGGTCAGAATGATTAACTGGGCGTAGATAGATACAATGACGGCAAATGAGGCCAGCAGAGCTAAATTTAATAGATTTTTTTTTGCACAACACGGTATAAGAATTGGGAGTGTTCTGGTGGTGCCGACACGGATTGGCCATTAACGAACAACTACGACTTGAAAAGGACCAATCTTTTTGATGCATATTAAAGTTAAATAGTTATTATAAAAATGTGTTTATTAAAATGTTATGTCTGCATTCTAAATATGTTTCATTTGTAGAGAACAGAAAACAATTCAGGTGAATGGGGAGGAATGGCTGATGAACAGCAGTACCACAAATGCACTTAATAAGAACTCTTTAATAGAGTTGAGCGGACACCTGGATGTCGGGGTTCGAGAGGTTCGACCGAACTTCATAAAAAGGTCTGGGTCCGTGCTCAAACTTGACCCCGAACCCCATTGAAGTCAATGGGGACACGAACCTTTGGCCACTAAAATGCCTCTTAAAAAGTCCTGGAAAGGGCTAGAGGGCTGCAAAAGGAATTAAAATGTGGGTAAGAGTAGGACAAGTGCCCTGCAAACAAATATGGATAGGGAAATAACTTCAAAAAACATAAAATACATACAAATTAAAAATACTGTACTATTTAGCACCCAAAACTATTAGAATTTTTAACGACGTTCGGTTTATAGACTTTCGGCTTATAGAATACATGTAATGCTATTGGCTATTCTATAAACCGAAAGTTTATAAACCTAATTACTTTTGGTTTAAAGACTTTCGGTTTATAGACGAACCTCAAACTCCAACACGGACATACAGTGAAATGTCCGGGTTCGGGTTCGTGGCACGGACACCGTAATGTTCGGTACGAACCCGAATAGTGCGATTCGGGTTCGCTCAACACTACTCTTTAACCATCGCTGAAAAGGGATACATCTCCATGCCATGTGTCCACTATAGTGTTGGCGGAGATCCACCTCCATTCTAAATCCTACTTGATTGCTCTCTATCAGGGGTAGGCTACCTGGGCACTCTAGATGTTGTGGACTAAATCTCCCATAATGCTCTTACAGCCGTAATGCTGGAAAAGCATCAAGGGAAATGTAGTCCACAACATCTGGAGTTCCAAAGGTTGACTGCTTTACATGTTAGTCCTGATCATCATCTTGGGTTTCAAATGGGACCAATTATGTTCTAAAGAGGTTCCTCAAAGTCCAGTGAACCTTATTTATTCGGAATTATGTTACGTTATCCGCCCAGCTACAGGGAACGTGTGTCCAAGGAGTGTTCATTTTTCGGAGAAAGTCAAAACTGACCACTAGTGGCTGCTCTGAAGCCAAAGTTCAAAAGTCAAGTCGGTGATATTACAAAATATTCCACATGATTGTTATTAATAATCTAAGGTATACATACATCAGGAGATATGACCAAAATCAAAACAAGTTGATCAGTTCAACTATGGCTCTTAAATGCTGTTTCAAAAACATATCACACGTTGTTTCTGACGTTACATCTGTATCACGCCAGTGTTGGTATTACAGACAATGAACGCTGGAAATGCCAGTGCGATTCCAAAGCAATGGCTTTATTCTTCTCGGATAAAAGGAGACATCACTTCTTGTTCGCTGGAGGACTGGATGCAGCCAAAACACTGGGCACGAAAAAAAAAGCCCAGAACAGAGTTGAACATTCCACAGGCTAGCCATATAAATTAACATTTAGAACTTGGTATGCAAGTTTCCAATGTGCAGAAGAGCAGGGAACGTTAGGATGGTGCTTCAAAGTCACAGAAGAGCGGACGTGCTATTTTACAGCATTTATATTTTTTTAAATGTTTTTAAACTTAATTCTTCTGCCGGGTTTACAACATAGAAAAACAAACAAATCATAATGCATAAAGAAAAAAAAAACTCAATGCAACAAAAGTGCTCAGTGCAAAAAATTATTGGTCTTGAAACGGTGTGCCGCTAACATTCGCGGGATAACAGCTTGATTTGGCGTTAGATGTGGATCTATTGGCAACAGGCCTTTAAACATGACAATGAAGTCTACAATTTGCACCAATCGTCATGCAGGTTTTTTAGAATCTTATTACTTTGTGCAACAATTATGTGTGCGTTTAATGTGATTGTTACAGGTCTTTAAGGATTTGACTCTTGGAGGCTGAACTTTGTGTTAGTGGAGTTGAACTTAAGTAAACTCAAGTGTGGTCATGGAGAAGCAAGTAGCCGAGTGTGGCAAACCTAGCCACTTATTGCAGAACATTTAAAGGTTGTCTGAAATAGCTGTGTACCCTGGTGTAAAAATGTATTCATGTTAATGTCAAAGTTATATATTGTTATGTTAAAACCAGGTTCTGCTGTATTGAGGGATAATCCACTTAACAGGATTATCTAGTGTGAGTGCCCCTCCCGTACAGCAGTGCATGGTGGGAGAAATGTCCTGTATTTGCACTTCCCAGGTAATCTACTATTGTATAGCCCCTGTAAGGGGATTAAGTAAACCCCTTGCATGGGGAATTGCATAAATGCTGGATCTGTGAATAAAGTAATCAGTTGACTCCCAGAACTGTGTTTCGTCCGGTTACTGGGGGATTTGGGATATTGCCTTACTTTCCAGCGCTTTATTTGGATTACCTTCTTTTACCAGCGGAGATATGGGGATTTAATATTGCAGCTCCGCTACACCGAGGATGGAAAGAGAATACAGATTTAACACAATCTGCAATAACTTCTCGTATTATAAGGTTTGTCTTTAAATCAGGGATTCGTTAGTGACAACTCTTTTATTGAAATGTTCATCCTTACAGCAATTACGTCCAAGCCTTCTGCACTGACTGTAGGGGATATTGGATATCCAAGAAGAATAATGCCCACTCTTGGCATCCAACAAACCATTCGTATCTACAGATTTCCTATGAATATTGCGTGAAATTGTGTTTATTTCATCTATTAAAAAAAGGTCACATTCCCCCCCCCCCCCCCCAAAAAAAAATCTATAGAATCTAGATTATTTACAGATGTAAAGGACAAACTCATTGGGTTTTATTCGTATGAGCTACAAATGTTTGGAAAAGATCTGTGTCCCCTTTCCAGTAGCAAATACTGGCTTTGTTTTGGTCTGCATAGACTTAACAATGGCTTCACCCAATTTTTTTTACCAGCCTGCCGGTAGAATACTGGGCTGTTTGCAACCCACAAACAGTCAAATACACACAGTCACACACATGTTTGCACAGTCACACGCACAGTATGGGTTTCTTAATTAGTGGTGGCTGCAGCTTACACTGAGCTCCATGTGAGGGAGGAACTCTGCCAATCAAAAGAGACTTCTGAACTCTGCAACCATTCCCATTAATGGACTCTAGGGCTACTATTCTAATCACTTCATGAAAATGACATGCAAGACATGTCACTCGAAAAGAAGCACCTTCTGACAATGGACATGTGTGAATCCCACAAAGGCATCGATCAATGGTCACTGTTGCTATGATGCCTCGACATGCAACACCGAAATTTGCCAACATCCCCCAGGGCACTGCGTTCACCTCAGGCAGTGATCGCAGGCGACATATCGGAAAGCAGCATGCTCCTCTGATATGGAGCTTTGCCATATCCGACAAGAGCAACGGAAGTGATCAGTAATTACTTCCGTCGCTTGACTGCCCCTAGATGCAGTCAGCAATATTGCATTAAAAATAGTTTTTTTTTTTTTTTAAAAGGACAAGACTTACCCTATATCTATAAACCATGGATTTAGGTTTAGAGTTAAAGTTAGAGTTTCACTTAAGGATACAGATGGGTTAAGGATATAATTAGTCTTGAAATTAGGGTTAGATTTAGGCTTATGGTTAAAGTGATAATTAGGGATGGGGTCAAAAGATCTGTAGGAGAAAATAGTTAGCAAACAAAAAATGCTACTTTTTTGTTTTGTCCCTATATCTTTAAAAAAAAAAATCCAACAGGAAAACATGTAAACATGCATATTTCTATACTCAGGACAAAATTTAAAACTATTTACCGTTTTTGTAATTGTGTAAAAGATTTTTTAGGTCAAAGTCATAAAAGGTTTTTTTTTTATTTTTTCATCATATTTTTTTTAAGTAAATTATATGATATTATGAAATCAATGGTCTAAGAAAGCCCTTCTTATGATGATATATAATATGTGTGGGCATATTAAATGAGAAAGAGGAGAATTACAGCTAAACACAAACACCACAGAAATGTTAAAACATTGCCCAGAATTACCAAAAATGTTCCAGTTGGCCGGTCGTTAAGGGGTTAATGACGTGGCATCGTCTCTACTGTAACTATACTTCAGTACAGTACTGTACAGTGCTTCGCCTTGGTGAGGTCCATCCTGTCTGTCACGACGATTTGTAGACTATATAACATAAGTGATAAGCTCTGGATCCATTGTGTCATTGTGGGGTATGCCTGTATTACATAATCACATGTAATATATGGATTAATCTAATATTGCCTACTTGAATTTGGATTTTATTTCTACAACCAAACAGCCTCAACAGCCAAAAATTCTCTTTTTTTTTAGTACTGTGCCCCAAAATAATTCTGAATATCTTGCTCATTTGTAGCTCTTTTAATTAACAACACACATTTGTTATGGTAACTAAGATCTCACATATTAATATGCTTAATTAACACAAAAATGTTATTATTATTTTTTTTAATAATAGACAGCAAAATCAAATCAGCTTAAATTTAAGTTCATTTTAGCACTGTGACCCTGGTCTTAATAAACAGCCTTACAAATAATTGGTTCCATTCTAGTCCATCTTGTTAAAAAAAAAATTATATATATATTGCAGTTATTTTTCAGATATATAATAAGTGTAATTGTCTTTCTTAACAGAATCTTCAGAGGACCACATTGCCATGGCGATGTTTCTTTGCCACCATGGCAACAAAGAGCATCGTCCCTCACCAGAAGCGTCCACAATTGGAAGCTGTGCCGTTGTACAGTTTCTGAAAATGTAAAAAGATATAGAACACAGAGAAAAAAACCGCCTCCAGAAATTCTTGCAATAAACTGTACTCAGATAAAACTATTTGGTCCCAGGAATATAACGTGGAAAAATATGTGGGGTGGAGAGGGTTTTTACCTATTCTTTGAAGTATTTTTATTTTTTGGTTCATTTAGAAAATTGAAAGACAGAACATGGATTATGAAATAAAATATCTCGGACAATTATTTTTACCACATTTTTCATTCAAATACCAGCCATGCTACTGTCTGCATGGACTTAACCCTGGCCTCAAGCCAGATGCCAACCCTACGGACAATAGGGAGATTATTTTGCAAGACAATGTACAGTACAAAATCCTTAAATAAAGTGGAACAAATAGATGAGTAGAGTTGAGGACATGATAGTTTTATGACACACTAGTTATCCATATGGCCAGGATTCAATACCGGCCATTGAAAGTGAGTTAAAGAAAACCTCTATACTGACACTGAACTGGTCATTCTAAAATCAATAAATTCTTGCCCTAGAGAGATCCATTGTTTGGAGATTGGTATGGTCCATTGAACAATCCTGGCAGGGACAATTTCCGAGAGTCCAGGCTTCCTGGGCCAAAATGTGTACCATTTGATAGCAAGGTGCGGCCCACCAGATTTAACGTTCCATATTAGAAGCCCTATAAATGCCTGGTTTGTTTGAATACAATTAATACAAATAATTTTTGACAGCGTTTGTATAATTCCTAAACAACAGGTGTAGCTTCGATCATTGGGGACATGTATTTGACTATGAATAACTAAACCAAACCCGTGTGAGTTTTGAGCCTAATCTATATTGAATAAACAATTGTCAATGCATACTTTCCAAAGACTTCCAATACATATATTCCAGCATTATTTACTTTATACAATGACTAAACACAGAACCAGTTATACCTTGCTTAACAGAAAGCCCCCAAACCAAGCTAGCATGGGTATCAGGTGGCTGCCATTATAAATTCCACTTTCTGGGCATATCCCTAATGCCCCCATAATCTGAGGTTCGAGGTACCACTCCCCCCCCCTCGAACCTCCAACGAGAGTCTTGGATTGACACTCTCCTTTCAATCCGTTAAACCCTCCTGGATACCTGGCGAACTTCCGGCTTGGCTGTGACAAAATACATCAAGTATAAAGAGAGGGTGGGTGGAACAGGTACCTACATAACTTTTCTAACTCCACCACCTGTCAATCAATCATAGGCTGACATGTCCCCTCCGCACCTTGTCATGTCCACCCCTCCCTTAGTCTATCTGGGGGCTACATTTGTATTGCCTTATAACTTGCGAACAACAACAGAAAAACATTGGGTACTCCTAAACTCAGGAAAAATATTACAATCTTTTTTGCACATTAGTTTATTAGCGTTCATAGACGTGATTATTCACGTAAAAGTTTTTTTTTTTTTTTTTAAATTTCCATCATATTTTATAGTAGATTAGATATGCTCAAAATAATGGTATCTAAAGAAATCCCTTGTTATTCCAAAAAAACAAAAACTATATATAATTTGTGTGGGTACAGTAAATGTGAAAGACGAATTACAGCTAAACACAAACACTGCAGTATTAAAACAGCCCTTGTGAAGAAAGGTACAACATTTTGAAAAGGGGGTCAAAACAGTACCTCAACAACCGCTGATAATTGTTTTTTTTTACATCAATAACAAATATATGGGATAGTCTTAATGTAGCCTGTCTAACCAAGATCCAGGAGAGGTGCATTGGGAGCATATCCATCATACCCTGGCTTCTATACAGAGCATACTGCCTGTGCAGTGTTTCTAATCCACTGTTCATAAATCTATGATTGAATATGCTAGGTCAGCAGCAGAGTCCAGAAGACCAGTATTTAAATGAATGCAATCCTGGTTGTCCCATCTTCATCGTAATTTCGGGCTTAGTAAATACGCTCTCATTTTATTTCAAATGATGACATATAAAGGATGAGATGCTACAAGGCATCCAAGCATTATCTCAAATAAGGAAATCACACAAATCCAAATTCTAAACAGCAGAAAACATTTGGTGATAATTCTCCTCCAACTTATAGCTCCCTTGCTATTACATTCGGGCTGGCTATCAGAGACTGTAGGATATAAAGCAATCAAATCACAGTACAAATAGGATCTGCACAAGAAACCCAAAATAATATTGCTAGTGTTTTTCAAAACACAGTGTATCTAGGCGCTGGTTATTATATATAGCAACAAAGGAGCTAAGTGTCTTGATTACTCTATTTAAACTTATGTTCGCATTTTTCAAACATGACAGGTATTACACATCTGAAACACAGCGCAGTCTTAATGTCTATATATATGAGAACAATAACTCCAGGTTGAATGACTAGTTGGAGATAGCGGTTATAAAAAATAGTCTCCTATTATAAAATCATCTCTGTGATAATTTATCCAACACATAGGACCGTGATCTGTTTAACCACACTTATTACATTTTAAGAAATGTATATGTTTCCCCAGAGAGATGGATAAATATCTTGTTATTATTTTCTTTTTTTTCTTTGAGTTATCATCATCTGTACCGATGGTAATATGGCTACTTAGTGTAGTCATTCAAACAGTATTGGATTTTTTTATAACCCTCTCAGTTTTATTTGTAAGAAAGGACATGGCGGTAGCCTTAGGTGTAGTGATTTGAAGGGACTGCATCACCTAAACATTGTTTTTACTGTAGAGAATAAAAAGTGATTGAAAATGATCTATACATTGTGTTAGCAAAATTGCACGCAAATGCCTAAATTAGGAGAAAAAAATGTGTCTGTGGAGTCTGCTGCTTATGACATCATCTTGTGGCTTGATATGCAGATGAACTGGTTTGCAATGGGAAATGTGTAATTTGCATACCGTGCCACAGGTGATGTCATAAGCAGGTGACTCCACAGACACATTTTAAAACACATTTTTCACCTAAGTTAGATATTTACTTTTAAATTTGCCAACACAGTGTATAGATCATTTTTCAATTTTCCATTCTCTACTTTACACAGTAAAAACAATGTTGAAGTGATACAGTCCCTTTAAGAAGTTTCTCCTGGATAAATCGAGAAGATTGGCTATGAATGGTCACTGTAACTTACCCTTTCCCCTCCCTCTAAACATGATTCATTAATATTTAATAACAATGTTGTTCTGATTATTTGTTTAAAAATTAACCTTATTTTAGCTCCATCTGAGGAACTGCTGTGCCTCAGATGTGAGACACAGCAGCGAGTAAAGCCCGCGTGTATCTATTGAAGAAAGCAAGGGTTAGAAAAAGGTGCAATGTTCCTTTAAACCATTTTTTTTTGTTAAGGTTACATATGTCTCTTAAAATATCTGCCATCCCTGGCTTTGACTGCAAAATAAACGCAGCAAACAGGAGTATTTTAGGTCATTTATTAAAGGATGCTCTGACTTGAAAATGAAGTACTTTTTTTGTAACTAATATTAAAGTAACATAATTTCCAAAAGTTTGAAGTTATTAAAACTGTCTGTAGTACTCACAAACATCAGATTAACTCATCCGCCCACTCAGTTCTCTAGCTTTTGGCTGCCATCTCAGAGAGAGAAAAAAGAAGCAACAAACATGTTTTTTTTTTTAAAAATGATAACTGTGATGTGTGCATATATCTCAGAAATGCCTTGAACAATAGGGGTATCCAGAGGCTTGGCATACAGCTGTACACCTGAGATCCTTCAGATGCTGACTGCAGGTGGAGTTAATGGTAACATATATTAAAGTTAATAGCAAGACAATGCAGTGATTGAGGTTTAGAGGAATGGTACAAGTACTAAAGTGGACAAAGGAGGATATACTTGGAGTGGACTTTTAAACCAATAAATAAATAGCGTCATTAATTACCATAGTTGCCAACATCGGCCATGTTTCCAGGGACATATATTTGTTCCACATGCTGCAGAAAGAGCATGCAAAGTGCAGCCAGGCAGCATGTAGGATGGATATACGCTCAGACAGAATCCAATTAATTAACCATGGTAGGTCCTATGAGATCTCCACCCTGATTAATTATTTGCATTCTGTCTGTGCGTATATCCTTCCTACATTCTGCCAGGTGCATTTTGCATGCTCTTTCTGAAGCATGTGGAACAAATATGTGTCCCTGGAAACATGGCCGATGTTGGCAACTATGCATTACATAAGTCCCAAGAGTCCAAATTTAGAAGTAACAACCTCTATTTTGCACCCAAATTGATTGTCCTTTTCTGCATGTTTAGTTTGTATCGTAGCGCTCCACAGTAAGAAATGAGTTTAAACTGCAGTAAATGTTTTTATATCAATGTGTGTAAATCAAATACTTAAAATTCTTGCTCTAAATGACTTGTCAAAATACATAAAATACGCAATTGACCATGAAGTGGCCGGAAATGTTCTGGTAAAGCCCCACCCACATACCCTAAGCCACTCCCACAAAATATGGGTCCCTCTTTGGACATTTGAAGGGGTTATGTAATAAGGCTGAGTAACTTCAACAACAGACTTTTGTTTTTTGGGTATAATTTATTATTTGTACTATTACCACTAAACTGCTCAAGGTAAGAGGTGTGACTGGTGCAAGGATTGACCACAGGTGTGAAAATGAGTTTAATGTATAAATTCATTTCACACAAGGCCTCTGTGTGCTTTGTTTTTGTTTTATCTATGTATTTATTAATCATGGGACTGACACACAGACACAGCCCACTCCCAACAACTACAGGGAAGGCCAGGCGCTTCTCCCAGCCGTGCGTCATCGCCGCGTCACTTCCGCTCCACTACTTCCGGGCTGGGCCAGGATCCTGGAGAAGAAGATGGCGGCGGCCGGTGAACCTGTGCGGCTGGAGAGAGGTGAGGGTGGTGATTGCTGGCCTCCTGTCTCCAGAGCCGCGTGGGTTGCCCGTAGCACTTCATGGGACGTGGACTACGTGTCCCATGATGCTCAGCAGCTGCAGTGCCCCGGTCCTCGCGTGTCTAGGGGGTTGGAACTGCAGAGCTTTCAGTGTGCTAATAGGGGAAAGAGTGGTTAAAGGGTGCTTATATGTGCTAATAGGGGAAAGAGGGGTTAAATGGTGCTTATATGTGCTAATAGGGGAAAGAGGGGTTAAATGGTGCTAATATGGGAAAGAGAGGTTAAATGGTGCTTATATGTGCTAATAGGGGAAAGAGGGGTTAAATGGTGCTAATATGGGAAGGGGGGGTGAATTGTGCTGCTGTATAGCCATGTGTCACATTTATACATCTATAGTCATTCTGTATTGACACCTCTGCCTTCCTATCCTGCTGTCATTAAGCCTCTCCTTGTTATGGGGCTGGCTTACTGACACTAAGCCTCTCTTTGTAGTTGGGTAGCTGTCAATCTGCTTATTGGTAGGCCTGGCTGGGCTGCTGTCACTATGTCCTGCCTTGTCAGTCTCTCTTTTAAAATCAATTCTTCCCCCCCCCCGCGAAAGAGTATCTGTTTTTGGATTGTTTTTATATGAGGAGCTCAGCACTACTATTGATTTAATATCTCAAATGTCTTTATTGGCCATTGTGCATGTTTGTTTACATTTCATGTGTTGTAACAAAAGGTTCTGTAGCGTGTTATGAATTCTATTTGGTTATTTGGAAAACTTTTTGTTATTGCCTTATAACTTGCAAAAAAAAATATGTAAACATGGCATGTTTCTAAAAACCTTTTATGCCTACAAAATGGCATATAATATGTGTGGGTGCATTAAATGAGAGAAGAAAGCTACAGCTAAACACAAAAACCATCCAAGTAATGTTAACATTCATTGTCACGATTGGTACAAAAATGTCCCAACTGTCCTGTCACTGAGAGGCAACGCGTTCATGTCAAATACACCTATTTTAACACCCTTTTTTGCTAACAAAGTATATTTTAAACTATTTTAATTTACACATTCCAGACTGTATTAAAGCAATAATGGTCATTGCCGGATCTTTCTTTAGGTATTAGTATTGGAGTTCAGGGAGGGTACTATTAGGGTTCGGGGGGGGGGGGGGGGGTTAGTGTTAGTATTAGGGTTTGGGGGCTAGTATGGGGGTACAGGGTCACTTTTAGGGGGAGCGGGGATTTATTAGGGCGTGTGTAATTTTGTAAGTGCTGACAGTTCAGCACTGAAACTTACATTGCCACGATGAAGCGGCCACGTTGATCTTCAATGCTGACACACTGAACTGTCCGCGATGAAGAAGCCGTGCTGAACTTTGTTTTTAAAACAGGGCTTTTCATTTTAGGAGCCAGCAAAAAAATTTAGGAGCCAGACAATGGCACATCAATCACGCAAACATACACAGACAGTCACATACACAAACAAGTTAGCAGTTTTCTGTTGTCTTTTTAAGAAAATAATAGTTTCTTAATGTGTCCCCCATGGGGGCATTTCTGCTGCAGTCTTATCTCCGTGGGTCTTTCTGCTGAGTGCTGTGATATCACATGACACTAATGCATGTAATGCATTACTGTTTCATTCTCCGACTAATGTTTTACTTTACTGTGAACTAATCTTGTGGAGGAAGTAATCCTGTACTCAGATCAGTGTTTGTGTATGTTTCCTGAAGAGGGACATGTGTACTGATGTATAGAATGCTTAACAAACGTGGTCAGGAAAGGAATTCTATCTCCTGGCCTTCAGATCACAGTGCCACCTAGATATCTGGAGTCCAGGGAGCGATAGGAATCATTGGTGAATATGCTGTGACCTACACTGTCTTACAAGAAGAACTCTGTGCCACGGTCTGTGCTGTCGTTTTAATATGATCGCTTCTGACTATGCTGTCTTCTTCCCGGGTCACATTTCCTGCTCGCCTATACTGTACAGGCATGCGTTTTACACGTGTCCATAGTGTTTCTGTGTGTGTGCATTCATGCAAGTTTCTGTGGTACTGTTTATTTTATGTAAGCAGCATGGCAGTAAAGGTTTACTAGAGAATAATTTGAAAGCAAATTTTGTACACACTCCCAATGCACAGTATCCTACACCTTATACCCTTCAAGGGATGGGATGCTTCACAGGGTAAGCAGTCACCTATTGCAAAGACGCACGTCTGGTTTGCATAGAAAGAATGGCACTTTAAGCACATTTTATATGCCGTATCACTTTCTCTAAGACATGTTTGCTTGTACCTGCAAACATGGAACCTTTTTCTGACTCCAGGCAGCACATCAAACCATTCTGTACTCCAGTGCCATATGGCCTAACTATATGCATTAATCATTAACGCTTCTTTGTCTGCCTCTGATCTTGTACAACCTGACACCTGTCTCCTTCATGGTCCTAGGCTCCTAATAATGAGATGTCATGTGACATTCACAAGCAGACCCAGGAACATAAGAGGCAGGTCAATGTAAGCGACGAAATGTCCAGAGCTGTCAAAATGATGAATGCTATGGAAAGCGGAGCTAAATCCTGTAGCGTAGAGGGGCACTGATACATATTGCCCTGGGGGGCAGACATACGATTTGCTCCTAGTCATTTCTCTACGACAAAAGTCCTTTGGGTCCACAAAAGATGGCTTTGCCTCTTTTTAAGGTGATCCTCACACAAGCACGAATGTTCTTTTTATTTTTAGACCGAGATCCATAATAAAGCCACCAAAGTTATTTTCAGGACTGGATATAGAAATAGCACGGATGAGGTAGAGATTACCTGTTTGCTTTATTTATTTTAAAGGACAACTGTAGCCAAATATTAACTTCTGTTTAATTGAAAGATTATATTAAGTGTAGAGGATTTTTACAGAAACGATGTAATGAAAGAATACAAATAAAGTGCCTTATTGAGCCTTCTTTACTCCATAAAGTTCTCTCGGGGCAGCCATCTTGTTTAGAATCTTGGATTAGATCTCTTACTCGCCTTGGTTCGGATTAACCCCTCTGAGGCACGGTGTTTACGTCCAAGAAGACAGAAGCACCAAAATGCCACTTTTTGTTCCTGGCCAGTGATCACAAGGTACATAATTTCAGTAGACCCGATCAGGGTCTCAGTAGACCCTGCGGTTCTCTGCCAAAAAATGGCGGCCGGGTTCAGGCACATCGCGATCTAGTAAAATGTAGCCGGGCTCACTTTGTTCCTGTCACTCAAAGTGGCCTCATCTGACAGGTGAGATCCCGCTGCAAGTCCCTGCAAAGGGATCCGAGCCCCGATGAGCTGTTAAATGCAGGACATTCTATGCCGTCCTAGCATCTTTTGGGACCTGTAAATTAGGACGGGATAGAACTTCCTAGTGTCGTGAAGGGGTTAAGAAAGATCTGACCAAAGATTCTAAACAAAATGTCTGCTTCCTTGTAGAGCTGTTTTGGAGCAAAGATGGCAAAATAAGGTAATTTCTTTGTATCCTTTCATTAAAGCATTTCTTTATAAAATGCCTCCACTTGGCGCCATCTTTCAATTAAACACAACTTCAGGTTTTTCGACAGTTGTCTTTTAATGCCATTTAAAAGGCCAAGTCCACCTATAGTGAGGGAAAAGGGTGCTGCATCACTTTCATTATATGCAAAGTCTCCTCTATCTTCTCATTTTTTGCAACTCTTCCTTTATACCGAATACTGCACACAAAGTGCAATAAATGATAGCTTTTGCCGTACCCAACCTGTCTATCTCTCGGGCTCTTGCTGAATTTCGAGGTTCCTGTAAAATAATTATTTTCCATGTAAAATCACATGCGAAATGTTGAAGATAAAATCAGTGCATGTCACACATATGAAACGCGTATAGACAATGTGCAGAGATAAACGTGGTGCAGCTTGCCCTTTAACCTGTTGGTGCATGGCCCAGACGACCATGAAGGTGTCATGTCTTGTTAATAACAGATTAACACATTGTGACCTTCCCTGTGATCTGATTCCAGAGACAGTATAAGTCTTTTAAGGGGTTAAATACATTCTATGGGAATTTCAAGTTCATTTTAACCAACATTGGCATATTCCCTTCATAACATTTTAAACTTACATACAAATATGCAGAGGTCTGGGTTTTGCCCCTGTGGGGAGTAATTCTTTTAAAGACACATTCCTCTTGCTTTGGTCCTTTTTTAAAAAAAATATTTTTATTCTTTTATCTGTTGATTCAGTTTAGGAGGAAGTAATTGATTTTAAATCCATTATGCCAGCTCAGGGGTAGAAGGTGGGCAGATGTTAAATTTAAGGTTAGGTTTCACTTGCATCTCACCGATTTTAGTTTAATAGAATAGATGCGTTAGTTTTGTAATAAAACAGGTCCAGTGATATTTTAAGCAGTGATCAAAATGCAGAGATTCATACACACACGCACATTTTCAAAAGCACAAAAGAGAAAACAGTCCTCCACAAAAGATATTGTATTTAAAGGATATTGCAGATTTTAGAATGACCTGCAAAAGCTACCTGTGTAACCCTGAACTTGCGGTCGTTGTGCTGTAAATGCCCTTGGTGTTTTATATAGATAGAAATAATGGTATCTAAAGAATGCCCATTTCATCCTAAAAATAAATACATATAATTAGTGTGGGTACAGCAAATGAGAGAGGAAAATAACAGCTAAACACAAACACCGCACAAGTGTAAAATCAATTTAGTCACATTTATATCATGACTATATCTTTAGGATCAACCACAGGAGCAAAGATTGGCCTTTGGTTGATCTTTGTGGACTTAAGTATTTTTTGCAACCTAAATGACTTTGTTATAATATACCTGGCACTTCAAATGTTTAATTACACCAGAAAACAAGCGCACGCAAAAGGTGTAAAGTGCACATAACTTAAAGTTATAAAAGATGTCCCAGCCTTCTAAAAAAAGGGGGAATATTCTCTGTTTAACAAGCGAAGGCTTCTGATGCGCACAGGGGAGAGTTAATAGCACCAGACAGCCATCAGTTTTTACAAAATAAATATCTCGATCTTTGTAGTATATTTTCACAGTGAAGCAGATGGCTGTGATATGAACAGATATTAGGTGGGTTCAGAGTGATTGAATGTACACAGGCAGCTAACAGCTTTCAGTCTCTCTAACGGAATGCTGACTTGGTCGATTTTGGCACTGCGATAAACTCGACAATTTATTGTCTAGAAAAGTCGAGTTTTATTAAAGGGACGGCGTCGTCTCACTGCCGTTTCTGTTGTGAATGTAGAGTATCTTTTAAAAAATGGTCTATGTTTTGTAGAATTTTTATGACCTCCACTTGTGGCTTGATATGCAAATAAACTACTCATTGGGTAATGTGTATAGGAAAGTCACAAGGTGAGGTTATAAGCAAGAGGCACCACTAAACTTACTCTTAATTTATGCTATGCCAGAACTGTCGTGTCCTTAAAGTGCTAGTAATCTATTTTCACTTTGTGCTTCTTATACAGTAGCACATGAGGAAAAAAAGAATGGTCCTAGGAGGGGGATAAACTGGTATGTACTTTTTAAAAGGGATCCTTTTATTAGGTCTCGCTGTGCTAGTAGAGAGAAACTGTGACCCCCGACAGACCCTGATCAGGTGGCGGGGGGCCCGTTCTCGACGGAGCGGCACGATTTTTTTTTTCCTTTTTATTTATATGGTTTGATATATACCAATGAACACATTTTCAATGGGATTATTTGCATATCAAGACACAGGGTGATGTCATAAGTAGGAGACTCCACTGACACTATAAATTATATTTTGCTTATTTTATGCATTTGCTAACCTGGTGAATAGATAATTTTGTATGGGGTGTGGGGGCTTTTGACCAGTCCCTTGGAGAGATAATCTTATTGTATGGGGCCAGGGCAAGTATCCCAGGGCCCAATCAATTTCAGGGGGCTGGGAGCCATTTTGCCGGCTCTCAGACGCCTTTTTTTATTTTTAGGGCTAATAACACTTTTTTTTTTCATTTCGGGATGATTTCGGCTATGTCCTTAATAGCTCAATTAGCCCCGAAATTAGTTCTCTATTATTCCCCCAAAAAATATGAGGATGATAGAAGGTGTTTTCGGTTTGGTGTATTTCGGTTTCGAAAGCATTTGGTGTGTATTCGGCCAAGATGCTTTTCGTTAGCCGAAATCTGGCTTCCGATATGCCCCTGATGTACCCCAAATCTTTCCCAATTTCGGGCCAGTTACTTCGGACACTGAAGTGTGGCAGATATTGTGTAGCCCATTTACCCACAGGTGTAAAGTCCAGGACAAAAACTGTAATACTAGCGCTTTTGTTTTTTTATTAAGTTACCTGTTACTGTGAAACTTGCAAGGTAACCACAGCCATTGATTATTTCCACAGATATCCTGCGAGCCATTGAATTGCTGGAGAAGCTGCAGCGGAGTGGCGAAGTTCCCCCCCATAAACTGCATGCGTTACAGCGAGTCCTCCAGAGCGATTTCTGCAACGCTGTGAGAGAGGTGAGAACCATGTCTCTTACTCTCTGTCTATAATATATACGGTAATAACCAGGAGTTATTTCTGTAACACTGTGAGAGAGGTGAGAACCATGTCTCTTACTCTCTGTCTATAATATATACGGTAATAACCAGGAGTGATTTATATAATGCTGTGAGAGAGGTGAGAACCATGTCACTTACTCTCTGTCTATAATATATACGGTAATAACCAGAGGTGATTTCTGTAACACTGTGCGAGAGGTGAGAACCATGTCTCTTACTCTGTCTATAATATATACGGTAATAACCAGGAGTGATTTATATAATGCTGTGAGAGAGGTGAGAACCATGTCTCTTACTCTCTGTCTATAATATATACGGTAATAACCAGGAGTGATTTATATAATGCTGTGAGAGAGAGGTGAGAACCATGTCTTACTCTCGGTCTATAATATATACGGTAATAACCAGGAGTGATTTATATAATGCTGTGAGAGAGGTGAGAACCATGTCTCTTACTCTCTGTCTATAATATATACGGTAATAACCAGGGGTGATTTCTGTAACACTGTGAGAGAGGTGAGAACCATGTCTCTTACTCTCTGTCTATAATATATACGGTAATAACCAGGAGTGATTTATATAATGCTGTGAGAGAGGTGAGAACCATGTCTCTTACTCTCTGTCTATAATATATACGGTAATAACCAGGAGTGATTTCTGTAACACTGTGAGAGAGGTGAGAACCATGTCTCTTACTCTCTGTCTATAATATATACGGTAATAACCAGGAGTGATTTCTGTAACACTGTGAGAGAGGTGAGAACCATGTCTCTTACTCTCTGTCTATAATATATACGGTAATAACCAGGAGTGATTTATATAATGCTGTGTGAGAGGTGAGAACCATGTCTCTTACTCTCTGTCTATAATATATACGGTAATAACCAGGAGTGATTTCTGTAACACTGTGAGAGAGGTGAGAACCATGTCTCTTACTCTCTGTCTATAATATATACGGTAATAACCAGGAGTGATTTCTGTAACACTGTGAGAGAGGTGAGAACCATGTCTCTTACTCTCTGTCTATAATATATACGGTAATAACCAGGAGTGATTTATATAATGCTGTGAGAGAGGTGAGAACCATGTCTCTTACTCTCTGTCTATAATATATACGGTAATAACCAGGAGTGATTTATATAATGCTGTGAGAGAGGTGAGAACCATGTCTCTTACTCTCTGTCTATATAATATATATACGGTAATAACCAGGAGTGATTTCTGTAACACTGTGAGAGAGGTGAGAACCATGTCTCTTACTCTCTGTCTATAATATATACGGTAATAACCAGGAGTGATTTCTGTAACACTGTGAGAGAGGTGAGAACCATGTCTCTTACTCTCTGTCTATAATATATACGGTAATAACCAGGAGTGATTTCTGTAACACTGTGAGAGAGGTGAGAACCATGTCTCTTACTCTCTGTCTATAATATATACGGTAATAACCAGGAGTGATTTCTGTAACACTGTGAGAGAGGTGAGAACCATGTCTCTTACTCTCTGTCTATAATATATACGGTAATAACCAGAGGTGATTTCTGTAACACTGTGAGAGAGGTGAGAACCATGTCTCTTACTCTCTGTCTATAATATATATACGGTAATAACCAGGAGTGATTTATATAATGCTGTGAGAGAGGTGAGAACCATGTCACTTACTCTCTGTCTATAATATATACGGTAATAACCAGAGGTAATTTCTGTGTTGTTGGGGAAGTGTTGATGCAGCAAGTGTCAAGAGAAGGCCAGAGGACAAATGTAGCTGTAACAGACTGTCCTCTGGATCCCCCACGGGTGCCATTTAGTTTAATAGGAGACCAAGAGGCTCCTTGGATTTTAACACCTGTGATTGTAGCACTTGAGCCATGATAAACAGTCATGTCACTGGTCTTCTAAAAGGTTATCATTGGAGGAAAAACACATTGAGTTTCTTATAGGGCCCAGTCACCTAAACATTGCTTATACTGTAGAGAATATAAAATGATAAAGGCAGAATTAGATAGATCAAGTTATGTGCTTGAAATGTGTTTTTACAATGTGTGATTTTTTTTTTTTTTTACCAAATTGAACCCTTTCATCTAAAGCAGATCACTGGAGATCTTTTGTGATCACCATTGCACAGATCGGATGGAATCTGCATTCTGTACCCTGTATGCTTTCATACAATAGTCCCTCACAGCCTTCTCTTCCATTTGTTTTTTCCTTCTCAAGGTTTATGAACATGTTTATGAAACGGTGGATATCAGCAGCAGCCCCGAAGTGAGAGCGAATGCAACTGCCAAGGTATTCTCCATCCCCCTGACCTAGCATGGAGACCCTACAACCCATACACATTCCCTGGAAACCTTCAGATGGCCGGTTTTCCAACTGGATTTCCAACAAATCCCTCGATTCTTTTTTTATTTTTTATTTTTTTTCTTAGACCACTTTAAAATTCGCTTTCTGTGTAATTTTATTTTGCTCCACAAACTAGGAACAGACTGTGAATGTAGTCCCTTTTCTCCTACTCTCTAGTGTAAGACTTGCAATAAACCTTGTAAGTCGACCTCATCAGCCGCAGACATGTTTCGATGTTGTCTGTCTACTGTCTGCAACTAATAGTCTGTGACTGCCAGTGTGAGAATAGACCAGAGTCATTTTATCTCCCTGATGACACAGTGAGGGGTTCTTGTTTTTTTTTTAATTTGGTTTGTTTTGTTCCAGTTGTGAGAGGACAGCTAGTTAGAATACTTTCTTACAATCGAGCCTGAAACCAAAGGCAGTGAGTTACAGCGGTATGATCACTTACCTTGTGGGAAATAACTTGTAATTTGTAAAATTAATCATATGTTACCACACTCACTGTAAAAATCAAATCTTCTTCTGTAACACAGGCTAAAGTTATTTTAAAATCCAGTCGCACTTCAATTCGCGGTGTAGCGAAAACCAAAGCTCCTGGAAGTCTAATCCTGCGCCACCACGCTGAATTCCACACATTTTTAGATTGTAAGCTTACAGGGGCAGTGGCCTCCCCATCCTATCGCTAAGCCTAGCTGTCCCTCCTGGGAGCGTCTTGACGGTTTAGAAACAAGTGATCACCCTACTGCGTAACTTCAAAGTGCCTTTTTTTTTTCTTTAATTGTCCACTGACCAAACTGTACAGTGGGTGTGTGAGAATAAAGGCTTTGGGGGGGGTTATTTATTAGACCTTTGAGCTGCGTTTGGCACTAATGAATGTTGCAGGTGGCTGGTACGTGTCAGAAAACTAAAAACCCGTTGGAATTTAATTAGCAGCTGTGTATTATTAAAAGTCTATTATCCCCCCCCCCCCCCCCCCCACACACACACACACTCTCCCTCCCCGTCATGTGTATTTATAAACAAACCGGGCCTGAATCTGCTGTTTTTAGTGAGTTGTCTCTTTTGTGTTCCAGCTATAAAACATTCACTGGGAATAAAATGTAAGCTTTTCGCCTCGTAAAATCATCTACGTTTAACTTCTTGCTTTTCTGCTGCTCGAAAGAACTCTGAGCACTAGATATTTGTAAGTCTTCAATAAATTTTAGATTTCATTTTTTTTTTTTTTTTCCCCATGGAATGAAAGGTAATCCGTGCTTCTACTGGTATACAGTATTGCATTGTATCGTTTCTAATAAAACTAAGAATATTATGTTCTTTTAATTCTATCCCTAATGAACACAAAAGTAATCACTGGAATACAAGTATTTCTAGAATTTTAGGAGCCAGGGCATGGCACTTCCTCAGAATCCCATGTAACCCATTCCAAAAAATGGTAGGAGATCTAGGGCAGACTCGATGGGCCCAATGGTTCTCATCAGCCGAGACATTCTATGTGTCCATCCCAATTTGTGTACCCCAAAAAACTATTTCACAAAATGGTTTCGCCCAGTCACACCTGTTTAGTAAAATATTTCATATATCTTATAATGCAGAGAGGGAGTAATGTAGCAAGAGGGGGACAAAACTAATAAATGGGGCAGTGGAAGGCGCGGGAGTACTGTGACCGCTAAGTGAGTCTAAATCTAGATGGATGGATTTTAAAAGGACCCAGTCACCTAAACCCGGTCTGTCTTGTAAACCTATAAAAGAAAAATTGATGAAAAATTATCTATGCGTTGCATTAGCAGGATTGCTAGCAAATCTATGAATTAAGAGCAAAATACACTTAAACTATGGCGTCTATGGCGTCTCCGGTCTATGACATCACCTTGTGGCTTGCTATGCAAATGACATTTCCAATTGGAAGTAGTTCATTTGCATATCAAGCCACAGGTGATGTCATAAGCAGGAGACTCCACCTTCTGCTAACACAATGTATAGATCATGTCTCATCATCTTTTATTTTATTCTTTACATACTGTGCATATTTAGGTGATGGAGTTCATATTACGCCTGCACTCTCAAACCAAAAGTATTCTAAAAGTCATGTAAAAACAGAGTGCCACTGCACCCACCACAACAAATTATCACGGAAATATTCAAAGAAATGACCATCGCAGATGGTATGTGGGAACACCCAGCACAGGTATGCTAAGGTATATGTCGTGTTCAACGCACATTCCTCAAAAAGAGGATAGAAACATGGTCCTTATCATGAAAGCTCAAGCATGCTGCTGAGGAACAATCCTGGCAGCCCGATTTATATGCAAGGGTCCGCCGTCCCAGCTGATGATAGTCACTAATGCACTAAACGTTCTGGCCCAGAAGCACGAGTGGACATGTAAAGGATCTCTAGAGGGGGTGTTAAATGGCACGTTATATACCCTGACAGGCAGCCTGCAGCGTCTGTTATCAGATTACTCACTAACACTGCAGTGATGGACCTTGTGGGTTTATAAGTAGTCTATCTAGCCAATATAATATGGGGTCCCAGAATCTGTCGGCAGAACCATTCTGCCCAATTTCTGACAAAAAAAAAATCTTTTATTGGACCCTGTATCTAGGATAGCCGTAAGCCATTATCTCACGCATGCTTAAATTCCTTCACTGTATTAACCTCTACCACTTCTGCTGGAAGACTGTTCCATGCACCCACTAGCCTCTCAGTAAAGTAATACTTCCTGATGTTACTTTTAAATCTTAGCCCCTCAAATTTAAGACACTGTCCTCTAGTTGTGGTAGTTTTTCTTCTTTTTAAATATACTCTCTTCCTTTACTGTGTTGATTCATTTTATGTATTTCAATGTTTCTATCATATCCCCCATCTCGTCTTTTTTCAAGCTATAGATGTTAAGACCCTTTAACTTTTCTTGGTCCATTTTTATCTGTGCACCAGTGTATTAGCCCTTCTCTGAACTCTCTACAAAGTATCTTTATCGTTCTGGAGATTTGGTCTCTGGTACTGAGTGCAATAGCTCCAAGTGAGGTCTCACCAGGTTAGGTGCAAAGAGAGAGACCTCATACTGACACGTAGAAAGTCTGACCCATCAGATCATGTGACTGACGACCGCTCACGTCTGCTATGGAGCACGTAGACTGATCTAATTGCCGACTGTCCCTCACTGCTAGCACAATGGAACGCTTATAAAAAAGAGAGTATTCAGCTTATGATTGGCTAAGCACGCTCCTATAGCCAGATCAGTTTTGCCTCTGCTGAGAGGAAGAGCTCAGTGTAAATCTGTGTCTATCTATATACAAATACATTGGCTTTGCAGGAGTGGGACTGCGTTTAAAATGATTGCCTCTAGAGCAGGGCTCGACAAACCCCGGGCGCCAGGTCGCCATGGCGACCTGGAAATGTAGCCTGGCGCCCGGGTGCCGTTGCCCTAATGTTCCCCTTGCCGCTGCCATCCGTCTTTTGCAGCGCGAGGGGACAGACAGCAAGCTCCGCCCCCTCGCGCAACACGTGTGTGAGTGTTCAGCCGAAAGAGCCATGAGGATCGGCTGCGGCACGAATGTTCCCCCTCCCCAGCAATGAGGTAAGGCAGCAGGGAGGGGGAACATTCGTGCCGCAGCCGATCTTCATGGCTCTTTCGGCTAAGTGCTGGGTTGTCAAGAGACGACACCCAGCACTCAGAAGTTATGAAGAGAAAAAAAAACTTGTGTATGTTTGAGTTGTATATGTGAAGTGGGGGGGAGGGATGTATATGTGAAGTGTGGGGGGGTATATATGTGAAGTGTGGGGGGGGGAGGTGTATATGTGAAGGGGAGGTATATATGTGTGAAGTGTGGGGGGAGGTGTATATGTGAAGGGGGGTATATATGTGAAGTGTGGGGGGAGGTGTATATGTGAAGTGGGGGGGGGGATATATGTGTGGGCGGGAGGTGTATATGTGAAGGGGGGGTATATATGTGTAAAGTGTGGAGGGAGGTGTATATGTGAAGGGGGGGAGGTGTATATGTGAAGGGGGGGAGGGATGTATATGTGGGGGGGGGAGTTGTATATGTGAAGGGGGGTATATAGGTGAGGTGTGGGGGGAGGTGTATATGTGAAGTGTGTGTGTGTATATGTGAAGTGGGTTGGTGTGTGGGGTGTATATGTTACGTGGGTTGGTGTGTGTGGGGTGTATATGTGACTAGGGTTGGTGTGTGTGTGTTTATGAATTGCGTGTATGTTTGCGTGATTGTCTGGCTCCTAAAAATTTTTGCTGGCTCCTAGAATAAAATTAAATTTGTCAAGCCCTGCTCTAGAGACTAGAGAACCAAAAGGTTTTTTTAAATAAAATAATTAAGTAACTTTAATACAAGAGCGTTGACTACATCTCCCATACCAGCTCATAGAGCAATATGGGAAATGTAGGCCCGCGGAAGGCTGCATTTTGCATTAGTGCCAGCTGATACTTCCTAATTTTGCAGAATGTTTTGAAATACCTTGGCTTTTGTTTGCAATATTGTCTTGCAGAATCTTATCCACAAACAAGCAGTTTATAGTTTACAGACAGACTTATAAGAACGACCTATTCTAGCACCTTGTAAATCTAAATCTCTTCCGTTACAGGCAACTGTGGCTGCGTTTGCGGCAAGTGAAGGCCATTCCCACCCCAGGGTGGTGGAACTTCCAAAAACCGAAGAAGGTCTGGGATTCAACATAATGGGAGGAAAAGAACAAAACTCTCCTATCTATATTTCCCGCATTATTCCCGGGGGGATAGCTGACCGTCATGGAGGGCTCAAGCGTGGCGACCAGTTGCTCTCAGTTAACGGAGTGGTAAGAAGGCACTCGAACATTTGTACGTCTCGTAAATGCCTTTTTCGACTTAGTGTGCTAAAGATGTATCAATCTGGGGCAAAGTTCTGAAAGCGATGTAACGTCTGCGAACATTCCATTGGTTTCCATGGTGACCCGAACACTTTTAAAATGTTGCTCCATAAGTGGTATCATCGCTGCGCGCGCCAATATGTATAGAGCTGATTTGTCAGCTCCTGACAAAGGTCAAGAATTTGCATTGCCTGCACCGGTCCTGGTCAAGCAGGTTTTTAAAGAACAAAGACGAAAATATATTTTGAACTGTGCAGACTAGCGGCACTCACTGCTTAACAAGCATTTATAACCTTGGCTCTATCTGATTACAATGATATTTAAGATTTAGTTGTGCAAAAAGGGCTTTTTCTGGTCACTAATTTTTGTTGGCTTTGTCCCTATAAATTATTGTCTAGGAACAGACCTGAAGATAACATAACCGTTGTGTACAATGCAGAGGAGTTGGGCAATGCCTGCTCTCAGTTATTTCCTGTATAACCTGCACTGCATTTGGGATTTCCTTTGGTCTTTTTATTATGCATGTAGAGCATAAAAAATGATTGAAAATGCTCTATACACTGTGTTAGCGAAACTTCAGGCAAATGTCTAAATTAGGAGAAAAATGTGTTTTAAATGTGTCTGTGGAGTCTCCGGCTTATGACATCATCGGTGGCTTGATAAGCAAATTACACAATTCCCCGTTGAAAACCAGTTCATTTGCATACCAAGCCGCAGGTGTGAACCTTGAAGATCCGGTTCATGACCACACCCGATATCTACAAGCAGGATATTTGTATGTGCTCCCAGATACCTTGACACTTCACCAAGATGGTAGCATAAAGATGATACTTGTAAACCAGGTGGGTATTTTTATTGTAGATGTCAAATCATATGCTAACTGGTTTCACCGCTGTGATTCCACATTTTTCTTCTAATACTGGCATTTGCTTACAATTCTGCTAACACTATATATTTTTATTTTTATTCTCCGTATAAGTAATGTTTAGGTGATACAGTTGCACTGCTAAATAGCTCGAGTTAGGGAGAAGTGACTTTTGTTTAATGGTGAGTTTTGCCTGTGTGTGAAGTTTAATGAGCGAGTCATTTGCTCCCCTCCCCCAGAGTTTGAAATATATCCTTTGTTCCTAACAGAGCGTAGAAGGGGAACACCACGAGAAGGCCGTGGAACTTCTAAAAGCCGCGCAGGGCAAGGTGAAGCTTGTGGTCAGGTACACCCCACGAGTCTTGGAAGAAATGGAATCCCGCTTCGAGAAGATGAGATCGGCGAAACGTAGGCAGCAAAACTGAGGGGAACGCACGAGACACGAACTTTAAATTCCACTCTGCAACAAGTCTGGATCCTCCCGCGAGCCAGCCGCGACGTTCTCACCCTCGATCCCTTCTGCGCGGTCCCGCCACTCGGACTCACCGTGTAGACACCACCTGCTTTCAAGGCAACGAAACCTTTTTTCACAGGTCCTTTCTGACATGAATGTTAAAAACGTTTACAGGGCAGATTTTTACATACCCTCATTTTTTAAAACTCGAGAAATAAAAGCCTTTTTAATATAGTGATCTAATTATACCAATGTCAACGGATTCTCCATCACTTTGATGTATATTGTGTAAAGAACGGTTACATTTAACCTAGATTAACGTGTGCACTATCTTAAGAATACACGGATATATGCATCAAATGGAGGATTTTTCTCTAATGGGAAAGATTAATGAGAAAGTGGCTCTTTGAAGACTGCCAGGTATATTTCAAGACTCAAGCTGTACAATAGTCTGATACCATTAACCCGACACATCATTGTTTAGTGATATGTGACATTCGTCCTGTATTGTTTTATAAATCGGATTAAACAAAAACATTTTAATAGCCTGGGTTTGAACGTAACTGCAAGGTTGGCTTCAAATTATATTTCACCTTGTACGTGTCGGTTCAAATACTTTTCAGGAAAACCTTTTTTTTTTTTTCTATTAAAGTCAAACTGCATTTAGCAACTTTGACCACTGGATGGCGCTATGATTTCATACAATAGTTTGCAGAAAAATTTTTAAAAATTTTCTTTCTATCCACTGGGGTGCGCTGTTGACTTTTTTTTTTTTTTTTTTATGGTCTTAGAAAAATAAATGGACAATTTAACCAAATTTAGTACTGGGATGTCCGAAACTGTCATTGGTTGTGAGGATTTCTGCAACATTTAAGGGTCAGCCTAAACATTTCTTGAATACTGTGAATGCAACTGCATAAAATCGGAGACATGTGTTTTAAATGCGCCTGTGGTGTCTCCGGCGTATGACATCACCTGTAGCTTCATATGCCAGTGAAATCATTTTCAATGGGAAATGTATCTTTTGCATCTCAAGTCACAAGGTGATGTCATAAGCAGGTGACACTACAGACACATCTAAAAGGTCTCTCCGCAGAATTGCAAGCAAAGGCATAAAACAACACCATGTATAGATCATTTTTATTCTCTTCATTCACAGTATAAGAAATGTTTAAATTGATAGTCCATTTTAAAAGTTGAATGCATACATTTTTATAATTATTGAATGTTTATATTCTTAGTCCTAATGGTCCTTTTAATATTTATGTCCTTGGTACAGAGATTATAGGGTGTCATAAAACACCCAATATCACCCTAAATCCGAGAGCCCTGCTTTGTAAGCTCATCATTCAGATCAGTTTTATCCATTCAAACGTTCTCAAGCAGACGGGGGGGGGGCAGGGGGCTTAAATTTAAAGTAACCTAACGAGAACTACAACAGCATCACTATCGTAGTTGGACAGACGGGGGGCAAGTTGGAGAATTGTTCACTTTGAGATACACAAAAAATACTATTAATTGTATAAAACGACAACGGTAATTTAATATTTATTCTAGCTCCTGTAATCAAAAATAGACTGAAATGCTATCACTGTTTGTTACTTAGCAATGGAATTTATTTCTTGATCGTTTTTTTTTGGGCTCTTAAGCGGTTAGTCGCATAACTTGTTTTACTTCTTATTAAATGGTTGTATTTATATTGGTCTCGCGGAATTAAACTGAGGTATTGGCCCTTTATTTTAAGGGGGCGTGGTACTTTTTGGATTAGCGCTCAAACTGGGCATTGTAAAACTGTGCCCGTCCATTATGGATGGTTAAATAAGTTTTTTGTGGAAGGCGCCCTTAGCTGTGTTTTATACGGGTCTAGTGCCAGTAGCCAGAGTACCAGTAAATAAATCCCTACAATGTGTTTTGTTACAACCCAAAATTTAGGAACCATGAATATCCCCGGACAAGAAAGTGTCTGGAAATGTTAAAATCATAAAAGGCGCAATCTCCTTTCGGTATGCGTAACCGCAACTGCGCCATTTCTATACATCCCAACAGTGTTTGGCGGAGCACCCTGGGACTTGCACAGACTTGTCCACATTCGACATAGACACAAGGGGATAGCGCGATCGCTTGATCCATATTTATACATCCGCATCCTTTGTTGGGAATCGAAAGTCTAAACGTCAAATAGACATGACCAGATAATTTTTTGTTAACACGGTTTATATTTTTATTATTTACTTTCGCTGCCAGCAATTGACATTTTGTAAATTTTGGGTGCACATTTATAGATAATAAACTATTATAATAAATGCTAATTTTATAGATCTTTGAAGGCCCATAAATTTTACAAAAAATATGCGTGTGAAAAAAGCAATGATTATTTCCAAGTGGCGAGGCTGTGGGCTTTTTATTCTAGAAAGTAATTTAGACCAAAAAAGCTAGCTTTTATAGTTGTAATATTTTTACAATATTGGTGCTAAACCATTAAAACCATTTGACTCCTTATTCTGAAATTAAGATTTTCTATTTATAAAGCAAAAAAAAAAAAAACTTCTTCTAAAAACCAAAACTTTTTCTTCCTTCTAACAATTGTGTTTTTTGAGTTGCCCCCTGGGCCTCACGCACTTATCTCTTGCGAAGTCTCTGGATTGACTGTAAAAGCCACTCTTGTGTCTCCTTTACTAAACCACACCATCGCTTGACTGAATCCCCGGAAGATGATTTCCTTCCAACTTTTTTTTTTTTTTTTTAAATGAAATGTCTCATGTTGGCCAGTTGCGCTCGTAGAAGTTTTTAGGAGAGGAGTTCGGACCAAGAACAACTCACCAAAACTGACGGTACTGGGCGCAAATGGACGTCAGCTGAAATGTTTGTGGAATATTGCTTGTTAGGTGCATATGTGAGCATTACTTGTCTTAAACTGTAAGCGGAATGTGTTCCATTATCTGTACCATTAAATCAGTATTCTGTTTAATCCTAAAATGCATGGCTGTGGTTGTACTTGTGCTATCAAAGAAATGTCTTGATACTTGTTGGATCTGTACATCTGGTTTTTTTTCCTTCTTCTTTTAATAAAGGGTTAATTATTGCTTTAATGCCAAAATCAGATACGACCAATGTAAGCTTATATTATTTCTATTTAAATGTAGATTACTGGTGACCTATCTTAGAACTTTATATGATAGTCATTTGAATAAAAAGTTGTAAATAGAATGTGGTGTTTATTGTTGTTTTTATGACATGCTATCTGCTACCATTCTACCATATGTTCCCTGAGCTGGACCACCCATTGCTTCCAATCTGTTCCAGATTTGTTAAAAGTCAGTAAAAAAAAGACCAAGTTCTGTTTTTAAGTGGGCATCTTGGGTCAGATCTTCCTTTATCTGACCCAATATTCTAAACATGTCCGCCCCCTAATGTGAAAAACATTCACTAAATGGATTTATAGTCGCAAAAGTGTCCAGACCCAGGTGCTCCACTGTCCAGCAGTCCCAAAAAAATCTCCCCACATTTTCCACTGGTTTCCCAGCTTCCTCGGGAGGGGATGTAAAGAAATCCATAACTTTGCTTGTATTAAAATAGATTCTCCGTTCAAATCTTGCATCCAGTTTGTGTATATTCCTTACTCAGACTTCTAATAACCTTAAGATCCTGCCGCCAAATGTATCACTTGACCACTATTATTAGCACTGTTCATAATACATATAATGCTCGAGTGGATTGTGATCTGGGGAATTTGGAGGCCATGGTTAAGCGTAGAAGGACGTGAAATGGTCACCTCCCCTGTATTACACAGTTTGCCTTTCAAGTGTTGCACTAGTGTTGGATTAAAACACATATTCTACTGGATCCTGGAGTGTCGATATGTTTGTTCATTCGCTTGCTCCCCATTTTGTCAGCACTGAGCACCTTGGATGCCTGACAAAGGACTTTATTCAGCCAGCAAGGTAGATCTCAGTTGTTTCCCTGCAGGAATTATTTTTATTTTTTTATTTTAGGATCACTGCAACTGGCATTAAGAGACTCTTGTTTCTTGGAAAAAAAACTGGAGCCAGTTGGCTTTCCCTTATTGACTGAGCTTCGTGACCATGTTAACCCAGGGAGGGTGCATTCAGAGATTCTACAGATAGTGCCTTATTACAATGAGCAATAAAAATGCACCAGCCATACCTCCATACTAGGCTTGTTCAAGAAGTACAGGTTCATTGTAATGTTTGGTGACACTTAAATCCTTCAATGTTCTGCATTTAACCAACGTTTTCTCCAAAGACTTTCTTGTGCCCAAAATATGCGTGTTTCAGGTTTTATCTTTTTTTTTAATTGGCTGCACCAGTTAATGAACCTTTTTCGTAACCTTTTGCTTATGTTACAAAACAAACAGCCTTTCTGTAAATTAGGTGCATCCTGGGAAATCCATTGTAGGATCGTTAAGCAGATAAGGTAAGTGGAAAGCAGCTTAATTTGCTACATGATGTAAGACGAAGATATGGTAAGTTGCTCTATTGGGTTTTTTAATGGGTGAGGTAGAACTGCAAAGCTGGTATGTCCATGTGATTATTTCTATATCTTGCTTGTTATCCCGATCAAGGAAAACCCATCACATACTTATCAGCTTGAGATAAATCATCTCCATTGTCTGCAACAAAAGGAGCTGGAATTTAGGTCTGTTTACATAACATTAGTAGCCCAGGGTTAATGAGTCAGTAGGTAGTTTTTGTTTTTTTCCAGCCTTAATTATCTGTTGATATAAAGGACAGGTCTTGGCTCTGGGGCTTGAAGAAAGGTGATCCTAAGGCCCTGGGATCTGCCAAAAAGGTTATGGTCAAGAAAAGCAGAAAGCTAAAACCACCATCTTCTATTTCTTGGCAACTGAGCTGCAGGTGACATTAGAGGTCACGCAGATTAAGCCGCTCACCAGTTGTCCGACACTCTAGTTATTCAGCCTTAATCCTCTCTATTGTATTTCGGATATAATTTCTTGACCATCTAGAAAGGTAGCGATTCTTTCCAAAGGATAAAACAAATGTTTCGGATAAGCAACAATCAAAGTGTCCTAAATGATAACAATGCTAGCAGTTTGGCTGTACACACATTACTTTCCTATGCGAATAACCAGAGATGTTTGTCGTGAATGTTGTCGAATTGAACTGCCCATTATTGCATTGTAACATATTTCTTGCACAGCCACTGTTGCAATTATATTACTGAGCCATATAAACTTTTAATCAAAATTACTTACGTAGGCGTCCATGGGCATGTGCATATCTCGGAGCAAGGAGTATGCTGTATTCTGAACTATCATGGTTGGATTCAGTGTTTCGTATGTTGGTCTTTCTTTAATACTAAGTGGAGAGAGGCGTGTTTTTATTTTAAGGTCTATCTAGTTTTCTGTGAGAAATACGATCCATCAGAAAATCATCTAAAAATGATTGGTCTGCCCATTCACAGTCTTCTATGACCCCACCCCCTGACCCTCTGACAATTGCAAATAAAGTTTTCATTTATTGAGGTAACTGAACCATGGAGAGGCTGATTCCACAGAAATGGCTTATGACAACACTTTCCTGGAGAGGAACACTTTTTTTTCCCCAGAATTAACTGACTGCATCTTGTGTACACCCTCTCACTGACAAGGGAGGGCTGGCGGCTGTTGACTCAGGACGGCAAAAAGAATTTAGTTGCCCTTGGTGCCACTTCATCAGGCTGCCTGGTATGATCACAGATAGACACATGGGCCTGCAAGACAGATTTGCTGATATAAAAGCTACAGAGGTTAATTTTTTTCCAAAGAGATACTATTAATAGCGGAAAGGCTAGAAAACTACGCAAAAAGAGTTGTGAAATGGGTGAAAGGTACAACATTTCGCAGTTTGGAACCCAAGATCTATCAAAGAACATTACTAGATCATATGACTGTTCAAAGATTACAGAAGAAATGATAAGTAACAGTGTGTAGGTCAGTTACAGCTAGTTTTAGTAATTCCTTGAAATTTCTATAAATACAGTTTTAAGGGAGCAAAGAGGGAAATTATTTTTTACTCTACCCACTTAAAGGAACTGCATCACCTGATCATTTTGATGATGTGAATTTAGAGCAGTGGTGGCGAACCTATGGCACGCGTGCCACTACTGGCACGCCGAGCCCTCAGCTGTGGCACGCGGTCAGGTTCAGCTCTCACCGCTTATCTGCTCCGTTGTCCTGGAGGTGCAGGCATCAGCGTAATAGATTGGCGCCGCCGGTCATCTGCTTCTTCTCCATGTTTTGGCGCATGCGCGTTCTGTGAAGAAGCGTTCAAGTCGGAAAGCAATTAACTGTTTGCTTTCCGACTTGAACGCTTCTTCCCATAACGCACATGCGCCAATCATCTGGAGATGAAGCAGGTGACCGGCAGCGCCCGTCTATTACACTGATGCCTGCACCTCCAGGACAACGGAGCAGATTACCGGTGAGAGCTGAACCTGTATGTGTGTGTGTGTGTATGTGAGTATGTGTGTGTGTATATGAGTATGAGTGTCTGTGTGCGAGTATAAGTGTGTGTTTGGGTATATGTGTGTGTATGAGTGTGTGTGAGTATGAGTGTGTGTGTGTGAGTATAAGTATGAGTGTGTGTATGAGTGTGTGTGTGAGTATGAGTGTGTGTGTGTGAGTATAAGTATGAGTGTGTGTGCGAGTATAAATGTGTGCGCATGAGTATAAGTGTGTGTGTGTGTATGAGCGTGTGTGAGTATGCGGTGTTGGCACTTTGTGGTCTGCAAGTTTGTGTCGGTCAAAAATTGGGCACTCAGGACCAAAAACGTTCGCCACCACTGATTTAGGGCATAAAAAAAGATTTGAAAATGATCTAAACATTGTGTTAGCAGAATTGCTACTAAATGCCTTAATTAGGAGAAAATGTGTTTTCAATGTATCTGGAGTCTCCTGCTTATGGCCTAGGCATCCAATTGCGGCCCTCCAGCTGCTGCAGAACTACAAACCCCATAATTCTCCGCCAGCAATCTAGAATGGCAGGGTATTATGGTACTTGTAGTCCAAAAACATCTGGAGGGCCGCAGTTGGACGCCTTGGGCTTATGGCGTCACCTGTGGTTTGATATGTAAATGAACTGCTATTCTTTTTTTATTTTATAAATATTAAAGATTTATTTTAACAACATATACAAAACATGTATCACTGTGTGAAGTAGATTATAAACATGTTATAACACAAGCAGATGTTTATTACAATCATACAAAAAATCTACAAAACATATATATAAATTTCAGCTTATTATTTTATTTGTACCGTAGAGAGGAGTAGTTAATGGGAATATACTCTATTTCCCGTATCTATGCCTGTAAGATATATGTGTGCCAAGAATCCCACATTTCCTGGCTAAAATAATTTCTTGATTTTTCCATATCAAATTGATATGATATCTGGGTTTTTAACATAAGCCATACTGGTACGTCTTGGGATTTCCATGATCTAGCTAGGAGTTTCTTGGCAGCCAATAGAACATGTCATAATACATATTTTTTTTAGTTAATTTTGGCCAGAACCTGAGTAGTAAAGCTACAGTAAGGGATTTATTCAGACACTTTGGGTTGATATCCATTAGCAGAGATAATTCTATAACCCAGTATTTGGCCAAGCCACTACACTCCTACCACATATGTACTAGGGTTCCGGAATTACATCTCCGACATCCCGGGGGGGTGAATCCAGTAACCTCTCCGGAGCCAAATACCATCTCTGCAGAGACCATCAATGAATCACCTTATACAATTCCTGCCACTATTATGCATTGATTTTGATATAGCGCCTAAAGTCAAGAAACGCGTAAGGCTTTTTTCGTTGGTGGTCTTTTTGCATCTATACCACGGAATCATTCCAGTCTGGGGTACTTGTCTCTCCATCGCTACTCCTTCAGTTCATATGTGTATTTCAGGGGCTTGGAATGCCCAGTGTGATTAGCTACTCGTGGAGCCCCCATATCATTCAAGCAGCAGCAAAGAGGATGCTCGCTTTTTTTTTTTTTTTTTCTGCAAAGACTTCCCGATTGAAAAGAACAGGTGACATCTCTGTACTCATCACTGGGGTTCTTGGAGAGAACTAATGGCTTGCCTCCTTCCTATAGATTATGGGCCCTGGATTATGTGCTATGTTTAATATGGTTATTTATTGAGATTGTTTTGTATGTTGGTTTTATGTCCGGTGCATAATTCTGTGAGTAGACCACTCTGATTACAATATGTTACTAGGGAGTAAAGGACAATGGTTCATAGTTTACCCCCTGTAGTGCAGACAGCCTGTCTGCTGCTCAGGAGTTTTCCATCGTAAGCTGATGCTGATATGTACACTTCTACTATGTACTCGGCCATTGTTCTGTGATTATTATATTTACTGTTAAAACTAAATGTGATTTGTTCTTGTATATTTGTGTCATGTCTGGTTCATTGATGTTTAGTTCCTGTTTGATTATATGTTAATATGTGGGTTGAGTGTTCTGTTAAGTGGATTATGTCTGAATATAGACTCTGTTACTGTTCAGTAAATGTGATTCCTGTTTCAAAGTTACTGTTCCTGTCTGGTGATTTGGAAGCTCCATCTACAACACTGGTTGTGCCTGGTGGCTTGGGGTGGCTGATACAAGGAAGCAGATTTCTGACGGAGGTACCCAGTCGCGGGACCAGGGGGTCTGTCACATTGGTGGTTTGGTGGCAACCGAACCACCACCGGATCTTTACTCAGGATTGGAGGAGTGCAGCATGGGAACGGATATGGAGATACCAAGTTACACAGCGATACTGGACCCTGCATTTTGCCGTCAGGAGATTTTATGCCGCTTGGCCCGGTATGGGTCCCATCCTCCGGCAGAAGTGATTACCGCTGCACTGACCGAAGTGCATCAGCTCCAGATGGTGGCATTTGAATGGCAGGCACCACAGCTGTTCGATCATGCTCAACAGCTTGCCCCAGGGAAAGAGGATTTTGTGGAGCTATCCCAGTTACCAATTCAAATGGATAAGGTCTCCACACTCGGGGCACATGGATGCATTGCAGCTGTTTTTAGATTTAGAGAGATTCAATTTATAATTAGTATGTGACCCATATACCTCTATTTATTCTTGATGTGTTTTAATTGATTCTGTTAAGGAGATCACTACATCATCTACATAGAGATCAACGTTCAGCTCTTGATGTTTAATGGCAATTCCCTTGATGTCTGACTTGGTTATTATATACTGAGCCAGGTGTTCTAAGGCCAATATATAACACAAAGGGGAAAGCGGACATGCCTGTCTAGTACCATTCAGCGTAACCACAGTGACCCTATTCCAGAGCCACTATCCTGGCTGAGGGGTTGGTGTATAAAGCCATTGTTTCCTTCATACTCCAGCCCTGTAGACTTTCACCAAGGTTTCTTACATTAATTCCCTGTCCAAATGCTTTTCAGCATCTAAGGTCAGGATGGAAACTGGGGTCTATTAGCTAGATCTATGATGTTTAATAATCTATGGATGTTTTTCGAGGATGTTCTACCAGCGATAAACACCAACTGTCTATGTGGATAAGGTATCACTAATTTTAACCTCATAGCCAGGATAGAAGAATATATTATCTCCGTTTAGCGATAAAATTGGTCTGTAGTTGGATAAATATTATAGGGGTCTTTATTATGTTTCAGTATTGGAGCTATGCTGGCGTGTAATAGTCCTTAAAACCACCTCGTCCAGGCTTTATTGTTTTTAACTCGGTTTATGGCCCCCCGTACCTCTTATAGGCTAAAGGGAATATTCAGTTCTTCTAACTGGTCTGCTGTTAAACTCTGTAAATTACACGATTTCCGATACTCCTGCATTTGGGGGTCACTTTTTTGTGGCTTTAGGTTGTAAATTGCTTGATAAAATTGATGGAAGGCATCTCCGATCTTGTCTGTAGAGTAAACTATTTTCCCTTTATAGAGTATATAATAGTCTTATATTATGTTCCATTTTTTTAGTTTTGAGGTCAGCAGTTTCTCTGGTTTGTTCCCTCTGTATTAATACATTTGTTCTACCTTTTTCAGGTTTTTATCGTTTTCTTCCAATAATCTACGGGTAATTTCTTTCTTCTTTTTCTTTCCTCGATTTGGTTTCCATCCAGCCTCGGGATCTTCTTTATTTTTATTATTAATGTTGCCAGGGATATATAAAGATCTGCCATTTCCTTACCTCTTAATTGATTAGTTTGCATTCCTAATTTTATCAACTATCCTCTTATAACACATTTCTATGCGCACCAACTCTGACTCAGCGGGATGATCTCATCCAGAATTTCTTTAAAATTTAAAACTGGTCACTCATTCCCTTATTATATTTTTGATTACTTTCAGGAGTTCAATAAGCTATCATTTAATCTTCATGACGTACAGAGTGTCTGCTCACAATCCCTTTAGAATCCGGACCACATCCTCAAGTTCTGACCAGGGTATCGTCTATAATAAAGTACAAGTGTCTCTGCGTCCAGTCCCTGTGTCTGTGGGATTGCGCTACTGCGCTTGTGCCCCTCGGACAGCGGTTGGGACTTGGAGCGAAGAGACTTCGGTCAGAACAGGTGTTCTGAGAGATTTCTCGAGCACATTCTCCTTTTCAGAATTTACTCATTGCACATGCGCACAAAGTTACAGCTGATCACTCAGCTGTAACTTTGTAAAGACTGCGCATGTGCGAGCGATGCTACCCATCTCCCGCCCCCTTCACACCACGCTAAGGTGGTAAGTAACACGGGTGGGGGTGACATAAGGGGGCAACATAGGGGCAAGCACCCTGGCGAAGGGGGAGCCTTGAGGGCTGCCTCATCTTGATGGGAGTTGTGATACCCCTGCTGCATCAATAATACAGCAGGAGGATCACAACTCCCATCAAGATGAGGCAGCCCTCAAGGCTCCCCCCCTCACCAGGGTGCTTGCCCCTATGTTGCCCCCTTATGTCCTGTCCCCCCTCTACATATGTTCTAGTGCCCGTTAATTTAACGGGTTTAAGGTCTAGTATTCAATATTTTGTTTTTGGTTATTTTTAATCATTTTTCTTCTCCCAAAGTTAAATCAATGCTGAAATAGGTGTCATGTACCCATGATAGGTGTGTATAATCCTCCATTCGACATGATCGGACTTGTTAATCCAGCACATCCCACAGATGCTCGATTGGATTGAGATCTGGGGAATTTGGAGGCCAAGTCAACACCTTGAACTCGTTGTGTTCCTCAAACCATTCCTGAACCATCTTAGCTTTGTGGCAGGGAGCATTATACTGCTGAAAGAGGCCAATGCCATTAGGGAATACTGTTTCCATGAAAGGGTGTACATGGTCTGTAACAATGCTTAGGTAGGTGGTACATGACAACGTAACATCCACATGAATGGCAGGACCCAAGGTTTCCCAGCAGAACATTGCCCAAAGCATCACACCGCCTCCTGCTAGCTTGTCACATGTCAGTGGTCATAATGTTATGGCTGATCGGTGTATATAGTTTTCGAAAAAGGATTCTGCACATACGTGTAGAAATTTGGATAATAATTAACATTTAATTTAAATAATGTGCTACCAGCAAACTTTTTTTTTTTTTTTTTAAAGGGACGGCACTGGTGTCATTCCCATCAAACCAAGAGAGCTGGAACATTAGCATCTTGCTGTGGGATAGCTACTCCCATTGTCTCTGCCAGAGATTTCTTAGAGGTTGTAGAAAAAAAACAGTCATAGATCTGTTCTTTTGATTCATGTTCCTTCCTAGCTTTTTCTTTTTTTCTTTTTTCAAAGCTGGTTTTAAGTCTTCTTGCTTAACCATCTTCAAATCTGACCATAGTCCGCAAGTCTCTGGGAGTTCCAATTTTTGTGGCATTTTTTCCAAGGAAAAACAGGGTCTTTTTTTAATTTTTAAAATCTTTTTTATTTTCAACGATAGTACAAAAAGCATAAAACATTTAAAAACGAATCACAAAGAGTTCCCAATAATATGTCAGCCTTATATAAAAATACTGCGTTTTCAGGGCTCAAATACTTAACAAACCTACACATTGCCAAGAGAGGGGGAGAGAGACCACTAAGCCATAATAAGTATAATATATATATATATATATATATATATATATATAATATAAAAAATGAAATTATATATATTATAGCCGCAAAATATAGGTTTTCCAAAGTCAAAAGGATTTATAGTAGCCTTTTTCCCAGACACCTTTCTTTTGATAGTTTATTCTTAAGAAAAGTATTCAAACTCCAGCTTATACCTTTTTCCATCTTTAATTGCCAGATTAACTGGTGCTTTGACTGTGACCAGAGAAATTTCTTATTTTGTTTCCATTCTCTCGCTCTGAGAATTTTGGCAGCTGCCAGACACTGACTAGTCAAATATAACTTGTCTTGGTTCAGCACAGGCCAATTTAAATTAAGCAAAAATACCTCAGGTTTAAATTCAAGACATATGTTATCTACTTTTAATAGAAAGTCTGAGACCATTTTTCAATAGTTTTTTTTTTTGTTCTTTCACAACCTCACCACATACCTACTGTTATATTTACTTATTAAGTTCCTTTTCCCATTTAGATATTGACCTATTCTCAATCTCAATAGGTATTTGCCATATTTTCGCCTTTGTCCTATTCTCAATAGTTATTAAACTGAAGCATTTAGACATCATCTTCTTAGTCTTATAAAAGGGGTCTAGGACACTTCAGTGCGGCGGCTTCATCGCTGACAGTTCAGCACGGCAGTTAGAACGCTGAACTGTCAGCAATGAAGAATATGGCGGACGCGGCTATGTAAGAGCTGACCGTTCAGCGCTGAACTGTCAGCTCTTACAAACGTACAAGTTAAAATAAAATACCCCCCTAATAAATGAATCTCCTCCAAAGTGCCCCCCAAACCCTAATACAAAAATTAACCCCAAAACTCCAATACTAAAATTAATCCCTAAACCCTGATACTAACCCCCTAAACCCTAATACTCACCCCCAAACCCTAATACTAACCCCTGAACCCTGATACTAATCCCCTAAACCCTAATACTAACCCCCGAACCCTAATACTAACCCCCTAAACCCTAATACTAACCCCCGAACCGTAATACTAAAATTAACCCCGAACCCATAAAACTAATTCTAACCCCCTAAAACCTAATTATAACCACCCTTAACCCCAATACTAAAATTCAAATTCTAACACTCTATCTTCTAATTCTAACACATTAAAACTCACCTTTAGCGATGAAATGTCCTGCGATGAAATCTCCCGCGACGAGCTGTCGTGTGGTGAAGTGACGGCGGTGAAGCGGCTGCGCGGATGCAGCCGCGATGAAGTGTCCCATCCCCTTATAAAAGACCTCTTCAAGGACATCAGTACGATCTCTTGTTCCTCCATATAGACATTTATTCGGAAAACCTTTACCGTTAAGTCTTAAATCATTTTTAAAAAGTGTGGTACCCGGTACTGTTGTACCAGATGAGGAAAAGATTTCAGATATTGTTCCTCCAAGAGGTCCACTACCTTATTTATTCAGAGCTAAATCTTTAATTTTTTTGCTCTACTGCTCAAAACTGGAAATTTTGCCCGCCAGACCAAGTCTTTTCTTGATTTTGATCCATATAGGAAGAATCTGTTACCAAAACTATGTTCTGATCTTTTACTATTTTTTTACACTCACTATCGCAGCGAAGCGTTGGGTGGCCCACCTCCCGCCCAACACAATTTCCGAACCAAGCCTACAGCTTCTCTTAAAAGTGCAACGAAAGAAAAAGGTAGCCCCTAATAGAACAGCAGTCTCCATTACCCAGCTCCAGATGGGTATAGGTCTGCCACACTCAAGGGAAATAGTCGGTAGGGACCCCAGGCAGCTAACGGGATAAAGAGTGGAATCGTGAAGCACCTGGTCTCTGGAGGTAGGTCCCGGTAAGTGTAGGAGCTTCTATATGACGAAAAAGTATCAATAGCAGATAATCCACAAACACCGTGTCAGTTTGAAGACTTCTTTCTGTTTGTGGATTGTCTGCCATCCTCTCTCTTTTCATCTCCAGCCGATTGGTATATTAATCCAGCTCAGAGCATCTTTTTCAGGGTAGACGGCTCCGGATCGATTGTCCTTTCGGGCCTCTCTGTCCCCGGAGCGCGTTGCTACGTCACACGCTCCACGCCATTACGCCACCACTAATAAAAATGCTTTTCGATGGAAAATGTGTCATTCGCATATTAGGCCACAGGTGGCACCATAAGCAGGAGATTCCACAGACGCACTTAAAACACATTTCCCCCCTAATTTAGGCATTTGCTTGCAATTTTGCTAACACAATATATAGATAATTTTCGATCATTTTTTTTTTTTATTCTCCACATTCACAGTAAAAACCAAACATTACGTAGCAATGTTTAAGAAAAGTTGCCCCATTTTCGTTTGATTGTTACCGTAAGTCACCCCCATATTATTATAGCAAATCACTGCTTTCTTTCCCATATATACTCCGGATAGAACTGTTCATTTTCAGAAAGATTATACCTTTTTTTTTTCCCGTTAAGCAATGTAACGTTTTTAATTTAATTTGTGTGCAGCTAGAGATATTTTTAACTGCTGGGGGATGACCAACCAGCCCTTTTTCCAGTCTTGATGATAGTTAACTTAAACAAACATAATTTTGCTAAACAATTACGTTTATAACATATATGCAATGTAGATCAACACATAGTAATTCTGAAGATACCTCTGGCCTTTATGAATTTTGGAGAAATTGGAAACCTGATAATTATGTTATTACAGATCAATTACAACAAAGTTTGTCTGGAGGGGAAAACACAAGTGATCATTTCCAATTATTGGGTCAGTTTCGGCAGATTGCCGTGCTACTGTATCTAATTACTAGCTGGTGCAACAAACATTGACTTACAACCAGACAGTGTTTGACCTTGTCTCTGACACGGTTATTAAAGATGCACTGTTTCTTTTAGATTACTCACTAAGGCATACAAGATTTTCTGTATGTTGTATTAAAGTTCCACGTACAATATTTTTTGTTTTATTTTTTGAGTATCTTGTGCTAGATACTGGTGTATTTTTTTTTTTTTTTTAAATACCCCTTTTTTTATTTTTAATTATAAACATTCAAAAAAGATGAGAGAATATGTAACTTATATAGTAGTAATGTTTGCTGAAAGATAAAACATATACATATATACATACAATCACGTTTTCCACAATAGCATATCAGGCAAGCATCAAAAATGTAAATGTTTAAAGAGGTCTGTAGAGGAGGGAGGTGGAATCCCTTTCTGTTAGAGGACAAGTGTTGACAAAACACAAGTTATGTTTAATTGAAAGATTGTATCAAGCTTAGGCATTTTAAATAAAAATGCTTTAATGAATGAATATAAATAAAGCATATTACTGAGCACTCTTTTTTTCCATATAGCTCTATCAGGAGACGGACATCTTGGGTCAGATCTTTCTTCATCTGACCCAAGATTCTAAACGACATGTCTGCCCCTAATAGAGCTATGCACAGCAAAGAGGGATCCGTGTGCTTTATTTATATTCTTTCATTAAAGCATTTCGATTTAAAAATCCTACACTTGATGCAGTGTTTCAGTTAAAACCAAATTTTTGATAAAAAAACCTTTTTTTTAAACGTTTTCCAATGTTTACTTGAGAAATCTACAAATGCTAATAAAAAAACCCTGCTATATAGATTCTATTTGTCCTGAGATTAGAAATACCCTATGTTTTTCTGCTGTTTTGTGCATGTTATAAGGAAATAACTGTAAATAGCACATTTTTTTCAACATTGTAGCCCTATCCCTAACCATAAAGTTGCTGTGGGCCAGGGAGAAGCTTAAAGCTCTGGCTCTGACAGCTAAAACCATGTCTGTGGGCGGCCTCTACGGACATGGCTGGCGTGCCTCGGTCTTAAGCCACTCTGCTGCCTGCTGGCATACTGCGATCGGAACTACAGCACATGCCAGGTACATCTTTTGTCGGTAAGAGAGTTTCTCCCAGGACGAGCCAGGCACAACCTTGGTAAGGTGATAAAACTCAACTCCAAACAAAGAAAACAAAAACAACATTCTTGCAATCTTAGCAACCACCCCCATCTCGCTTTCTGTTTTGATGCTATTCTCTTGAATACCTCTTACCTAAACTCCACCTACTATTTGTATCTGATGGTTTTCAAGCATTCAGCTATACACAAAATCCTCCTATAGCCATTGCCAGTACAGGTATCATTTTATTGTTGCTTTTCACACCCAGGCTCCAGAGCTGAGTAGGAGGATCAGTAAAAGCTGCAAACCTAATATTTGTGAGTAAATTAAACAGTTAAATTATAGCTTTTCAAAGTTTAATGCATGAATATATTTTCATACTCGTTTAACTGTGCATGATTAGAGTTGAGCGAACACCTGGATGTTCGGGTTCGGCGGATTCGGCCGAACTTCGGAAAAAAGTCTGGGTTCGGGCTCGAACTTGACCCCAAACTTGACCCCGAACCCCATTGAAGTCAATGGGGACACAAACTTTTGGCCACTAAAATGCATCTAAAAAAGTCCTGGAAAGGGCTAGAGGGCTGCAAAAGGAAGTAAAATGTGGGTAAGAGTAGGACAAGTGCCCTGCAAGCAAATGTGGATAGGGAAATAACTTAAAAAAACATAAAATACATACAAATTAAAAATACAGCTGAGCCATAAAATAGCACTAGATGGAATCTTTGATTTTAGCTTTGGAAGAACATAAATCTAAATCTAAAGCATGGCTGCCAGGAGGATCAACAGAATTATCCATTTGAGAGAGGGTTGGAGTGCAGGGTATTCTCTTTCAGTTTATACTAAGTGACCCATAGGTTAAGGAGGCGGTGGCCGTGGCGTTGTAGGTGGAAGCGACGCTGGAGGAGGAGGAGGTAGCCAGAATTTTTCAAAGTGCGCTGTAAGCACAGTATTGGACTGTTCTATTTGACTCTCAGATATGAAGTGCACCGCAAGACGCAAATGTACTATTTAGCACCCAAAACTATTAGAATTTTTCAAAGTGCGCTGTAAGCACAATATTTGACGGTACTATTTGACTCTCAGATGTTATACATGTAATGCTATTGCTATTCTATAAACCGAACTAGAGTCCCCATTCATAAGAAATTCTTATGAATGGGGACTCTAGTTCGGTTTATAGAAAGCCAATAATATTACATGTATTCCATAAGCCGAAAGTCTATAAACCGAACGACTTTCGGTTTATGGAATACATGTTATGCTATTGCTATTCTATATACCGAAAGTCTATAAACCGAATGTCTTTCGGTGTATAGAATTTCGGTTTATAGCCGAACCCCGAACTCCAACACGAACATACAGTGGAGGGTTCGGGTTCCGAACAGTGCGGCTCGGGTTCGCTCAACACTATGCATGATAAAAAGTAGGTCATTTTCAAGTTGGAATAGTAGTCTACCTATATTTCAGCACTGCTGCTCAAACTTTACTTAGGAGTAATAATATTCACATACAAGGCTGTAATAAACGGCAGCGGCAATTGTGTCACTCAACAGAAATTAACAACTAATCAAGGATCTCCTGTCGCCTGCACTAAGACAGGTAGCAAAACATCAGCGAAACGAAATTAACTTCAAAGGAGAATCTCTATGTCCTTTATAGTATTACTCGCTCTTAGTTCCACCCAAACTCCAGTTTAATTAGGAGCATGAAAGGATGACATGGCCAAGCACAAAACCTACATCAACCTGTGGGCAGTGGCTTTCTACCCCGCGGAATGAAGATCCTCACTTCTATGCCTTATTCTCAAAGGTACAAAGTCGTCTTACAACAGCCAACAACTTAAATTGCGGAACATTTTTCAATGAGACAGTTTGAAAGGAAAGAAGACAAGCAAATTCTCCTCTACCCCCCCTGGTGGTCGGCTTTTCCTCTGATGGAGGGGCATAGTTTGGGGATGGAGTGTTACTGTGCCTGGTAGCAATGTCCCTCAACATTGCCAACTATGCAAACAAAGTGCAGCCCGGCATTATAAGCACTAACAGATTCCAATTAATTAATCCTGGTGGAGATCTCCTCCAAACTGTGCCCCACCATCAGGCTGGTACAGCCGGTACCCAAGTTAGAGGTCCTGGGGCGGCCCTGCACTTCGTACAGACACCCTACAATGCTGTCTGACACATCTGCAGCTCTTCTGACCCCGGACTTGAACTGTCGCTCAAACTACTGAGCCATAGTTGACATTATAATTCCATATTATTTTAATGCTTTACTGAGAGGGTAGTGGATGTATGGAATCGCCTTCCAGCAGAAGTGGTAGAGGTAAGCACAGTGAAGGAGTTTAAGCATGCGTGGGATAGGTATAAGGCTATCCTAGATATAAGACCGGGAACGGGGGACTAATAAAAGTACCGTATTTGCTCGAATATAAGACGAGGTTTTTTTCAGAGCAAATGCTCTGAAAAATCCTCCTCGTCTTACATTCGAGGTCTTCTTATAATCTGACCTCAAATTAAGGTTAGATTATAAGACATGGATCCAGGTCCCCAGCAAAGTTGCAGGGGACCTGGATCCCCCTCTCTAGCAGCAGGGGATGTCTGTGCGATGAGCGCAGACTCCCCTGCTTCCGCCCGGCACGACCGCCGGGGCTTCTATGAAGAAGCCGGGTACTTCCGCTTTCGTCACAGAAGTCCCGGCGAGTGTGCCGGGCGGCAGCAGGGGAGTCTGCGCTCGTCGCGCAGGCATCCTCTGCTGCCCCACTAGCCACCAGGGAGAATCGGGCAGCTGGGAGATGTCTGCACGATACGTGCAGATATCCTCCATGCTGCCCGACACGGCAGACTGCCGTGTCGGGCAGCATGGAGGATGTCTGCACGTATCGGACAGACATCCCCCGGCTGCCCCCACTAGCCACCAGGGATCGAGGTAAGGGGGAGGGGGAGGGGGGGGGCGGAGGACACAGACAGACAAGGGGAGGGGGGGATAGAGAGAGACAAAGGGAGGGGGATGGGGGGAGGACACAGACAGACAAGGGGGGGACAGAGAGAGACAAAGGGAGGGGGAGGACGAGGACACAGACAAGGGGAGGGAGGGGGACAGAGAGAAAAGGGGAGGGGGGATAGATAGAGACAAGAGAGAAGTTTTGGGGGGGGGAGAGAGACAGCTGGGGGAGCGGGAAAGAGGCCGCATTGGCACATAAAAGCAAATAAAAACAAGAAATGCATTTGTATAATATAAATTTTTTATTAAATATTAAAAAGCAATTTACATATATACAAGTTAAACTTTTTTCCTATAGGGTAGTCTTATAATCAGGCTTTTAGTTTTTTTCCTAAAGGAATGTACAAATTTGGGGGGGGGTCGTCTTATAATCAGGGTCGTCTTATAATCGAGCAAATACGGTATTTAGAAAATTGGGCAGACTAGATGGAGCGAATGGTTCTTATCTCCCGACACATTCTTTGTTTTTGTTCCCTACTATTGCAGTCTCTGTAACATCATGTCCATGAAAACAACGTAAAAGAAATGTAGAGAATTATTAAATAATCCAAAATGAACTAATTAAAATGAGTTATTTTGCATATCAAGTCACAAGGTGATGTCATGAACAAGAGACAACAAATTCCTAATCTATTCTGCTAAAGCACAATGTATAGATCATTTATTATTATTATTATTATTCTCTACATTCGCAGGAGAAGCAATGTTTAGGCCTTTTAATCTTTCCATTATTTCCACAGGAATGATGTTGTAGCACTAGTAAAAAAGCAAAAAGCACCAAGCATTAAAATAATATAGACTTATAAACCCAGGCTGTCAGTCCTTGTGTACATAAGGTGTGTAATAAGCTCGGTTATTCACAGAAATGATAGAAATAGCGAATAAGTGACAAATCTAGACTCTTGTGCAAATGTTGAGCCACTGGCCAAGCCCCTTTAGGCTGCAGCCAATCACAGGACGCCATTCTGTCTGTGTTGGAATTTGCATATTAAAGCCTTGCCAGCCAATGAGCGTGCAGCCCTCATTAGCCTGGGAGCAAAGCTGCGTGCAGCCCTAGAAGGGGAGCGGAATGGCTGCAGTTACATTGTATCCGTAGAGCAATCCCAGGAGCTGGGCTAGGAAGGAGGAGGGAGCAGGAGCCTTGCTCTTGTTTGTTTTAGCGATTGCCTGCAAGAAAGGAGAGGGAAAAGCAGGGCAGAAGGAGGGAAACAGAGATCTGGGATCCACTGGAGTAGATCTGAGGATCCAGTCCGCTGTGGGATAAAGAACTGAGCAAGGAAGATCTGGGACACAATCTGCTGGGGAAGAAAGATCTGGGATCCACTGGAGTAGATCTGAGGATCCAGTCCGCTGTGGGATAAAGAACTGAGCAAGGAAGATCTGGGACACAATCTGCTGGGGAAGAAAGATCTGGGATCCACTGGAGTAGATCTGAGGATCCAGTCCGCTGTGGGATAAAGAACTGAGCAAGGAAGATCTGGGACACAATCTGCTGGGGGACGAAAGATCTGGGATCCAGTGTGCTGGTCCAGGGGGGGTCACACTGCATGGAGTGATCATCTCCCCCCTGATCTCTATTCTGCACCCCTTGACCTGGCCGGGGGGCCCCCTGAGTAAAAGGAAAGGTGGGAGGGGAGGAACTGAGCGTGGAGCGCACTATTCGTGTTGATGATGAGGATGATTCGCCCTGTGTGGCTTGTGGTAGCTCTGTCCGCCTTGCTGGTGGCTCCTGGCTCAGGTCGGCCCAGCAGGGCTTCTTCTCCTTCCCCGTGCCCGGTCCCATGCCGCTGTGACTGGGATGGAGGGGTGGATTGTTCCGGGAGGGGGCTTGTCAGTGTGCCTGACGGAGTCAGCGCCTTAACTCACTCTCTGTAAGTATGAAAGGTGAAACAATGCCTGTCTACCTTCTCCCTGAGTGCCACCCCCCCCCCCTCCATTAACCCTTAGATTGCCAGCAGCATGTGCAATACTTTGCTCACCCCCACTGGCATTCAGATCATTAAAATAAGTTAACTTGTAATCAATGTTATTATTATTATTTCCAGTGTAAATTCCTAATCATGAATCTTCGTTAAGATTTATGCCCCTATGTCATTCATTTTGGGTCAATGGGTCCAGTACTTGAAAATGCTACCTGCCCACGTTTTTAACATGTCCTTTTTGCAGAGATAAGTGATGTGATTTATTTTCCTTATGGTAACCACACTCCTGCAGTGTATTGTATTGACATACCTGACATCTTGTTAATGCATGGTAACTACACTCCTGAAGTGCCCCTTGGCAGCATTTGTGTTTTTTTTTGTTTTGTTTTTTCTTTCTTAAACTTTGGTACCTAAGCTGCTTGAGGCTCTTGGCTATGGCTCTTGGCTGGCTGAGCATCATAGGAGCTGCAGTTCACAGCCACTGGAGTGCAATCCTATTTCCTATAGAATAACTCCTACTTTTTTCACTCACAGCCGGAATACTTCTCCTGGAGCAATATGGTGTTTTATCTTTTATGTCGTCCTTTCTCTGGTAGCATTTTAGTTCCCAAATAAAGCATTATTGTATACAGTAACTTGTATTAGTCACCACTATTTAATTGTAAATATTTACTGATGATAATATTATGAAGCAAAATATTATTAATCACCGTAATTAGGACAGTTTGTTTGGGTTTGCAATGGATGGCAGTTTTAGGTCACTGTAGGCTAATGTTCAATTGTTATTATTTATTTTTTGGTGATTTATTTTACTGCTTTGGTGATGGTACATGGGTAACCACTGGTGGTATCCAGAAGGACCAGTGACAAGCTATGTTTTCCCAATAGTGAGGGTTAGGAGATCATGTAATTAGTGACTAGCCAGCCTCTATAATAGTGGCCCATTTAGTAGCATATCCTTTCCATGGGCCAAAACCTGGTTGGAGAACTGATGCTGTCTGAATTAACCTCTTGATTTTACATTATTATGGGCAAAGTTCTAAAAATGGGTGAAACTGCATTATCGTTGCATTGGTTTTTATGATTTGCTCAACTTGTTTTGCCCCACAATTGACATTTTTTAAGTTACCCCCACCGTTCCTATCAAACGAGCACAGTACTATAATTCTGCTGCATTAAAAAAAAAGGTCCTATGGCACTGTGATGTGTTGGCACTAAATAATTTTAAGCAAAGTAAAATCTTATTAAATGCTAGGAAAGTCTAAATCCATCTCAAGTACTAAAGAACCAACTTCATTTGAGGAATATACACTCTTTGCACCTTAAATCTCCATACATTCTTTAGTCGGTAGTAATAGTCAATAGATACTAGGCGACCGCTTTAAAAAAAATATATATTTAGTCGCTAAACAGACCAATTCAGGAGTCAACTCATTATTTTTAGGAGCCAGGGAAATGGGAATTTTTATAGAGTTCAATGTAATCCAATAAAAAAATAGGTAGGCACCAAGGTTCACGGTATTTGTCAAGTCATATACTATTTGATATATAAGTAGCCTTTTTCCTATGAGTATAATGAATAAACCTCTAGCTGAACTGTACATGATTTCTAGTGAGTGTGTTGTTTACTTCGGCCAATATACTAAATCACACAGAGTCTCTTCGATACAGAGAGAATTACAGGGAATAGAGACGCGGATTTCGAATTTAAGACCAAAGTAGCAGAGTTGGAAAAAAAATCTCCCATTCATCTGCATTTGAGAATTTATCCGACTTGGCTACAATGGCCTAAGTCTGAAATTCCCTTCTCTCTCTATTATTTTCCTTGCTTTGCGTCTGTTTGACTCTTAAAATTTACCAATATTTGTTGACCTCCCCCACTAAACATGTACAATCTCCATCACATATCATACATGACATCTATAGAATACCAGTTAGAAAGATTTCTGCACATTTGAGAAGTTCTAATTTATTATATTCTTTGGATCTCCCACCTGCACCCCTCTTTTCAACATGGAGAGTCAAAGGTAGATGTTGACTTTGTTTCACCCCACACAATGTTTTATTTAGTTTATCTATGTTGCTGGCACGTGCTTGTTTGTAGTTTTCAGTTTACAAGTTGTTGTAGGTTTGTTTTTGTTTTTTTGTTTTATACATAAGTTTGGTTTTCTGTTCGATGCTGCTGTACCTCCCACAGTTGTTGATTCTTGAACTTGGTGATTCTAATGGTTCAGGTGCCTTTTCTGTTGTGTTTGTGTCTATACATTGATTTGGGACTCCGAACTCTCCACCTATTTCTAGCCACTGTCCCTGACATATAGGTCGTTATTTTGTAAAATCTCAATATTATTCCCTTGTGGGGGGGTTTTCCCCACCTAATAGCTAAAAACATGAATTAATTCCCTGCAATGCTCTCTTTATTGAGTAGACCATACTATATAGCCGAAAGATCATTTGGCATAAGACTGGCTTTGAGATCCACTACAATGGTTAACACTTTAACCATTGCACGACTCATCTGTTTGCTTGGGATATAAATCAGTTTATTATGATACAAAATTGGATCTGGAAAAGCAAGAAATGCTGGGGCTAATTTGCTGAATAGACAAGGGAATTGCAAAAATCAGGCATTGCTAGCCGAGTTGGGAAAATAACTCAACATTCTTATCTTTCCCACTCTGCTATTAATGCCTGATTTTTGAAATTCCTGTGTCTGTTCGCCACGGTTCACTATTTAGTGACTAGACCTACTGAGCCTGGTATGTCTGCTCAGATCAGCTGTACGGATTGGACAGATCCAACTCCTCTTCTACCCATGAGCTGATGCCCAATGTATGTTTGATGCCAATATCTTCAATACAAACCCTCAATGTATATGGATAATTCATATAGTAGAATATTTAAGAATGAAAGTTCACACAGAGGTTGGTCTCTATCGAGGATAAGTGTTATACTTCCACAGCAGTGTTTGGAGATCTCTGGTACAATAAAATCGGAGTTTTTGGTCTGCTGCTCTAATATAAGCCTGAAGAATGTGTTGAAAGTTGAAGGTATCAAATTCTGCCCTTGGCTGAGAAATGCAGAGTTCACAATGCCTTCTAGAAAACATGTTGTATCGCTCTCTCTCTCTCTCCTGCATTAGATGGATTTCTGTGCCCTTAGAGTACTGTCTTTTACCAAGTCCTACACATACTGATGTGAGAAATCTATACTGTAAATTATTTTTTTCTGAGATACAGGTCAACAATTTGGAAGGAACGTCCATTTTTTTATTTTATGTTTTTAGTTCAGTTTTCTATATATATATTTTTTTTCCAAAGTTTTTTTTTTTTTTTTTTACGTCTTAAGTATAGACTTTGTATAAGATATTTTGTTGTGTATTCTTTATTCTGCAAGCAGTACAAGGTATATGTTGATTACTAGCTCTCCGTGATAGGAAAGAGCACCTAAATGTTGTTTTTCCATGCTAAACTGGGTACTAGTGATGCAGTCTCCCTATCAGGTTTTATAACAAACAATTTTTTAACGGGAAGAGTTGATCATGTTTTTAAAGTGTATCTGTCCTGTTGGTATCACTTAATAAAGAAAAGAAAGATGTCTCCTCATTTTGCTAGTCAAATTGTTAGCTAAAGTATTAAAATCTTGTAAAAATTATGGTTTGCTGACAGGCCTCTTCATAGATCTTCTATCCCAAAAGCGTAGCGCATTAGAACAACAAATATGCCGGCAGTGACAGATGCATGCCTATCCGTCGACCCCAGTAGATTACATCATCTGCCCACAGCACTTAGTTTGCTGCCCGCAAATACGTTTTCCCTTCATGATGGGCAGCCTTGCTGCAGGGCAGTCGCACGGACCTTCATTTGGGAATGAACGCCTTTAAAAGGGTCTACTTTAATAAAGAGAATCGCAGGGAATTGAGATGGGAATTTCAAACTGTAGGCCAATGAGGTTGTACTTTTGGCCTTAATTTGAAATTCCCTTCGCAATATTCCATGTTTGTTGAGTAGTAGACCCTAAAATTCTGGTTACACATTATGCCACTAAAAAAAACAAAGAAAGTAAATTTCTGTGTAAAAGTTATATAGTTTGTCTTTGATTCTTTCAGCTGGAAAACGATCTACCTTTTCTCAAACAGCTACTAACAAAAACTGCAGAGAAGAATAGTTGGGAGGAATAGATCTCACCCATTTCAAAGCCGCACTCCTTTCTGATTGGCTTGATGTATTTTGATTGGCACACCTAGAATTCATATCCTGGTGTCTGACAAGAATAAGACCACAATTAGCAGACTTCCTGAACCAATAAAAGGAAACAATATACATTATGCCCATAACATTGACCTGTTTTTGTTTACATATAGTAATGTGCAAACCTCATTTGATCTATAAGGATCTTATTAATATCATTAAAAATCCTCCATGCATTTTCTTGCAAAATAGTATAGAGAGACATTCTACTGCGAAGGTCTAAAAGTGACCCAGTTGCCAGGGAAACCAATGGAATGTTCCTGCTGATGACATCACTTTCAAACAAAACTAAACTTTATACATTATCTCCATAGTGTTTTTGTAATTTCTTAAAACATTATTTTTTTTCTGCTATATGGTGAAATACTTTTAACACTGTTTCAGTGGTCACACATAGATATGCTCAACACATTACCATTTACAGAGAAACATAGAATGGTTCTTATCTGCCAACACAATGGCCTCATCTGCCCCGTAATTTTTTTTTCTTCTACAAAATCTCAATACTTCCAAGTTCCTGTTATCGTATATCTAGAATAGTCTTATGCCTATACCACACACGCTTAAACTCACTGTATTACGCTCTACCACTTCTGCTGGAAGGCTATTCCATGCATCCACTACCTTCTCAGTAAAGTAATACTTCCAGATATTACTTTTAAACCTTTTGCCCCTCTAATTTAAATCGACGTCCTTTTGTTGTAGTTTTTAGTCTTCTAAATATACTCTCCTCATAATCGGGTTGTAAAACCTTTACCCAAACGTCAGGTTTTGTTGTTTTTCTTCTCTCTCCTGTACTCTGGCACTACAAAGGTTAAAATGCAAGTACTATGCTCCACACTTAACACCGCGTAACTAGGCGTAAAAGGCTCTTGTATTGTGTGCTCCGCTCTCAAGTTGCTCAGATCCGGACTTGGTGTCTTTTAATTCCGTAAATTAGAGAAATGTGTCCAACATGTGTGGTCTTGGCTTGTGTTTCTATATGGAGAGATCTAGCTGTTTTTTTTTTTTACAATTGCTTATTATTCTTTCTTAAACCCCAATATGCCATGTTGGAGCTTTTCAAGGACTCTGCTTAATTTAACGAATTTTTAAGTGCACAATGCACCTACGATGTCACCAGAGTCGCCCCAACCCCATTTTTTTTAAAATGGTTTAATCTTTAAGAAAAGCCACAAAAAGGACATTGGAAAAAGACTCCATGTAATGATAAATGTGCACTAATAAACGTTTGTATATTTTGGCTTCTGTACAGGTATGGTTGATCAGCATTGTGACAGAGGAATTTAAAAGTAAACAAACAAGCTGCAACTAGTCAGGATATTTGGTCTCTTGTAAAATCTGACAGTGGTTTTCAAACACTACAGAGTCACACCACTTTATCATTATGCTTCATAGGTATAGATTATTTTTGTTTCTCTGTAACGAAAAAAAATAAATACATATTTTATATATTTTGTAGGGCTTATTGTTTTGAATTTGTAACTAGTAAATGCATGGCTCGACAAATTTTAGTAGAGTTTATGAATCGGACTAGGAGCCTGGGAAATGGAGCTTCCATAGAGTTGTATGTAATACAATCCAAAAAGTTAGGAGCCAGTTTTGGAGCTTTGACTCCTGGGACTGGTCAAGTCCTGAGTTTAGAGCACAGTATATGTCTTTTTGTATTCTGTAAATGTACAGGGTATTTAAATCATGTGTTTGTTTCACTAGAAAGGTTACGTTCAAATTATTCTTGTCCTGGGTTCACATAATATGATTAGTCAATGTTATGGTATTCATTTTATCAACCTCGCAAGGATGAATGGCTGCTTTGACCCTTTCAGGAACGGAGCCTGCCACCTGATGGTTGGACAGGTTCTAAAGATATGGTCCATTAGCATTCGAATTAATTAAGTGGTGAGAAGTTGTGCCAGCTGTTACTCTAATATAGCTTCATAAACCGTAAGCCTAGGTTTAGGTTTCCTAGGGTAGGTTTACACTCGGCAGAGGAAGAGCTGATCTAGATGATGCTCAGCCAACCTGATCCGGGAACTTGCCGTTTGGGAGATGATGTACAGGTCTATTTCTTGTGCAGCAGAGACAGACCCTCCTTTTTTTCATTTGAGACATAGAGGGGACTGTCACTGACCAGATTAACAGAGAAGCATGGAGGCTTCAAGTCAGAGAATAAAATGGCATGTATCTTAAAAATAAATGTCCTTTTATCACCATTCGATAGTCACTGTATTTTGCACTTATTTAATAGAACCACAGTGGGGGTAAAGCTTACAGGATCTTTTAAATCTAAAGTGATCATCCAATCGGTGTTTGCTCCTCTGGTATTAATAAGTAACTTTCTTTTTTTTTTATTTATCTTTTAGTTTTATTTCCAATTTAGCACAGGAGTTAAAATTTGCCAACTTCCAAGTTTTGAATTATGTCACCAGTCCAGTTAATAGGGGCATTTTAACAATGGGCTCTGAGCGGAGTATTCCCTTCCGCAGTTTTGGCACCTGGGTGTTGTAGACCCTTCTGCCATGGAAAGGTTTCATTCCTTCACCTTTTAGTGCGCTGAGTATTTGCACAGACGCTGGGAAACCCAATCTGTGGGATAACCCAGACGGCTTTCCTCTTTTTATTCCACATTCCCACCAGCCAGAAGTGACACACCACTATTTTTTACGATGTCCCATTTGGTGTCACTTCCCGTTCCTTTACATTTTATGGTAGATTTTTCAAAGCCATTTTTGTACACGATTCATGAAAACATATTAGGCTTTATTTATAAAGGGGACAATTGACCGTGGAATTTCTAACTTAAAGGGACTGTATCACGGGAAACCTAAACAAAAATTATTTTTACTGTGAATGTAGAGAATTAAAAAAAAAAAAGATTGCTAGATCTTAAGTAGTAAATGATGTTATATGTCTATATGATTGTTGCCAAAGATCGACATGTCATTTTGTGTAATTTCTTATTATACACAAATTGTATTAAATATAGAACATAACCAAAAAAAAAATTGAATGCTTTTTTTTTTTTTTTTAACAGTCTTAAAGGGACATTCCAACTTGTTTAACCCTTGCTTTCTTGAAGTAAGCGAGAGTTAAACAAAATATGTCCCGGGACTTGTAAGTAAACCCGACCTGTATCTTAATAGATACACGCGGGTTTACTAATTGCTGTGTCTCTCATGGGTGACACAGCAGTTTCTGGTTGTTGCGTGCTGACAAACGTGAGCATGCGCACAGCCAATCAGAGCGAGGGCTCGCCCCGCTCTGACAGCCGAATATGAGGGTCTCTCGCTGCTAGCGCAGAGAGAGACCCTCGTTTTTTGCATGGGATCAGCAGGGGGACCTAGTTCCAATGGAAGCATGGCAGCTGTTGGACAGAGGATAAACTGTGTGTGTTCTATCAAAAGTACCTGCCAGTTCATCCTCATACTAGGGACAATGGACATTTCACTTGTGCATTAGAAGCACAAGTGGGAAAAAACAAACAACAAAAACGTTTAGTGTCCAGTGCTTCTCAAACCTGTCCTCGGGACCCCCCAACGGGTCCAGGATTTAGGGATTACCCAGTTGTGTTTAAATAAGAATATGTAGAACACCTGGTGTGGTTCCCTAACCATGAAGCAGCCATACCAGGTGTTCTACATATTCCTATTTCCCGTTGAAATCAGTGCATTTGAATATCTGGTCACAGGAGACGTCACAGACCCTTTGAAAACACTTCCCCCCCCCCCCCCCCCACATTTAGACATTTGTTTGTAATTTTACAAACACAATGTATAATCATTTTTTTTAATGCTCTACATTCACAGTAAAAACAATGTTTAGGTGATGCAGTCCCTTCTCTCCAAATATTACTGCATGCACTATGCTTCCGTTTTGGGAAATGGTGGGAGGGATAATTTTTAGCTAGAACTCCAAGGCCTGCTGCCCAAAACAAAAATAATTATAGCTTTAAACCAAAATGTTGCATCTTAATTATATAGGAGTTTTGCATAGTGCTGTTGTTATACTCTTGTTCTTCCCAAGTCTTAAACACAGACATTTAAACAAATTTTAAGGCTTTCTGAGCACATAGATTAAGTGTGAAACAAACTTTGTTTTTCTATATGTTTTATCCCCTATACTGAATACTGTCTGTCTCGATTTATATACAGTCAGACACTTAAAAAAAAAAAAAAAGAAAGAATTAAAAAATATATAAATTTTAAAGTGAAATCATCATTATTTTATAATAATAAAGATATTGAATTATGCCTAGACTAGCCAAACTGTCCGCAGAAATACCCCCTCCCCGTAGATTGTAACACCATTTGTGCCAATGTCTTAGAAACCTAAGTAACAAGAACATTTTGTATCAAAATATGTTTGTGGCAACATTTGTAATTGTTGTGTTTTTTGTTTTTACATAGAACCTTCTTTGGTCAATGCTTTTCCAGGAGTTGACCACCAAGCCATTCTGCATCTTTCTGTAATGCAGTCTCAGAACTTTGTTACACATTTATTTAGTGTGCTAGGTTTTACATGGCATGCATTTTTCAAAAAACTTTTTTTGTGTGTGTGTTTTTTTTTTTATTTGTTTATTACAGAGACTTATAAAGCAGTGTCCATTGTAAAGCGACTGGAGGCCCTAAAGAGGGCTGTATGGGAATATATTTTACCAGAAGCGGCAGATCATAAAGATTGTTTTAGTCTCCTGGTTATGTTCTAGACCATTATAAAGGTGCGGGGTTATTATGTGGGTAATTATCCCTGTCTTTTGAACTGTACTTTACACTTTTGGCACGTTCCATTTTTTTTAAATACACGCAGCAGTATCCAATGAGAAGTCTCCTTTTTATCTTTTCAAACACTCCCATGGCAGGTGAGAATCACAAAGATTAGCAAAGGCACAATGACCTTACTGCATACCGATACATAAAAAAGAAAGAAAATCAGTGGCCTAGTCTTGTATTTTATTGTTCTGTCCATTAGTCCACAACAGAAAGTATAATCTTTAATTCTTATATATATTTTTTTAGAGTGGGGAAAAAAAAACTTGCGTCCATCAAGTTTAACCTCTTTTCTACTCCTTTTATATTGCTGTTGACCCAAAAGAAGGCATACCCCCCACTCCCATTATTCCAGCAGTTTTGTAGTCTGCTTTAAGGGGGGGGGGGGGGGGGTTGTGATTCTTTCTTGACTCAAAAAGGCAATCAGATTGCTCCTTTGATCAACGAGCACTAAATAAAAATGCTAAAAAACAGAATATAAAGTGTAATACATTAGCTGTTGTTTGGTATAGAAAAGGTCCTGCCAGTTTTCCCCCAAAGTTCTCCTTCCTGTGTTACATCACAGAATACCAAGCTGGCTGAAGCCATGCCCCTCTGCATTCCAAGTACATGAAACCATGCCGTTCCAAAAAAAAAAAAAAAAAAAAAAGAGGAGAGGTTGATTCCACAGTAATGTCTAATGACATCACTTTCTTAGAGGTGGCGCATATAGACTGTTGCAGAGAGGAAGCCCCACCTCCTGATGTCACTCAAGTTAGAGGCCCCTGTCAAATTATTGTAAAACCAATGTGTAATATCTTTTTTTAAATGTTTGTAAAAATAGACATTTCACATTAAAAAACAATTTGTACAACATACAGAAAATAAGTTCAGTTGAACTGCCCCAGTAATGCTGAACAGACCCCTCTGCGCAATGGGACATTGAAGAGTTAGTTTTTAGGAGATTTAGTTTAGAAAACGTTTTTAATTGTCCCATCCACTCAGAAATGTGAAAATGTACTTCACTGTAGGCAAAACTCCTTAACTCACAGAAATTCTTACACTGCATGTGCCTGCCATGGTTCTGTGCTTTTCAGTTTGCAGCCATTGATAAGCTCGGCTGTTTTTTTTTTATATGTTACAGTTTCTTCATTGTTGCAGCTTCATTCATGGACTATCCTATTTGTTGGGTGTTACATCCATTAGCATCTTGGTTACACATGAAAAGGTCTAACGCAGTCCCTCAGTAGGAGGCTTTATGTGAATAAAGTAGATCTGTTGTTGACAAAGCAAACATATGGGATATTTCATTTTTATTCTCAGTGATTGTGGTACAGGGTTAAAGGGGACGGTGGGCTAGGCGATGCAAAACTTTTTTTTTGTTAATTATATATATATATATATATATATATATATATATATTTTTTTTTTTTTTTTCTTTTTTTTATTATATATAATAAAAATAAAATTAATAAATATATATATATATATATATATACAGTTCAAAGTACTAGCACTCTGCGCAACAATCGTCCTTCATTAGCAAGTGCCTGGGTGCAGCTCACATCAAAAATATACAAAGTCCAAGACACTTGACAAAAGGCTTGTGAGCCTCAAACGTCGTTTTTCAACATCTTCGATATTAAACGGTGATATCCAAAGACCTGTGAGTGCATCCTCTATTTTTATATTTGGACTTTGTGTATATATATATATATATATATATAATATAATATAAATATTTCTGGAACAGGTGCAACATTAATGGCATAATAAAAACACAGAAAATAGCCCAGCTAATGCACAGGTTAACTATAATGAATCATTACAAATACGGATAGCCCTGTCTATTTGATAAACAAGGCAGCTTTCTAGTGAACAGCATTTGTGCAGTGCCTAAAGCTGGAGGTAGAAGGGCTAAATGGGACACAAAAAGAAATGTAAGAATTCACTTTTTAAGTTTGCTGGGTATTTTAGGAAAATGACATGGAACGAAGAGCGCCCCCTATAGTTTTAATGTATCACTTGCTAGGGGCATAAGCTGACTGGTTGAATAAAGTCCGGCATTCTAGAACACAGTACTAATGTGTGTGTGTGTGTGTATAGTATTTGTGTGTAGTTGTTATTATTAATTGCATGTTGAATACTTTTTGTAAGTTTAATAGGATTAAAAGAGATGGGACCTATTTAAGGGTATAGAGGGTTTTGAATAGGCTGCACCAGCACCTGGATATTGATTCTCCCCCCAACCCCTTATCTGACATTTGACTAATTACCAGGCTCAAATCAGAGAATCTCTAACATCGATATTGTCCGGATGCCTGTGAGGGGAAGAACACTGTTTAGATTGCGCTCTATATACTTTGCAGAAGTCGGTCATGAAAGGAAGTCTTTTTAAGAGTTTTTCTTTTTTTTTTTTCCGCCTATGGAACAAATTTACAAAGTAATAAAAATAAATATAGCTCGGCATGTCCTAAAACAGCTGCCCGAGGTTCCCAGGTATGGCCTACTAGATGATGTTATGGGGAGACTAATCCTCTGCTCCTGAGCAGGGGCCCACGGTACTCCACTAACGGGATAACAAGCAAAGAGAACACATTTTGTAATATTTTTGTTCCTCTTAAAGATATATTGGAAGAATCTAAATGCGGCAACAACAGATTTGTTCAATTTCCCAGGGATCCTTTAAATGTGGATTCTTTATAAGGGTGATAACATTTTTTTGGAGCGGTTTCTGGAATTATGGGAAAGGCACAGCAGCCATTTTAGGATGTATTGACATTTCTATTTATTTTGTTATTCCTCTGTGAGAAACACTGTATATGAACAGGTTTATCCACCCCCCCATCCCCCTCTGTTGATTTTACAAGGACCTTCTCACATTGATTTCTCTGGGTTGACCAATGTAGTTAATGTTTCACAGAGCATCTCTGTGTCAGGTGTGCTAGGAAGGTTTTTCTGAGTAATCCAGAGTTTTGGGGCCTTTTTTTTTTTTTTTATTCTTTGACTTTAGTTGTTTTTCTACTGACAATATTTGCCTTTAATACTTGTCTTTTGCAGGGTTTCTCCTGGGGAAGAATCTTCTCTATTTTGGCTTTCCCAGCACACTTAAGCACTGATATCACAGTTTTTTTCAATAATTGAATGCCTGTAGAAATCCTATTGAGCTCCCTGTGAGCTTTTTTTAAAGGTCGACTCTATAACTGCTCAAAACATAAACCTTTTATCTTGCATATTAATGAAAGTATATAGTCCTCTCCTCGGCTATTTATGCTCCACCTGTGACCAAGCAGGTAGAGCTAGAGCCTGGTGGGACAGTGGGATTCGAGACTGTGCAATAATGTGGTCTAGATTTATTTATTGGGTGTCTGGGATGCATACTGTGCATACATCAGGATTGTATTCATGCGCAGTAGCGCTGGCAGTTTGAATGAAAGCGCAACTGCACATGCAAGCTAGCGCAAAAGCTTGCCGTCCCAAGCTCCCCAAGTCACCTTGTGACTTAATATGCAAATGACACACCTGTCCTTCATATGCACATCAAGCTACATGTGATGTCATCGAAACACCAAAGACACATTTTAATTGAAGTCACGCGTCTCAAACGTTTTAAATTGGCTTCTGTCGTTTGATTAAGTTGCTTTGCTCACCTTGTTTCTCAACGTAACCACACTTCAGCTCTGATATTTAGCTTTGCAGAGATTTCCTTACAATAATTACCTTCCCTGCCCTTTGGCCCTTGTCACATTTGGTTTGTTTGGAGAAACATTGTTGCTCAGTAAGCATTTCCAAACAAAGCAGCCGCCTGAAGCTGTCCCAAGCAAGTGATTTATGATTTTGACAAAGTACGTTGGGCCCTCACCGCCTCACCATATACCTTCCCAACCTGCTGCAAAGTCCCTTTGTGAAGGAAACACAAAAACGAATCAATTCTAGGGAAATATCTACCAGGAACAAACATTGAATAAGTCGTGCAATCAGTTACACTCTGATAAATTGCTTTCACCTGGTTTGAGACATTCTAAAAATATTTTTTTGGTTTCTGATTTGTACACTGTTCAGTTGTTCGGGTTTTTTTTTTCTTTTTGTTTCTGGTGTAAATTTGATACACCCAAAGTCTCATTTTTTTGCGATTTGTAGAAAACTACACTATCCTAGGATGACCTAGGATTTTTTATTGCTTTTTTTTTTTATTTTTTATTCCAAAGATGCTTTAAAAAAAAAAAGCGTACTTTAAAACTATAGATTGTATGTGTTTATTAATAATCTTTCTTAAAGAAAACAGTGATTTGGTCATCCTAGACTAGAGATGGCTAACCTTGGCACTGCTGATGAACCACATAACTAAACCTCCTCAGCCTTATGACTGAGCAGGAATGTGTTGTTCTGAACCATCAAACATCTGTCATAGGCTATCCACACTTCCCACTGAATAGGTTCTGCTCAAAGTGTGAGTGATATATATTGTCTATGGGCTTTACTGCTATTTTACATATTGCACTATTATGTGTTTTTTTTTCTTTCTTTTTTTATGTTGCAAATACTTTTTCTACCAAATGGTTATTATCCCCTCAGAGGAGATATAACCCTCACCATATAGAGTAACTATAAGTGTGCAGGATCTTGGTTAGTGCACTATTTTTTGGAGTTTCTATCCACACTTTGTGGTGCTATGCAATGGTAGATAAAAAATAAAATAAAAACTCCTGGTGCTGTGAAAGATAAGCCACAGGATGTTATAGAGAGTCAGTGTAGGCCCATTAACAATAACTAGAATATAATTAGCATTCTGACTTTGAAATGTAAAATTTCCTAAATTTTTACTCCCCCCGCCCCCCCCCCCCCCCCCCACCAATTTTGTAACGCATTGTTTGGTAAATCTGTATTTGTGAATTAATTAAAGTGGAGGTTTGATTTTTATTTTTTATTTTTTTAATACGAAATTCCACTTTGCCACAAATGTGCCACTAAACGGACAACAACTTGGCGGCAGGAGTTAAATGTATAAACATTCTGTTGGTTACAAGGCTTACTAAACGTCATGTCAGTAGGGGAAACAAGGCAAGATATTCAGGCCTATGGAGTATTCCTGCATTGTGCATGTATTCAGGTGTGTAGGTCTCTGTGTGTTCAAGCAACATTTTTGAGGCGAGGTTTCACCCAAGCATTTCTGGCATCTGTCATTGCTCATTATTGATGGGTTCTCTTTGCTTATCTAAGGGCAGATCTCCAAACAAAAGGACACTTTAAGAATAACAAATCTTCAGTCTTCCTGAGATTCTGATGTATTCCCTACTATATCATGTCATTGCCATATACCAACCCTTGCTGGGGCTTGTAGTATCCCTCTGCGTCTATGCTGATGTTAAGATTTCAATTGTTGTCAGTTTTATTTATAGAATTCAGCCTGTGTTGTAAACAGGGTTGTTTGATTTTAAATTCTTGTAGATTTTAATTTTTTTTTACATTTTAAATCCTTGATTTTAAGGTAAAGTATGTCAAATGCATTAAGTTAACTATATGTGTAATAAGCTGATACAACAAATAAACAAAACAGGCTAATAAATACAATAGTGGATAAGGGCGTTCTGGACGTTATCGACATTTGACAAGATGGCTGCCATTGCCATCAGATACATAAAAGAAAAAGAAAAAAATGCCCAAGAAAAGTTTATGCGCAAGGTCCGCAGCTTTGTTACCGACATGGGGAAAAATGCGTTGGGGACATGAAAAAACCGTTTAGTGATGTAATAACATACGGTTATTTGCTAAACCTGCTTGCAAAGGATCTTGTTGCTATTGTTACACTGTAAGGAAGTATTTCACTTTACTAAAACGGGATTCTGAATGGAGGTCGCCATTTTGACTGGAAAATGAGACTGGACACCTGGGTATTGCCTCCATGTGGTTATTGTTGGTGGTATCTGTTTTTACTGCAGAATGCTGGGATATGATATCACGCCTGGCATTCTTTTGCAACACTGAAACACGTGGGGGAGCTGTGCATTGGATCTGTACCTGAGCTTTATTAAAAAAAAACAAAAAAACCCCACTTTCCTTTACATTAAATACCTCAGTTGTTCTGGACTAAACATCCCATGAGGTACAACCAGCTAAATAGTTTGCTGAGCATCATGGGAACTGCAGTCCACAACAACTGGGGTTGAGAGGTTAGTCAGCAATGCCCTACAGCCAACATTACTACTGGCAGGCTTTTCAATTTTAGTGGACAAGAGTTCTATGATCCTCAGCCAGCCGAATAGCTGTTGGGTGGGCATCATGGGATCTGTAGTTCTGTCATTTATTAAAGATGGCTCTTGAGTTGGTTGTTGATGACTAACCAGCGTGGGTGCTGTATATGCTATGCAGTTGCTCAGTTTTACATGTGACCTGGCTCCTAATCCTTTTATTTATTTATTTATTTTTTTTGTGCTGGCTCCTAGATGTCGCCTAAAATAGTCAAGCTTTGGTGTAATGTGTTTAATTCTATGAAAGCTAAAGAAAATGACCTATGAAGAGTGGAACAGCTGCTACCTTCTGCAGCATAGAATGGGTAAAAAAAAAAGTAACTGAGTAATTGGTCACTCCAAGCATCAACCATAGTGAAACATGTTATATTTTGTATATTTTTGTTCTGTAGTCTATAATACGTTGAAGTTTGCCACACTTTTTGACATTGAGCAAAAAGGAAAGTATGTATTAGTTGTGTCAGCTTTATTATTTTTTTCCTGGGTAAGTACATAAACCCTGTGTCCAGGAAAACAGGTATTCATGCTGTCAAGAGTTAATTCTGGATTATTAGCGGCTGAAAGGTGTTAATTTGTTTACAGCCCAGTTGTATAAACATCAGTAAATAGAGGACAAAAAGCAAACGTTTTCTATTGTTATTGATGAGTGCCATAAACTGCACACTGACATCACCTTGATTGATTTCTTACCTGTCATTTAGAAACTAAACCTGGGACAGGGTTAATTGTGCCCCCCCTCCCCCCTCCAGCTGCATGTGTGCTCTGCAACTCCAGTCACTCTCAGCCTTCATCCACTGGCTGATTTTAATATATTGTAGTTGCGGGCCAGAAATAAAAATGGCAAGGGCACTTTGGATAAAAGCAACATGATGAAATTGGGGTGGTAGTATACATTCACAAAAAGCTTTCATTCATACAAAATACATGAGTTTGCAAATAGATTGACTGTTACACCATGGACAAGTTGTTGTTGTTTTTTTTTTTTTTTTTTTTTAATTTTAGAGGAGCAGTGGGGCTTTTATCTGTAGCCAGACTTGCAAGAAGAAAAATGTTTAAACATATCTGCAGAAAAGAACCATTCAGCCCATCTAGTCTGCCCAATTTCTAGGATTGCCTTGTACCTATCCCACGCATGCTTAAACTCCTTTAGTGTATTAACCCCTACCACTTCTACTCGAACGCTATTCCATACATCCACTACCCTCTCAGTAAAGTAATACTTTCATTAGTCCCTGGCCTTATCTTATATCTAGGATAGCCTTATACCTATCCCACGCATGCTTAAACTCCTTTAGTGTATTAACCCCTACCACTTCTACTGGAAGGCTGTTCCATACATCCACTACCCTCTCAGTAATGTAATACTTTCATTAGTCCCTGGCCTTATTTTATATCTAGGATAGCCTTATCCCTATCCCATGCATGCTTAAACTCCTTCACTTATTAACCTTTACCACTTCTACTTGAAGGCTATTCCATGCATCCACTAACCTCTCAGTAATGTAATACTTTCATTAGTCCCTGGCCTTATCTTATATCTAGGATAGCCTTATACCTATCCCATGCATGCTTAAACTCCTTGATTCCCTTTATGTATTTTAATGTTTCTAAGTTTAATGTTTTTAAGTTCCACTGAGATTTGAACTCCGATCACTGGATTTAAAGTTGAGTCTTAGCCATTACATTATTAAACCATTAATAATTGCTAATTTAAATATAAAGATGCTTATTTAGAACCAAAAAACAACGTCCCCCCCCCTCCTCCCCCAATGTGTTTATCTTTAAATGAATAGGATTACACCCTTCCCTTTATATGCCAGACACCCCCCCCCCCCCCTGCATAATCTCCAGTTGCTGTCTTTACGATAAACTCCTGAACAAAGCCCCTTTTGGTGTTATTGTGTTTTTAAGTACTGTCGGAAAATCACTGCAAGCGCAAACCGAGAACATAGGGTTAAGCTGGGCAGACAAGTACCTTCAAGAATCCCCAACACCAGTTTGTTTCCCTATTAAAAAAAAATACGTAAGATTTATAGTGACAGGCATTGCAAGATCAAGTTTATAAGAGTTTTATATCTTTTTTTAATTTTATATCTTTTATATTTATTAGATTCTTGTTTTATTACATATGATCAGCTCTTGGTATTATTTTCTGCATGTTTAAATATCTAAAATCACATTTATTCAGAGAATTGATATGCCTCACCAAACAAAATGCATCCCTAATTAATTGTTACTTACACTAATACCTGGTCTCACCCAGAGAGAGACCACCGACGTACCTAGAAACCTAAAGCATTCAGCCCATCTAGTCTGCCCAATTTCCTAGTGCCTGGCCTTACCTTATATCTAGGATAGCCTTATACCTATCCCATACATGCTTAAACTCCTTCAGTTTGTTATCCTCTACTACTTCCGCTGGAAGGCTGTTCCATACATCCACTACCCTCTCAGTAAAGTAATACTTTAATTAGTCCCTGGCCTTATCTTATATCTAGGATAGTCTTATACCTATCCCACGCATGCTTAAACTCCTTCACTGTATTAACCTCTACCACTTCTACTGGAAGGCTATTCCATACATCCACTACCCTCTCAGTAATGTAATACTTTCATTAGTCCCTGGTCTTATCTTATATCTAGGATAGCCTTATACCAATCCCACGCATGCTTAAACTCCTTCACTGTATTAACCTCTACCACTTCCGCTGGAAGACTTTACCCTCTCCGTGAAGTAATACTTCCTGATCGTACTTTTAAATCTATGGACCACATAACTATATTTTGGGATCTCTATGGCTCCTACTTGTCCCCCATGATGAAACTGATTTAAATCTGTGGACCTGTGCATACTTGTGCATTGCAGTTAATAAAAAAAAAATATGTGTATGTGAACACTATATATTGAAATAAATGCTTTGTACTACTCCCAAAGCACATGCCTGAGAGCACTATTTGTAGTATTTCTCTCAAAGCCCATTTATCAGCAGAGCCCTGCTTCTCACTGTGTTCTATAAAGATGGGTGTGGTGCTCTGATCCTATCATTAAACAATCTCATGTTTTATATGCACTTCATTCAGCTATAGGCCATTTTCTACTCCTCTAGCTGCTCTGCACAGCCACTCCCATGATGCCCAGCCTGCATCATATGATATCATAGCAGCTAGGATGCTGAAGGTTTTCTTTTTGCCCTTTGAACCTAGTAGATGTAAGCAGGTCTAGAAAGCAGATCTCCAAGGCAATTCTAATAGCCTCCAAAATGTGGGCGTTTGTTGGTCTATGCCCTTACTAGATTTCCTGACCATTATCATATTACTGAATAAAGTTGCAATCTGTGTTTACACATATTGTACAAATGTAACACCTACTAATTATTTCCTTACTAGCTAATTCTAAAGCTAATGGGCAAATGTATGTTTGCTGGATCTTTATTGTTTGTATAGATGACACTGGGGCAGTACATGACCTGGCATTCATTGGGGGCCATATGATGTTCTCGGCATTCATTGAGGACCATATGATGGTCTCGGCATTCATTGAGGACCATATGATGGTCTCGGCATTCATTGAGGACCATATGATGGTCTCGGCATTCATTGAGGACCATATGATGGTCTCGGCATTCATTGGGGGCCATATGATGGTCTCGGCATTCATTGGGGGCCATATGATGGTCTCGGCATTCATTGGGGGGCCATATGATGGTCTCGACATTCATTGGGGGGCCATATAATGGTCTCAGCATTCATTGGGGGCCATGTGATGTTCTCGGAATTCACTGGGGGCCATGTGATATTCTCGGGATTCATTGGGGGCCATGTGATATTCTCGGGATTCATTGGCGGCCATGTGATGTTCTCGGGATTCATTGGCGGCCATGTGATGTTCTCGGCATTTATTGGGGGCCATGTGATGTTCTCTGCATTTATTGGGGGCTATGTGATGTTCTCCATTCTCATTGGGTGGCTCCACAGACTGCCTTTAGTCCCAGACTGCTTTAAGCACTAGAAGCTGCATGTGTCCCCATTTGTAGACCAATGGCGACAACTGGATAGGTTCTGGGGTTAATAGGAGCATGGTGATTCTTTCTGACAACTTCTCACCAGGTTGGGGGCCTTCTGTGGTCAACCTGGCCTCACATTTTGAACCTCAAGAGGCCAGTGAATTTTTGTGACCATTATCAGCAATGGAACTAATATATGTGCAAGGTTTCCTGGCTGGGTGCGACTAAGAAAAACCTGGTCATCTTCAAAACCTTGTTTTGCCATTTTCTTGGTTTCAAGTAGAACAAAGCCGCTCGCCTCTTCAGAACTCTTTACATACTTCAGGTACAAAGTCAGGACATTCCGAGCGTTACATGAGGCGTTCAGTGCATTAGCGAGACCTGTGTGAGCATTAGATTTCACAGGACCCACTCTTTCATTTAATGGCTGTCTCTCAAACCTCTGCTTCTCAGTACAATGCTGTGACATTGACAGACGCAAATCTCCAGAGAATTCAATCAGCCCGACATCTGTGTAAGAGCAAACCGTGGGATATCTTACTTATATTTTTTTGTAGAAGAAAAAAATCCCCCCCCACTTTTTTTTTTTTTTTTTCATTCAAGGTAAGTAAGGTGCCTAGAGGGGTTGGGGAGTTTGGGGTCTTTCAGGTATTTACTTCTAGAGACCTTTTAATTCAGCTTTACCTCGAATGGACAAAAGAAAAGATCAGATCTCCTTAACTCGGCTTGTTCAGTTCTCAAAGATCAGCTGGATCAACCTGCTAGCAATAATATTCCTTCTAGCAGTTTTAATACGGTAACACCATAAATATTGTACGGTTTCTGGAAGAAAAAATAATTGGCATCCCAAAAATTCCAAAACTTCCATCTCCAACTCATTTGCATCACATAATGTTACCTTAGGCCCGCTACAAGCGCACCTTATGTTCTTCTTGGTACCACGCTTGCTACATTTGCCTATTTTAAAGTTGGTGGGATACCCTGTTGAGTGAATACAAACAGTGGTGCACAATAAAACAACAATACATGTATAATTCAAGTGATAAACATATAAACAAAAAACACAGAATAGTGCAATAAATCCATATTTCATCTGTCTGTATCTACACAAGGTAGGTAGATCACGTTTTGTAGAGCCAGTAGAAAACCTGTATAGGACACTGTGTCAGCCCAATATTTCTCTTTGACTCTTGTTTCTTCATCTGGAAGAAGAAGAAAAAAAAAAAAATCTGTCACCTTCACATTTTTCTTTCTTAGTTCTACACCTTTTTTATCCCTTGTATCAAGTACATTTTTCCAGTTCCAATAAATGTTGGTAAGAATTAAGGTTGGCACTTTTTGGTTCAAAGAATACCTTTTGTTAAAGTAAAATAGACCATACCATTGTCTCCATAGACGTCACATTGGCCCCAAGCCAATTTTTTTATTTTTATTTTTTACCAACCTGGCGATGAACTGTCGGCTGGGTAGCAACCATGGTAAGATTATGGTAGCTGTGATTTCGATTGTCAAGTCCATATTCTAATAACCGTAAATAAAATAGTGGTCCAATCTTTGTTTGTGCCAATGTAGAATGCTAACTCCTGACAAAAATTAGTATTTTATTCTACTTGTACCACTCCTGAACCCATTTATTAAAAAAAAAAAAAAAACCCCAACTGTCCCACTCTGCACTGGATAGTCCTGATTTGGGGAGTCTGTCTCGTTGAGCTCTACTCCTGTCCCGCTTTATCTGGACAGAGGATGGAGTTTGGCCGGACAGCCAAATTCAGGAGCATTGTGCACATGCACAGTGGCGCTGACGCTTCCGCTACCGCGCATGGGTGGTAGTGGTGTCACTCCTCCATAAGTTTGGGAGGTCAGCGCTATCACGCATGGTAGCACTCTCTACCTCCCAAGCTCTGCCCCCTGGCGTCACAATTCACAGGGGGGAGTTGGGAGGTATGCAGAAAGCTGTAAGAGACCTTGCAATTGTTTTAAATATAAACCATGTTTGCTAATGCTCCAGGCATAGTATAGTCCACATTGCACCACTGTCTATCTGCCAATAACTAGCATCTTTATTTTCACAGAATAAATACCAGCCTTGTGTTCAGTTGCATCATGGACTTTGGCTTTGGAGATAGGCAGGGAAGAGTCATGTCAGGGTAATTGTAGGTTAATGGAACGAGTAGATGATCTTGATTATAGTGTATAAGCCAGGGAGTATTTTTATTTTCTTCCTATGCTGGCGTATGTTGATTCTAATCCATGTTTTGCTGGAATATCTGTGGATATCTCATGAAACAGTCGAAAAAAAAATTCACAGGCCACGCCAGGCCCCAGCTTCTGCTATTGAGCAGCTAAATCTGGGATTCAAGTTAAATAACCCTTAATAAGGTCACCTGAATCCAAGCAGGGCATTTTAGTTATGGCATTGTGCCAAGGTAACCACAAAATGTAAAGCCTTGCATATCCTCTAATCTCTCTAGAGAAGTGCAGTAATCACTAATCCACGGGTGAAATGCCGGCTGAGGATGCCGTTTTTAGTGTTGAGCGAACCCGAACCACACTGTTCGGGTTTGTACCGAACTTTACGATTTTTGGACCCCGAACACGAACATTTCACTGTATGTCCGTGTTGGAGTTTGGGGTTCGGCGATTACATTGTATGTAATGCTATTGGCTTTCTATAAACCGAAATAGAGTCCCCATTCATACGAATCGGTTAATTGACCTATTCGTATGAATGGGGACTCTATTTCGGTTGATAGAATAGCAATAGCATTACATGTATTACATCTGAGAGTCAAATAGAACCTTCAAATACTGTGCTTACAGCGCACTTTGAAAAATTCTAATAGTTTTGGGTGGTAAATAGTACATTTGCGTCTTGCAGTGCACTTCATATCTGAGAGTCAAATAGAACCGTCAAATACTGTGCTTACAGCGCACTTTGCAAAATTCTGGCTACCTCCTCCTCCTCCAGCGCCGCTTCCACCTACACCGCCACGGTCATCGCCTCCTCAACCTATGGGTCACTTAGTATAAACTGAAAGAGAATACACTGCAATCCAACCCTCTCTCAAATGGATAATTCTGTTGATCCTCCTGTCAGCCATGCTTTAGATTTAGATTTATGTTCTTCCAAAGCTAAAATCAAGGATTCCATCTAGTGCTATTGTATGGCTCAGCTGTATTTTTAATTTGTATGTATTTTATGTTTTTTGAAGTTATTTCCCTATCCATATTTGTTTGCAGGGCACTTGTCCTACCCTTACCCACATTTTACTTCCTTTTGCAGCCCTCTAGCCCTTTCCAGGACTTTTTTAGAGGCATTTTAGTGGCCAAAAGTTCGTGTCCCCATTAAGTCAATGGGGACACAAACGTTTGGCCACTAAAATGCCAATGAAGCCCATGGGGTTCGGGGTCAAGTCCGAGCCCGAACCCGGACTTTTTTCCGAAGTTCAGCCGAACCCGAACATCCAGGTGTCCGCTCAACTCTAGGATAGTTATGTGTTGGCTATCTGCTTTAGATAAATGACAAATTCTTAATAAATATGAAATGAATGAAACTGAAGCGTTTATCTTCTCTGAGATTTATGGGCACATGGTACTTTAAAATTATTTTTTTTTTTAGGCATACTTTTGTTAAAGTGTATATTTTACCACTGGTGTCAAACTATGATTCACCAGCTACTAGATAATTAAATCTCCCATACCCTCCTTCCAGTCTCTCCGCTGACAAAGTGTTATGAGAAATGTGGATCAACAGCAGCTAGATGGCTGAAGCATAGCGGACATCAGTCCTGAATTTTTTTATACTGTAGTTTGATGCCCCTTAGTCTATACAATGTGCTCCTTCAGTTAGTAGTGAATATTTAAGTGACAATCTATTCTGTGTTATGGCTTGCAGGTTTTGGCTCATTGGTGTACAGGTGACATCTAGAAAACACACGTTTGAGGGGGGGAGGGTGGTGGTTGGTGCTGTGCATGACCCCAGAATGTCAGTAATAAGACTTTGCTTGGGATTCTGGGGTTGGACGCTAAGCATAATTAAGGAGTACATCCTCCCTATAATGTAATGATCAAGATGTAAGTTTTAGGTAAGTAGAATATTTGACTGGTGATTTGAAGCCCAGAAATGTAGAATCTGTCAGCAGATTCCCTTTATGTATTAAGATGTTTCTATCAAGATCCTTAAACTTTTCCTGGTAAATGTTATCCTGCAATCCATGAACCAGTTTAGTGGCCCTTCTCTGAACTCTCTCTCCAAATTATCTATATCCTTCTGGAGATACGGTCTCCAGTGCTGCGTACAATACTCCAAGTGAGGTCTCACCAATGCTCTGTACAATGGCATGAGCACTTCCCTCTTCCTACTGCTAATACCTCTCCCTATACAACCAAGCATTCTGCTAATACCTCTCCCTATACAACCAAGCATTCTGCTAATACCTCTCCCTATACAACCACGCATTCTGCCAGCATTTCCTGCTGCTCTATTACATTGTCTTCCTATCTTTACGTCCTAATAATTATCCTTAAATCCCTTCCCTCGGATATTAAGGTCAGGACTGAATGAAATATTCTATATTCCGCCCTGGGTTTTTACCCGCAAGATGCATTATCTTGCACTTATCCACATTAAATGCCAGTTGTTACAGCTCTGACCATTTTTCTTGCATACCTAAATCCTTTGCCATTTCAGTGTGTAGCTCGGTTGTTACCTCCTCCTTCAAAACCATAGATTTAAACCACCTGTAAAATCACATCCGGTGTCTGGATTACATGGAGGACAGGTGCAACTCTTTGGTGCCCACTTTGGGCTCAGACACGGATGAAACCTGCATGCCCAAGAGGCCTTCCTGGGGAGATCGTAAAAGTCAAAAGGTTGGCAAGAAATCTGCTATGCCTCTGCCAGTATGCCAGAGACGTCCGAAATAGCTAGGCATTCGTTTTAAGCAATGCTCTCTGAGTATATGAGCAAACTTTTCTTAAACGCCGCTCAGAACCATAAAAGAAAAACAGTATAGTTGCTGCTCTTTCAACAATTAAAGAAGCTAAATCTTGTCAATTTTAATTTTAATATATATATTTTTTAATAATCTTTTTCACAAACCTTCAGATTCCCCCCACCCCCCCTTTTAAGTTCAGCAAAACAGGCATGTAATTCGTTATTGAGCAGTGCCTGTAGGGGTGCTTTGTGCAGATCTTAATTAAGGGCTTAGAAAAGCTCAACAAAAGAGAGAGGAGGGGGGGGGGGGAGCAACTGCTACAAGGCTATTGTTGTGTATGCCCATTGGCCCCGCTTGCTGGCTATCTATTGGTGCATTCTGAACATAACTGACACTTTTGTTTGTAACTAGCGGAGGTGAAAGAAGCCAATTATTGGTTGCCCCCCCCCCCCCTTTCCTTATCCCCCCTTGTTCTTTTAAAGGGCAGCTGCTAAAATGGACTCCCCTTAGCACAGGGAATTGTGAAGTGTCTTATCTTTGAATCCTCTGAAATACTCACCCCCCCCCCCCCCCCCCCTCCGCTGCAACAGTTGCAATGTTTGCGATTTTTGTTTAAAAAAAAAAAAATTGGTGTTTTGAACCCTTTGAGTGCCACAAGGTTAAGGAACACATTTCTTTGCAATGCTTTGCTGACCCTCCTAAGACATAAAAGACCCCATATTGTACAACTGCAATGTATATGTAGCTTTGGACAGATGGAGGTTGGCAGAGGGTCAGAGAAATGGAGTTCTGAGGTAGCTTGAAAGATATATCTATTGGACATCCCAATACGCAGTTCTACACTAATCATACATTTTTATCAAACAAAATTAACATTTTTGGCATCGATTTTTATAATTTTTAAAAACATTTTTATATTCGTTTGAGGATATGTATAATTAAGGCTAGTTAATGACCTTTTTGTCAAAAATATAAATGTTATATTTACTCTACCACTTCCGCTGCATGACTATTCCATGCCTTCACCACTATTGGTACAGCCCCGCGGTGGTCTATGTAAGGCCAAAGTAGAGTTCGCCTCAGAGTTCCATGTCTAGATAAGAGTTGGGTTCTGTTTAGGTTCCTGTTGCAATGTATGTAGGGTTAGGAAGAAAGCTGCTTCCCTTGGCTGGGGAAAGACTTTACCCCTTCCTTGGTGAATGCACCCCTGAATTGACCAGGTTGGTAGGAGGAGTCTGTTAGCGCCCCCCCCCCCCCCCCATAGAGTCCTTCACCTTTATTGAGAGAAGTGGGAGCATTCCCTTGAATATTTTCCTTTCCATTCCGTCACACCAAGATCTCATTTATTTTCAAAAACTAATATTACTAAAGCTTGCACCTTGGACTCTGCTATAAAACCAACATGGCTGCTCGTACTACTACTGTCTGCATTTTTTTAAGCTCCTTTTTAATTGCCTTGCCTGTACCTCTACCATCGGGAACAGGTGGATAATAATTAGGATTGGCTCGTCGAGATTCATTAACCGATTTGCATTGTTTATTGCGAGGTAAAAGGAGATGAAAGCCTCAGCGCTGAGGAGCATCGCCCGCTTACTAATTAAAGCTACGTGACACGGTCCAAATGACATTGTTCACATTGTTTGCTATGCACTTTGGCCGGGAGTCAGCAGCTCTTTTTTTTTAAAAAAAAAAAATGTTATGTGCCAATATTTGTTTTCTCCTTCGGGTAGGGTTTCTGCCATCTTGGACACTTTTTGTGAGCTCTCGGTAAATCAGCAGAGAGCAACCAGTAAAACTAATTACGGCAGACGCAGAGTGAGACACTGTCTGTGTCAAAATGCAACCAGACCCAACTTAGAACATGTCTTACTGGGGGTTTCTCATCTTACCTCACTGTCTCGCTCCTGCGTACGGTCGCTCTCGCACTCTCTCATATGTTCTTTCTGGTTGTGAAATTTGAAGGAAAAAATAAACGTTTTTGGGTTTTTTTGGAACGCCTGTTTGGTCAAGAATGACTTGTGCCCATTGCAATGTGAACCTGTCACGTAAGAGAATTTTTTTTTTACATTAGTCAACAGAGCATGGCAAATTATCTATACGTTTCAATTTAACATTTTTAAAGTGGTATTTTTAAATCAAAAATACAAGTTTTGCAGCCCCCCACACTTGCAAAATCCTAAAAAAATACACCTGTACCAAATATGTTCCTCTATCCTTATTAGTGCAGTAATTAATTAAGAGAGAGTGCATATAGAGTGGGTTTTTTTATTTTTTTTTATTTAACTTTACTCAATGCAAGGCTTTTTCAGTGTACTGTTTTTTTAAGGATATTATAAGAACTAAAAAAGGAGACTAGTTTTTTATTTCAGAAAATTGTTGCAAAATGTTTTGTGAAGAAAAGGAAAAACAAAAAAACTGTGAAACTGACAAAGAAAATAACATAATTCTATTTTTTTTTTCAATTGCATTGGAAGTAACAAAAATGTGGAGTTACACGACGTGTACATTTTTATTTAAATCACTGTCCTTTACATAACAAAAGAATTATATGCCGCTGGTTACAAAATACATTTTAGCGCAACAGACCTAATGGATAAGGTTGGAATTACAAATATCCATTTAGAGGAAAATGGTGGGGAAAAGGGACTATGAGGAGGGATAATAACTTTTTCTGGAGGCTATTCATTAAAAGGTGAGTTGAACATTTGAATTTAGCTATACAATGTGCAGGTGAAAGTATGAGCTTGCTTAATTAGAGGAAACTCACAAGGTTTGTACCTGCACAATGTGTAGTTAAAATGGTGAGAAAAAAAACATTTGCTCACCGTTTAGTGAATAACCCCCTCTGATTTTGGAAAGTGTGTTGTGAAGAGAGAGGGCCGTTATTGAACAGGGGCGTATCGTGCCCCTGAGTGACGGGCGTGCTGCCAGCCCGGAGCACGCCTGTCACTTGGAGGCACGCCGTCTCTCGTGTATTTCCGGGGGTTTCTGTGCGGAGAACAGCCAGAACACAAACCCCGGAAATACATGAGTTGCATCAGAAAGGCGACGCCAGCTCCGAATTCGGCAACAGAGTCACTCACTCTGTTGCCAATTCAACAAGCGTGAAACGTATACGGATGTATTTCTGGGGTTTGTCGTGTGCTCTCTGTTCGGAGCAGGCAATCCCCAGTAATACACAGCGCGGCTTCTCCATGCTAGGTGTGCGGCGCACACCTAGCACATATGGAGCATCCACTACTGTTATTGAAAGCTCTGCTCAAGGCCCACCACTGGTCCCTAGATGTTATTTTTGGTGGAGCCTGAGTTAACGGATCTGAGGTACCAGTTGATGAATTTTAAGACTCAATGCTGGCTTCATGTAATTTTCTCTCTTCAAACATGAACACCCCGCTTCCAAATCTCTGTGCCTTGCTACATTACTAGAGGACAGAAATGTTCCCACTATTGTAACACTCCTCTAACACCTAATATATACATAGCATGTGAATCTTGCTTGAACACCTACTATAATCCAAAAATACAATCTTTTAATTATATACCCTGGTTATTGTTAAGGAATAATTTTGTACTAATAAAACTGTTGTGTTTTTTTTTTTTGTATCCCCCCCAAAGGGTGTTCTCTCCTTCCCCTCTTGTTAGTTTAGTAATACGAGTCTTATCTCCTATACCTGACCTCTGAATTGAGGAACTGACCGCAATAAAATACAAATAAAAATATAATATATATATATATATATATATATATTTTTTTTTTTTTAAATGTATTTACTTTTGTTACATTTGCCTTATGACCTTGTAGGATTTCAGCTTTGCAGTGAAAATCTCAGTTGCCACGTACATACTTTACAAATTGGTGTAACATACAATATAAACATGTTGTTAATTCAATAAAAAAAAAAAATACCGGTATATATTTTTGTGCTTTTTGTTTGGGGTTGTTGTACAATTGTATTATGGTTGTACTCAAAAATCCAATTTGTTTGTATCTGTTTGGTACAATTTATTATTTCTATTGTGTTTGCTTTGAATTCAAACAAAAAAAGCAAACCAAAGGTAACATAGTAATGGTTCGGAAAAAAGAGAGAGCAGGGAATTGCACATGCAGCAATATTCTGTTTTTAGTCTATAGAAGGATGTTGAGAGTGCATCTTCAAATTGCTTCCCCTATGCCTCAGCAGGAAGTGGAGTGTCCCAACACCTGCTGAAATTGGTGCATGTATTATAAAACCACCCTCTAAATTTTAGTTTTTCTACGATTACTGATGGCAATTTCCCAGACTCCTGACTTTGATTTTAAAAGGTTTTGACAACATAGAGTCCTATAAAAATATTTATTTTCCTTAAAATATAACTAATTGTTGTGTAGATGTTAAACCTATTTATAAGGGGGACGGTGGAGGAAAACAAAGGCACATTTTCCATTTTTAAAGGTCTGTGTTCTGAGTCCTTGTTCTCCTTTGGGCTATTTCTGTCCTGACTTTCCAAACCATCATGTCTAATTTAAAAATGCCAGAGAGTTAGCTGGCTTACATAAATGTGTTATTGTTTTTATAGGTTTCCTTTTTCCAGAACCAATCAGTAGTTTTTGGAGAAATAAAAAAAGAAATAAAAATTGCTATTTCTGAATACAAACCGCAATTTACATTTTGTTGTTTTAACCCCAGAAATTTCTGCCTGCCAAAATGAACCCATAAAGTCTTGTAGCCTACTATAAATCTATTGCCATTTTAATGTCTTGTTTTTTTATTTATTTTTTATATACTCTCATGTCAATAAAGAAAAATTACTTATACATTGTCTCAGAGATCCGACATTACGGACTTAAGGGTATCTGGCTTCTTCATATGAAGTTTTAGTAAAATATTGAGTAATGATTCCTAAGATCAAAATAATACAGAGGAATGAATTAAGAAAAAAAAAATTATTTGTGCACTGAATGACTTGAGAAGGCTTTAATTTTTTGCTACAGTTTCACTGCACTCTATGAGCGTTGCCGAATAGAGGCTGCTTCCTCAGACGTCCGAGGCAAACCATGTCTTGTGTCGAATTTTTTGTCTTTTAAAAAAAATGCATCAATGTTTATTTAACAGCAGTGATTAATACTGACGGATATGTTTTATAGGGTGAAAATAGCTTTGTAACAATGTGGTTTTTCTTTGTTTTTTTGGCAAGTGAGTCCACAATCCTCAGTGTAGCGGGGAGACCATTTTTTTTTACCATGTTTTAATAGGAAGTTTAGTATCCCCATGGACATCACTTTTTAGAATGCTGTGGATGTTTTGAAGTTGCTCTAATTGCTCCATATTAGACTATCTGGTCAGTGATATCTACTACCACCCCAATTTTAATTTGATCATCCTTTTTTATATAGTAGTAGGCATTCATTAATAATCTTATTTTGTGGCTATATTCATAGATTAATCTCACTTGCATTATTGTATAATATAATTTTGTGATTTTAATATAGCAGCATACAATGCTGTGGGACATAGTTGGCTGGGTAATTATAGTGTGAAACTAGAACTATGATTCCCTAGTTGGCTGGGCTACCATGCTTTTATTGGGTTGGTATATTCTAATCTGAAATCTTGCTGTGACCTCCAGCACACCAAGGTCACTGTGTTCAAGAGCCATGGGTTATTATGGCCACAAGCTTGAAGACAAATGATGGTAGACATACACAGGGATGATCCTTTCTCTCTAATTTGGGATGTCTGCCATTCTAAATAGTAACCTGATATGTGCATATGCAAGTCCTGTGATTATGTTCTCTTTTTTTTCGGGATTTGTGGTTCATGGCTTAGTATTTTTGGAACAACACTTCTATGAGAGGTACGTTGGCGGTATTTTTTTTTTTTTTTTTTTACTAGGCGGGTCCTTTTTTTTTTTTTTCTTAACGATTAGCTGATCTAAAGTAGTGTTTTGCTATAATCTCTATGTCTAGGTTTTCTCACCCCACTTGTACCAAAAACGTAAAGACAAACTATCAAATTATTATCCAGGGTTTTGGGGGGGGGGGGGGGGGGGTTTGGGTCGTCTTTTTTTGTGTGTGTCGTCTTTACCTTCAAGACTTAATAGATTCCTACTTCAACAAACTAGCATACACCCCTTGTAAATACCCCTTGTAAATACCATTTAGCATTGTGTGGTCCACATCCTGTGTTTGTTAATGCTTTGAGACCCACCCGTTCTGTTTTTATAGGGTTACCATGCACACTGCGACATTTCAGGCCTACCTCATCCTTACGGTGTCTCCTTGTTGCAGCCATACATTTGTTGCCATTTAGAGTTTTGTGGTCCACATCCTGTCTGAGTGCATTTGTTGCCATTTAGAGTTTTGTGGTCCACATCCTGTCTGAGTGCATTTGTTAATGCTATGAGACTTCCATCCATTCTGCGTTAATATATGGTTACCCTGGACGCCCACACATTTCAGGCCTACCTCACCAAGATGGATCTTCGTTGAAGCCTTACATTTATTTGGTTCATAAATCATAACTCAAAACTCGTTTAAAGCCCAGAACATGTTTCTTGGCCACATCTTACTGTGTGTATATGTATGTATGTATGTATGTATGTATGTATATAAATATATATATAATATAATGATCTTCTAAAGGACCTTCAAGGAAGCTTCCTTGAAAACTTCTACACACTCAGTTCAAAATAATAATTGTTCCTTCCCACATATAACGGCTTATGGGTGAGCATTAGTTTTAGATATTTCAGAGGTAGATTATTTTGACTTTAATATTAAAGTATGGGCCTTTTTGTCTGGGTCATATGGTGAAGAGCAGGAGTAGGCCCCACAATTATTCATAGTGGACATGTCCTGGACCCTTGTACAGACATTTTGGCGATCCCTGGTCAAGAGTGGCTTCCATGCTTTGCCTCCGTTTATTTCTGATGTGTTTTGTTTGGTTGAGAAATGCAATAACTGATATACTTGGGGACTAATATAGGGCCTTCAGGTCATAGCTCATTAATGTGGGCCGTGTTTCAGTTGACTGTTGAAACCGTGAGCCAGCCAAGCTGTCTAGGTAAAACCTCCAGAGATGATTCCTGCAGTTTCCATTGATGTCAATGGAACCTAGTGGTGATCTTTCTATAATAATTTAAGCTACTGGTTGCTGATATACATGAAGACTGGTCTCTAGATCGGCCTGTGGAAGTTCTCTGAATGTTCTGAGAATTCATTTCAGAAACAAGATGATCTAGCTAAAGCCGATGAGATAGCTCAGGTGGAGAATGCCCTTACTGCAGAGCCTGATCAAACCTCAAGGTTGTGGGTTCGAACCTTGACATAATCTACTAGGCCCTTCATAATTAAGCTATTGATAAATGAGTAACACCGATTGGGTAATAACCTATATTGTACAGCTGGCGATTCCGTAATTCCAAGAGCATGTGCTAAAAAGTGCTTTGAATTAATACTAGTTATTATTATTCTATTAAGATGTATTGTTGTCCCCATCTAGTCCATTGACAGGGCCCAATACAGATTGGTCAGAATTTCCCTTATGGATTTTGTAATATCGTCCAATGTTATAATCTTAATTTTCAAAAATGTGACCTTATTTTCTTTCCTTTTCTAAAGGGATATCAGCATGAACAATATCACCAAGTTGCCAGAAGATGCTTTTAAAGGTTTCCCCTATCTGGAAGAGCTGTAAGTTATCATTTTTTTGTTTTGTTTTAATATAAATATCTTCTGTTGCAAAAGTCTTCCAAGGTTTCAACCTGAGTCACGATATTACAGTATGATTGTTTTTTTTTTTTTGTAAATAGGATGTTTTAGCACAGGCTTTTGGTCTAACACTGCCCCCCCCCCCCCTTTTTGCTGTGTTTCTGAGTGTAGCATCAAATATGGACAGCACTATAATGTGTTATTATATATATCTTTATACCAAGGTATTCTAAATCACAAAGACCATCAATCTGTGTTAAAATATATACATTTATTTAATTATTCTATTTTATCAAAAAAAGCCCATTAGTAGGTCAATTAATATAACTGTTCACAGATCTAAAGCTACAATGTGCAACTGAAACCTAGGAAAAGATATATGTGACTGATACATGTAATAATAAACCTATTCAATATATTTTATATTTATAAAATTATATATAGAATTTTTTTTTTTTTGATAAATTTAAATTTCCATAATATATATCTTATCGCCACGTATATCAGACATACTTACAGTGTCCAAGCCGAGACCAGATAAGACCGGAGGTGCCTTCAAAAGCGACTTGTTTCGGAAAACCTTAATCAATGTTGGCGTTTCCTCCGAAGGGTTTGTCTGCAAACGCAGTTTTAAAAAAAAAGCCACTGAAATAATCAACAAAAAACAACATGTGCTCGGGCATTCACTCTCTGGGGTCTATACGTTTAAAAGGTTAGAGTAGGTGAGTTGAGGTGAGATGAACAATTTAGCTATACATTGTATAGGTAATTGGTGTTTAGAAATATTCATCTCACCGCAACTCACCTTTTTAGTGTACCCATATGAGTATACTGGTGACCAAGGTATCACTGGTCCTACCTGCCTGTGTGGTGTAGAAACTCTTTTGTATATTTTGAGCTTATTGTTACATATTTATTTCTGGAGGGAGCATCTCAAATGGCACCATCTCTACTTGAGCCACCGCAAAAGTGCAATACCGACTCGAATAAAGGCTTAATTGTAGAACAGATGGCATGGTCCACAGGAACTAACTTCTACTGATTTGTTGCTCTTTTTCTCTCCATTAACGGAAGGTCAATTGACCGTAGATTGAGCCAACCCCAGCCGGGGCTGCTGTGTCAACATCTTGCTTACCTTGGACTTTATAGTCCTCACACTCTAATTGGCACAAATCACATTAAACCGTATAGCCATTTAAACAATCTAGAACTCTGAACACTCTAGAATATCTTGACTAAGCCATTAACCAAATAGATCAACTTGGGAATCTTGGTAAATGTAACCCTTTCATTCCTCGGATGCAGGTGGTGGTGATAATACAAGTAAATACAATCATTTGTATATTTACACAGCAGGAAATAGATGTACATTTTGTATTTATACAGAGTTGTGTGCCATATTTGTATTTGTCATAATTATAACCATGCTTTTATTGTACATTTGTTTTTGTGTGTTTTTTTTTTTTTTTTTTTAAATACTGTCATTTCAGACTAATCCGTGTTTACAATATCTAAGTGGGTGGGTGTTTTTTCTATAATGTTTCTGGTAAAGCTTTCAGCTAAACCACTGCTGGGATTTTATACAGCATTTTCAACTGATTCCAATTAGTTGCAGCTTCCCAACATATTGGATGAGAGGCCATATACCACCATCACACCATGGTGTCAAAGAAGTCTGTATAGTTGATTCAGTGCTTGTAGGGTGTTTAAGACACACACTAATGTAATTAGTCTTTCAGACACACATTCCATATAGATATTGAATCCAAACATGTTTTTGTGGTGGGGGGGAAAAATGTGGACTTTACAATATTATTTTTTTTTTTTTAATGAATGCGGTAGACACATTCCCTGTATTAATTAAAGTTGAACTGATATGACTTTTTTTTTTTTATAGAATACTACACATGGGTTTGTTATTCAATAACAAAAAAGGTGTGACAGGCAGGGAATTTTTAATTAACCTGTTTGCAAGAAAGATCTGTTTGCACAAAATGTATAATGACCTTTTGCATTCCTTGTGTCGTCACAGTTTAATGCACTATAAGAATGGTTAAATGGATATCATTTTTATGCATTTTCTAGCTCAGTCTTAGCTTTTTGTTGTTTAAAGTACATATTTAAGGGGATTGTCGAAGTCTACCTTTTTAGAACTTCTGGACCATTAAAAAAAATAAAAACATATTAAAATAAACACTTTTTAACTAACAATTTACATTTAAATGACAACTGTAAGCAAAAAAAAAAAAGCTTAATTCAATGATCGTATAAAGTTTTATTTATATACAAATTAAGTGCCTTTATTAAGCCTTCCTTACTCTACAAAGTTCTCTCGTGGGGCAGACATGTTGTTTAGAATCTTGGGTCAGATCTTCACTCACCTTGGTTCAGATGACCAAAGATTTGACCCATCTGACCAAAGATTCTAAACAAGATGTCTGCCTCCTGGTAGAGCTATATGGGGTAAAGATGGCTCAATAAGGTACTTTATTTATATTCGTCCGTTAAAGCATTTCAAAATAAAATGCCTACACTTGATGCCATCTTTCAATTAAACAAAACTTATGTTTTTTGCTACAGTTGTCCTTTTTAAGTAGTGATGTTAATAGGATTTAGTCCCTGCACTTGCCTTTCTTTGCAGACTTTCTCCAAAGGACTGGTCCATCTGTGGTCTCATCTAGAGAGCAAGTCACCGACCTGAAGCATGGCAGCTGCCTGTCAGAGAATAAACTGGCATGTAATATCAAAATTAACCACAGTAATCTTCATACTAGGGATAACTACTTTGAAAATGTCACTCCTGCTTTTCTGATAAAGCCGCCAGTCGGGGAAAAAAAGTGTAGTTTTTATTTAATAAATAAAATTAAATTGTGTGTCTTTTTATAGTTCTTTATATAGTTGAAAAAAACAATTTGCAGGGTTAGTCCTGTGTTTTGTATATTTTGGGTCAGTGCCCAGCACTGCGCAGTCTAGAAGACATGAACAGTACAGGGTCTATTGAGCTTCACACATCCAGTACATGAACCACAGAGGTTGGAGCGCCATCTTACAGAGTTGACCAACTTTGCACAATGTTAAGTGACACCCTTTGTTATGTTATAAAGCATTATTTTTTTTATTTTTTTTTCATTATATATCTAGAAGGGATCAAATGAGGAAAAAACAAAACATACACAACGGTGGAATCACCCGTCACGTATAAAATAAAACAAGTAATACTCCCCTTAGAATTGAGCAAGGGATCTATGCTCTCTACCAGAGCAGGCTTAACAAGTGCCTCTCAACTCATCAAAGCAGTATGGTACAGGAAACTGAGGATGACGAGTCTTGTTAGCACAATATTGTTTGTTGTCATTTCTTTTGAACATGTGTCATTTATTGGGAGGTCCTCCATAAAGTGGAGTGAATTCTTCTTTCCTGCCCGAAATATGTCACTGGTGATCATTTACCCTGTGCTTCCTCACTCCCGAGAAACATTATATTGCTATAAAAACTATGCACAGACCTTCTTATATTTTTACGTGGGGTTTGGCTAGCCTGTGGCCTGCACTGCACTACAAATCACAAGGACGATTGACATGGTAGACAAGACCTTTTCATACCGTGTATCCTATATGTCCCCACGTGCTCTGCTAGCTAAGCAGAATGGCAGCGGCAGTTCAAGTACTACAGCACAGCAGCGCCGTCGTAGAGTGCGGAATGGGACAGTAGTTCGCGGCCGCTCTAGTGCAAAATGCGCAGTTTTTGGACACCTGAGAAATTGTCGGAACTGGAGAGTAGCAATTCTGTATCAGGACTCTCTTGTGTGGACCAGCAAAGTTTTGGGGTCATGCTATCCTTTTCATGCCCTCTAACTGGGGGATATTGACCAACAGCAGCTAAATGACCACTTCTTGTAAGTCATGCTATCGACAACTATCCTCTTTCTTATTCCTCCAATTCCTCCGATATCTATTAATGTACTAAAGTCTGTGTCATTTCGTGTTCTATTAATATCATTTCACATGTCTGTCTATTGCTGTAAACGTGCTATGGAGCACAAACACTAAACAGGTTTGTGCTTAGTACACCTACCTAATCTGTGTGAGGTGTGGCTTGTGAATTATGGCCAAACACTGAATGCCATGTCCCAGTATTTAACGTACCTCCACCCTGGTATATACCCGTTGACTGTGTGCCTCCTGCCTTCCCATGCACAGTTCAGGGTGGTCTGTTTTGTGTGTCTTGTTTTGGCTGATGCAGCCCTAACAGACCTTTGCAAATTGCTTCCAGATGACGGTCTTGTTATGCAGACAAAAGGGGATGTTTAAACAGTGTTTACGCTGAAAAACACAATCGCCCAGTTGATTCTGGAAGATCCGGTATGAGTTTCTCTTCATTGTAGACTCCTGTCCTTTTTATATAGGCTTACCAGGTTTGTTCAGGCACATTTTGTACTTTTTTTTTTAATCTTTTTTCAATCGCGAAGTCCATACCAGCTTTTAGATAAATGTTGCATATCGATATTAATGGCACCATCTAGGTCTAGTGGTGGCAACCGAAGTCCGTTTAGAGTTGGCATTATAAGAAGGTAAATCCACCTCTACACATTCCTCCTTCTTTTTTTTAATGGAGGCCATTTGGGTTTTTTTTTTAAAACCTGCCCTGATTTTCCCTGTAATTAATCTCACTTAAAAAAAAAAAATAGAATGCAGGTAAAGATGCTGGTATGATCTTACTCCAGCCCCACGGTATTCATTTTCTATAAACCAGTTAAACAGTAGGATCTGTTCACTTTAGTTCAGTGGCAGGCACCAATACTGTTAATGATGGACAATTTAATTATGTTCCCTGGACCTTCACATGGAGACTGGTGTCCTCCGTATGCTTCCCTGCTTAGTCCACCTGTAAGCCATTTGTCTTGTGTAAGGCTTATATACTTTCTCCTTATCTTTTTTTTATTTTTTTTTCCTGACTCCTAACAAAAATGTAGGCTATGAAGATGCAATAAGATTGCACAGTCCCGTTATTTGCTATAACGTGCTGTCAAATTGGAGGCCGTTATGGTCTATGTAGAGTGCTCTGGCCGCTACTAGCTGTGCTCTCAAGTGCAACTATATTCTTTCTCGGACAGTGTACACCCACCGCTAGAGTTGCCACCTTTTCTTCAGAAAAATCCCGGCCTTGGTACTGTCTCCATAGGCTTAACATTGGCCTGATGACAAAAATACCAGCCAGGTGGCAACCCTACCCACGGCTACCATGCACTGACCACCCCCCAAACCAATTCCCCCCTATTCTGATGCCCACCCCCTCTTTCTTGGCAGACATCCTGTTTTTACAAGGTCCTGTCTCTTTCCCGCAGACTACTACTACTGTCCGATTTTTAGGGTTTAGTAGTAGCCTCTTATCGCATCGCTCCGCCCCTTCCTATCGCCAAGGGAAGTGGAAGCTTGTAGATGTACATATTCTGGTTGTGTTTTTTTTTGTAGGATTTATCATGAAAACAAATACATATAGTTATGAAACTATAGACAGCAGAACAAACCAGGATTTACGTCATAGAAAAAAAAAAAACCTTTTCACTCCAGAACCACAGTCTTTTCCATTCCTCACAGTTTGTCTCTTTGTCAATAAGAGGCAGCCAAACAAGGTGTAGCTAGGAAGGTGTTAATAGGTTCATTCAGAGCCTCCCAAACAGAGAGGCGTTATCTTGGTGCCTGCAATATTTACCTTTGATTTTGCAATATGTGCAGAGCTGTTTGAGCACAACATTACTTGAAGTGTGTACTTATTACACGCTCCTGCGTTTTACACCTTTTCCTAAACGTTCAACTGATATTGCATCCCACGCTGCCATGTGCCTGTATTTTACATCTCTCTTAAACCCCTCTGCCTCTAAAGGAGGCCTGCGTTTTAGACTAAGGAGCCAAAGCTGGTCTACCAGAAAGGCATACTGATGAAATTATGTGCCTTGGGCTTTGTTTAAGCTCTTGGTTATTCAGGTCGCTCTTTGCAAAAATTACAACCAAATGTAAAGCTTAGCATGGCAGACCTTCTTGACTGCACGTTTTTGAAAACGTCACCTGCGGTCAAGCAGGATCTTAAAGTATCAACTGGGAAGCTCAAGGATTTTTTTTTTTATCTGTTCCCACTTATGTCGTAATCACTACCATGGGGTTGGAATTTGACACTGTAAAAACATTTTAACTTTTTTTTAATGGCTCGCTAGCTTTTGTATGACTGTAATAATTTAACTTTTGGGTCTTCTAAGTCTGCCAGTATTGCCCATCGCATTTTACAGTATTAATGGTCAGAAGAAGCTTTCGGGAGCTGAGATTTGCAGTGGACCAAACATTTTATATTTGTATCTAGTATACTTATGCCAGATTGTGTGAATTAGTAGCGTAAAAATGTCTGTCTAAAAAAAAAAAGTATAAAAAAAAGATGGCAGCCTTATTTCTTTGACGGAACTCGGAGGATAAAAATGATCTATTTACATTTCTGCCCATATATATTTCTTAATATAACTCCAGCAGGGATCTTGTGTTGAATAGTCGTCCTGAAATCTAAAACCAGCCGCGCATTCGTGCTAATCCTCTCTGATAGTTCAGCAAATTGCTCAGCTGCACAGCTTGCTGCAAATAATGCCAACACTTAAAGCCACTCAGTCAACCTAAACATTGCTTACGCCAGTGATTTTTAACCTTTTTCATCTAAAGGCACACCACTGGTATTTAAATTTCGAAATGATGTATATGCAGCTCCTAGCAGCACACCTGCGGCACCCAGATAGAAAACCTTGGGGCTTATAGCGTGAGAGGGTAGTGGATGTATGGAATAGCCTCCCAGCAGAAGTGGTAGAGGTTAACACAGTCAAGGATTTTAAGCATGCATGGGATAGGCACAAGGCTATCCTAGATATAAGATGGGGAACGGGGGGACTAATAAAAGTATTTAGAACATTGGGCAGACTGGATGGACCGAATGGTTCTTATCTGCCGGTGACACATTCTGTGTTTCTATGTGAATAAACAAAATGATGAAAGGTGATCTCTACATTGTGTAAACATAATTGCATGCAAATGCCTAAATAAGAGAAAAATATCTTCTATATGTGTTTAATGTGTCCTGTTTATGACATCACCTGTGGCTGGATATGCAAATTAACTCATTTTCAATGTGATGTGTAAATTGCATTTCAAGATGAAGTAATTATAAGCAGGACACATACTCAGAACATATGTTATTTTCTGCGTTTCTCAGGCCAGTTTCATATAATAAATAAATCAGTTAGAATATATGTACGCAAATATTTAAAAATATATATATATATATTTTTTACCCTAATTGTGTTTGATATGGGTCTTGGAATAAACTGTACATTAACAGATTGGATGTTTTCCCTAATATAAAATAAATGATGTCATAATATAGGTTTAGAACAATCTAAAAAAACCTACGATGTTTGTTTAGACTACTGTCATTTACTTAGGAAATCAATAGGTTTGGGAGAAACCTGCGGAGCGAAAGATTATTCCTTCTTCAATCCAAGAATGTTTGAGTCATTTTTCAAACAAGAAGAGGCAAATCCCTAAATTTTAAGCTTTTACGGAGACACTCGCACAATACAATGTGTCATTGAATGGCTCTTTAATACTGAGCAGGTTTTGATGGAATAATTTATTATGACTTACCGCCTTGAGTATGTGGAGGCTAGGTTTAAAAAAAAAAAAAAAAAAAGCAAATTTTTATTAAAAAAAAGAAACTTTTTTTTTTCTAAAACTATAAATGGCGCGTAAAAATGTTACTGAATATGGCATCAATTGTGTTTCAATATTCTAGTAATAACCTACTTGGCGTCTGTGAAAATCATTTGGAGGGGAGTATTGCAGGTATCCATCTAAACCATCCACTGTTTTTTGTATTTTTTTTTTCTACTCTTCTAATTACAATAGTTTGAAAACATTCGTTATGAAAACGGGAAAAGGTGGGGATGAAAATACAGAGCTTGTAACATTACTCACATAACATGTTAATAATATGCACAGTTTTATGTTGTGAAATAATTTTTGGTGCCCTATTGTGGTGTTTGTATAAGTATGTTCTTTTTTTTGTGTGTGCATGCTTTTCATATGCATATTTTTGAGCATGTATATAGGTGTGCTCCACTCCTTTTAAGCTTAATTTTGAAAAAAGTTTTGAGCGTACAGCTGTACACTTAGTTATGTATGTCCTGTGCTTCCTATGCACAACCGTTGCTATTGACTAAAAGGATATGCGTGGGGGTTTGTTTTTGCCTTCTTTTTGGATCAACAGCGGTAATCAAGGATAAGAAAATGGGTTAAACTTGATGGACGGAGTAGTCTACTATGATACCTTACTCCATTACTTCAGCTTTGTATAAAATAATTTGGTATTTTGGCAGAGGTTTGTATCGACACAATACATAATAATGCAGGCTCATGAACAGTGAATATAGTTCAGTCCTCCTGTTCTTCCGGGTGCCTCTGCTGGTGTGGCTTTACACCAATTGAAGACGAAACAAGCAATGTAGAGGAAGCAGAGAACCGGCACTCACGGATAGTGGGTAATAATCGGGTGATTTAATCAAATGTCACATAAATACTGCAAAGTGAGGGAAAAAAACAATCCAAAAAAGGGTCAGCATGACGCATTTCGCACTGGAAGCGCTTAATCATATGCTAAGCTCTTCCAGCGCGAAAATGCGTCATGCTGATCTTTTTTTGGATTGTTTTTTCCCTCACTTTACTGTATTAATGTGACATTTGATTAAATCACCCGATTATTAACCAATATCCGTCAGTGCCGGTTCTCTGCTTCCTCTACATTGCTTTTTTTAGAGGTTTGTATCGACCTCATGGACCCACATGATTATGGTATGAATGTGATCATTTTAGACAATTGTTTCCAACCTTCCATAACCAAGTAACATTATTCACAGATTTATCCAACCAAAGTATCTGCCATAAACCAAATAGCCATATATCATTGCTATAGAAACATAGAATGTGTCGGCAGATAAGAACCATTCGGTCCATCTAGTCTGCCCAATTTTTTTTTTTTATTACTTTTATTAGTCCCCCGTTCCCGGTCTTATAGCTAGGATAGCCTTGTGTCTATCCCACGCATGCTTAAAATCCTTGACTGTGTTTACCTCTACCACTTCTGCTGGAAGGCTATTCCATACATCCACTACCCTCTCAGAAAAGTAATACTTCCTGATATTACTTTTAAATCGTTGCCCCTCTAATTTAAGACTATGTCCTCTAGTTGTGGTAGTTTTTCTTCTTTTAAATATACTCTCTTCCTTTACTGTGTTGATTCCCTTTATGTGTTTAAATGTTTCTATCATATCCCCCCTGTTACGTCTTTCCTCCAAGCTATACATGTTAAGATGCTATGTTCCCCAAAGACCAGATAATTTACAGAAAAATGATTTAAACTTGTTTACATTCATGTTTGATAGTCCGTTGTGTTTTGTTTTTAATACTGTTTGTAATATTTGTTGTGACATTTTTCATAGTGTATTAGTTGCCCCTAAATATCTGACATGTACAATTTTAACAAATTGCAACTCAAATGTGAGGTCGTGGGGGCTATTCATGAAAAGGTCAGTTGCAGGTTAGGTCAGATGAACTGACCTCACACTCAAGTTCACTTGAGGTCATCTAATCACTTTAGCTGGACATTGTGCTGGAACAAACCTTTTCAAGTTGGTATAGCGGTGGGGGGCGGGACGACTCACCTGGTTTGTCTATGCGCGACGTGTAGCTAAATTGGTCAGATGAAAAGTTCTTCAACACCTCAACCCTTTTCTTTGAGTGAATAGCCCTCAATGACTTACCTTTTTGTCCACTTTTATCTTTTCTCTCCATATGAGACATCTGTACTTTAATAGATTAACCTATAACATTTGTTGAAAAAAAAAATTAAGAGTCAATTCAATAAAGAGACAATGGCAGGGAATGGAGATTGGAATTTCAAACTTAAGGCCAAATTAGCAGCGTTTCGTAAATTCTCCAATGCAGCTGAATGGGAGAATTGTTCCAACGCTACTACTTTGGCCTTAAGTTTTGAAAATTCCCATCTCCGTTCCCTGAAGTTCTCTTTATTGAATTGACCCTTAATTTTTTTTTTTTAAATATATATATTTTTTGTTGGGGATGCAAGTTAAGGTCTTCATCTTTGATTTTCAATCCATACCATTAAAATTGGAATCCCCAGGCTAAAATTTTTTTTTAAAAATCCCTTGTTATTCTGTTTCCTAAGCTCGAAGGCATTATTAATTCTACGAAAGTTTATGTGTAAAGCTAATAAGACTCGCCCCTCCTCTGCCCCCTAATTATTAGGTCCTTGACCCCCATAAGGCAGTTAGTCGATCAACGACACAGTAATATTTGGCAGACATATTAGCGAAAGAACCTTTGCACACTTGGCCAGTTGTATCCTGTTTCCTGGAATATTGCCAGAATGTGGGGAAAAAAAACGGAAGTCGAATGAATTGCTCTCTTCTGTTCGTTGGTTTTAGTGAGCTGAATAAACATGAGTTGCCTAGAGGAAAACTGTTCATCTCTGCTTTTTAAAGTCACGCAGCAGCTTGCCCTTGCTCGGTTCCACCTTGTTTCCCTACACAATAAACCTCACCAGTGACATCAATTTTTTTTGTTTGTTTTGGTTTTCACTCTGGATTGCCTGATACGATCAGTGTTATGTCTGCTCTGTACAGAATCCCATCGCAATGATTCCAAATCTATTAACCCAGAATATACTTGAACATAAGAGAACTCTCAATGTATCTTTCCTGGGAAACTACGTTTATAATATATATATTTTTTTTTTTATTTTTTTTTTACTCTACTAGTTTTGTTTTCTAATTAATCCTCATTTCGTTATTTGTTTGGAAATAAATTCAAGAAGTCTAATAAATGGATCCAAGTCTGTATTTATTAGCTTATTTTCATTTTTGGTTTCTTTTTATGCTGACACAACAGCGAGCAAACAATTCCACAACTCCCAACCTTTTGTTGTTTGTGTTTCCTATTTCGGATATCCCAAAGTTTTAATGCTTTGTTTACATCTCTCAGTATGGCTAGAAGACTTTACATGAATGTATTACTCTCTTAAATTCGAACAAAAATAACTGAACGATGGGGAGCTAGGCACTGCATGTGTGTATTGTGTTACTTCATGTGACATTGTGGTGTGATAAAGTAAACTGTTCACCTCTTAGAACCTACAGTTCATTTAATTTCATTTTTATTTAAGCTTTTTTATTATTATATAATTGTTCTGTTTTATGAAGTGTGCTTTCGCAAGAGATGTATTTAAATATAGAACTTAGTGTTCTATGCATGTGCCCCTGTCCAAATCAATTTTTTTTTTAAAGTTTAGTTAAATGGAGCTCAGACACAGTAACTAGAGATCTGTACTCCTGGCACACCTCTCCATAACTGTGCTCTCTTGCCTCCGTCCTCTCCATACGCCATGAAATAGTGGCATATACTGGGGCATGCTGTATGCTGGAGAAATGTGAGGGTTCAAGCTATGAAACTTTGTACCCCCCCCCCCCCCCCAAAAAAAAAAGGCAGATCTCTCCTCCCTCCTACTTGATCGTTGAGGGTTGGGGATGAGGGCACTTTTGCCTATACCCAAGGAGGTAGGGAATAAGAACTTTAAAAGTCTCCCTTACCTACGTCGAGAATAGATTGCTATGTGACTAACCTTTTGGTGCTAAATCTGTTCTTGACTTCAAAGACGATACGAATTTTCCTTAGAATATTCGTAAAGTTAACTTGTTTTAGTGCCTTCATTTTTTATCTATATATAATCCTTTAACTGACCCTTTAAACATCAGATGTAAAAACAATTAGCCTCCAATTACTAACACATCCCCTAACGAATTGCCATGAAGAATTGAAAAGCTGAAAAGTGTTTTTTATTTTTTATTCATGTCTGCTTAACCTCTGAGAGCCTTTACAATCTCCCCCAGCCTCCGGGAGTAATGCACTGCCCTGTGCTCATCTTACTGGGTAAACTGATCTTGTGTTGGCAGTTCCAGAGTCTGGATTACTAGGTGTGCCACATTTTCGCACTTCTCTAATTCTGCATTCAGGAAAGGACTTGTGATATTTAAGCCTTGGTGCAGCAAAGACCACACAGCGAATGTTTATCAGGAAGTAGGGAAAGTAGAGGAAAACAAGCATAGAGGAAAGCTCTGCATGGAGGAATGCACAGCTTGAAGGGATTGGAGACTTTGGTTGATGTTGGTTTATATAGAAGCTCCACTCTCTGCTCTCTATCTGACATGTGTATCCGATGAGAGCATTAAACTCAAAGGACAACTGCAGGCAAAAAATGAGCTTATGATAAACTGAAAGAATGAATCAAGTGCAGAACTTAGCAATAGAAAAACTATTTTATGTACCTTTTATTCACTCTCTTGGTTCCATAATACTCTTAACACCTCTTTTATATGGTAACATTTTCATGCTTAAATGACAACTGTAGCAAAAAACAACAACTTTATGTTTAATCAAAAAGTTACATTAAGTGGAGATGCTTTATATAGCAATGCCCATAACATAATACAGATAAAGCACCTTATTGAACCTTTAGTGCTTCAAATACTTATATCACGGGGTGGACATGTTCATTGGTCAGATCTTCATTCACCTTGTGTCAAATGAAGCTAGGTCTGACCCAAGATTCCAAACAACATGTCCGCCCTCTAAAAAACTTGATTTATGCTTTGGCAATTAACCAAAAACTCTCCTTTTTATTATTTTTACACACTTGTTGCCGACTTTATAGTATTTTGAGTGCAATCCTCTTTAAGACTATATACCGCTACAACATTTTATTTTTTTTGTAGTTTTTTTCCAAGTGTCTGTATAATCGTTAGAATGGGCGAAGCAACTCTGAGTTCTAAAGTTGGGTCTTCTGCACAACTTTAGAATAAATTTCATGGTGGTGCCCCCTGTATTTGCTGGTAGCCATATACATCCTAGCTTGTCCACGCCATTTGCGAGGTCTGTGGATAATTATCACCACCACTGTAAATGCCCGGACAACATGAACACTTCTTCAAAAATAGATACATCCCATATAATATAAATGGCCAGCACACAGGGTAAGGATAACCCCAACGCGTTTTGTGCCCATCTCTGGTACTTAATCATAGGCTGCCTCTTTAATGTGCCAACCAGAACCAGGCACTCTTGGATACAGTTTGCGGGTCCATTTCTTTTCCCATACTTCATTTTTGCATTGTCTGCCTACATTCAAGGACCTGCCCCCTGAAAGGATTAAAACAATCCAGATGTTTGAGGTGGAAGGGGGACAGGACATTTGTTCCAAAATGGGTCAAAAGATTGCTTTGCTGACAGCTCATCAGACACACTGGCTTCCTTACAAGAAACGAAGGCTGGAGAACAAAAAAAAAAATCTTGTTAATGACCTTTCTAAAATCTTTTGTGAATCTTTGCTAACCGCTATTGTTCCAGCCCTAATTACAGCTAAAATCTGTCCTTTTTTATTACAGTTCATGCTTTGAATATAATAAGTCACAAATCTATTCACCATTAATTAATGATTGTTTGTGTTTTTAGTCGTATCTGCTCATTAACATGATTTTCTTTTTTTTTTTTTTGAGCTTCATTGAATTTTTTTTAAATAATTTGTTTTCCTTTATCTTTTTTTTTTTAATTTTTATTTCTTTTTTTGTTCGCGACACAATTATTATAACAATTTTTTTTCTTTCTTTCAGGCGACTGGCAGGCAATGACCTCTCTTTCATTCATCCCATGGCCTTGTCTGGCCTGAAAGAACTCAAAGTTCTGTAAGTAATTGTGCAGTTTTTTTTTTTTTTTTTTTAGTAATTACACGCTCTCCCCGCTCTGTCAGCAAAGCTGCTTTAACTCCGCTGGTCCTGGAGGGACCTGTGATAGACTTGTTGTATTGTATCTATTTCCACATTTCAAACTTACATCATTTGTTTAAAACATTTTTTTTTTTTTTTTTTTGACAACTGTGTAATTGTGTAAAGGTAATATATTGCCACAGTCCATCTGAGCACTTTCTTTTGAATTTTTTACACTCCTATGGGGATCATGTTTAAAATTGGGACAATGCAGTAATAGCGCTAATTACCGTGTTTTCTCTGCGTGCACCTAAGCCAAGAAAATAAAAATCTTAAAAACTTTTTAGAGATTGCTTGTGGGGCGAGGCGTAATCTAAACACTTAAATTCCGTCTTTACGAGGACATAATACTTAAATAAACCCTTAAATTATGATAGTTTTTTAATCTATTTATTAGTTCACATGTATGACGCTGAAAAATGTATTGCATAATAAAGGAACACAATTTTTTTTTTTAATGAGACAGAAGTGGACTTGGTGCGCCATTCAAAGTTTCCTCCAGGCTTTGATGGAGCATTGCTCCATGGCATCAGAGAGAGCCAGCCCTCTCCACTACTGGTGTGTGCATGTGTCAGTCAACAGCAGGGGAGGAGATCATCTACTTCCCCCGCAGGAGTTGAGTTTGGCATCACAGTCTACAGGCCTCAAGACGGTCAGCACTGACAGTCACGTAGCAGCAGCTCTACGACATGGTAGCCTGGAAGACTCAAGGAGATCGGCAAAATAAAGTTTAATCACTTCTGAATGTAACTGCGAAGGGACATTGTTCAAAAACAATTTAATCTGGCAGAAGTTAAAATCTGTCTGATTAAAAGAATTGTAATTTTTTTTTTTTACAAGCTTCCTCTTCACCCCACGAGAGGTGCATTACTTAATTACATATACATACCCCTGTCCATCTGTATGTTCACAAAAAGTATTTTGATTAATTGGTTTTCTTTTCCTTTTAGAACACTTCAAAATAACCAGTTGAAGACTGTCCCAAGCGAGGCGCTCAAGGAATTGACTTCCTTGCAGTCACTGTAAGTGTTTCCAAAAAGAGATTTGTTATGTACATCCAAGTATAACTAGCAAACACTTTTTTATTTATTTGTTTGCCCTGTAATTTTCAATCCTTTTGGGCATGCCTATAGGACTGTAGTATACATATATTAATGTGTATACTTGATGAAGGTACAATTTCATATATTTACATTTTTTTTTATTGGGTTACAATGTACAAAATGTATCTTGCAGTAAGGGTTTTTTTTAATGGCTAATTGTGTACCTTGTAAGGGATGTTTTTAACCCTTTTCTATAAAAAAAAAAAAAACAGTTTAGAACAAATAAATTCACAATTGCAATTTTTACGTCTCCATAAGAGTTTAAAGTGCAGAATGTCCCAAGAATCTTGATTTTTTTTATTTTTCGTTTTCCTTCTTTGCCGCTTTGATTAATTTTTTTAGTGTCCTTGGACCCACAAAAATACAGTTTAGGTCAGTTTAAAGTTTCTTTACTTAGAAATGAAAAAAAAAAAATCCATTGGAGCTTTATAAGACTTTGATGATGTTTTGAGGTTTGTTCTTCTTTCCTTGGTACATAGGGCTGCCACCTTTTTCTCCCAAAAAATACCGGCCTTGGTACTGCCTCCATAGACTTAACATTGGCCTGATGCCAATTCTTTACCGGCCTGCCGGTAAAATACCGGCCAGGTGGCAACCCTATTGGTACCCTAAAACCTCTGCTTGCCAGGCTTGTACAACCATCTGTGCTCTGGACAGTCAAATCTAAAACTTTTGTTATATTCTAAATTTCAATTTCGTTAATATTTTGGTATGATAAGTTACCATCCATTCTGTCAAATAGTACATTTTGTTTTCCATAATCCATTTAATTATTATATTCATTTAAATTTTATTTTTTAATACATCCTCTTTCTATACACCTTGAAGGCCCTTGTATCCCATGAGGACACATTTTTATCAAAGGTGCTTTTGTTTGGTAAGCGGGGGGGGGGGGGGGGGGGGGGATTGGGGGTTTTTTATTTTTTTATTTTTAATGTTGCTGGAAATTGTTGAGCCAAAAGGATTTAGGTTGGTAGGTTTGGCACATTTGAGTTCTGTTCCACTAGACCTACCAGGTTGTCTGAACTCAACCTAAATCATCATAGAGGAACCAGTGTTTGCACAGCTAGGAGGTAGTTTGCCAAGTCGCAGTTGAATATACAATGGAAATAATTAAAATGTTGTTGGGATTCAACTCATTTTCCAGCTTCACAGCGAGAAATAAATACATGAAAATTAGAATGTGTGGGAAATTGTTTCATTCGATATTTGTATAGTTTTTTTTTGGGGGGGGGCTTTAATGTTTAGCGTGTTGCATTCTGTGTTTTAGTGGTTTTTCTATACGAAACGATTCTTGTATAAATTAGTGTGCGTGAATACAAACAACATACTCACATTCTAGTGCAGGAATGGCTAAACCCTGGACTCCGCAGCTTTTATCTACTACATTACCCATGCTGTACTAGTACAAAGAAAAACGTGACCAGTGCGCTTCAACCAACACTACACACACTTATATTTACCCTTAGAACAAGTATGTATCTTGCAGTGTTGTACAAAGGGAATATGAAAAAAAAAAGAATAAAACACACAATAGTGTAATATATCAAAGAAAAAGTGAAATAAAGTGAATGAATTGTGCCAAGTGGCCACTCACATTCGTCTGAGCAACTACTTGCTCAGGGATATCAGCATAAGGGAGCCCAGGGAAAGGGTTAATGATGTTCCGTTACTTCATCCATGAAGACTCCACAAAACACATGAGGAAGAAGGAAGGCAAGGATATTAATGAACACTGTTTAATATGTAATACAAATAAAACATAGAATTCTTACAGTTAAAATCTGAAGAGTCCTCAATTTCATTAAAAGCAGTAAAAATGGTAAAAATCCTTGAAAAAGAGTCCAGTGTTGCACATCCCTTGTTTCCTATAGCACACAACGCGTTTCTCCTCTTTGGTGAGGCTTTTTCAAGTGTCCTGCTGTACTAGTGCTGGGCTAAGCATCATGGGAACTGTAGTTCTCAATAATTGCTGTTGAATAAGTTGGCCAACGCTGTGCTAGATCTGTGTTAGAGGGAAGTATATATTTAGGTTTATACATATATACATGTGTGTCTATACATATATACATGTATGTCTATGACTCAATGATATTAAGAAATACTCCTGACTCCTTTTGTAATTTGTATTTTAGAAAACCCAAGGTGAAAATTGTCCGACGATTGTATTGTACGCCGCCGCCTATACATGTCCTAGATTTAGTGGTTTAGAATTTAAAATGGTTTACCCCAATATAAATATAACCATTAAAACCGTTTCTGCACTTTCTGTGGCACTCTACTAACGAGCACCTTCTTCCATTCTCAACCTAACCTGCGTGCCACGACTAAGACATTGTAAACCCACCCAATGGCGAATGGTCTTCTTTCCACTTGATGACTGTGCCTGCTCACTATAGTTTTGGCAAAGCTACTTGGGTATCTTTCTATAGCATGATGTAAAGGAGACTTTTTGTTGATGTTCGAAGGATTTGTCCCACCGGAAAGTCTTTGCTTTGATCATTAGGGGAAGTTCGTGAATCTGGGTTGGGAAAACAAAAATAGACAGGTATATTCTAGTTCAATTTTTGATGTAGCCTCAAATTATTGTCAACTTTTTCGGATTTTTAATTTTAATTTTTTAAATACATCCCTCATTAATCCAAAGAATGCCACCAACTCATGGCCCGGACAATTGTTTTTTCCTCCATCTCCTTGACGTGTAAAGTGTTAAATGTTCTCCGCCCGGAGCGGGGTGGAGGGTAATGATTCATCAATACCAGATTCATTTATTTACATTAGGTAAGCGGCACGCAGGTGTGATTTACTCCAGGCATAGTCATCCTTTGTCAGGATTTGAGTGAAAAATGTATTTAAGAAAATATTTTTTTTTTTTCTTGTAAAAAAATAATTTCGACATTTTACTAAGCCCCTGAGCAACATGTCAAAGAATGATAGGCAAATTTACATAGGTTAAAATTAGCTTTACTTTAACGTTTTCTTATTATTATTATTAACCCAAATCTAGTAGCTTCTAGTGGATTGGTCTATATTTAAAGAGGGATTCAATTCTAAAAATATTTTTAATGAGTCAGAAGCAACAAAGCACGAGCATGGTTCCTGGTGTAGGCCCCAGCATGGTTCCTGGTGTAGGCCCCAGCATGGTTCCTGGTGTAGGCCCCAGCATGGTTCCTGGTGTAGGCCCCAGCATGGTTCCTGGTGTAGGCCCCATCATGGTTACTGGTGTAGGCCCCATCATGGTTACTGGTGTAGGCCCCATCATGGTTCCTGGTGTAGGCCCCATCATGGTTCCTGGTGTAGGCCCCATCATGGGTTGTAAATATAACATGAAATATTATACATTATTGTAGTAAGATCTATATTTGGTCTTGTAAATTCCCCTAGTCGATTATTGAATCACTTTGCATACAGAACAATCAGCAGGATTTTAAGAATATTCCTTAAAGGACATCGGTCAGCAAAAAGTGTAGGCATTTAAAATATAAATGCTTTAATGAAAGAATACAAATAAAGTACCTGACGGAGATCTCCTAGTTTGTAGAGCTCGACCAGAGGGCAGTCATTTAATTTCGAATCCTGGGCCACATGTAGAAGGATCTGACCCAAGATGTCTGCATCTACAAAATAAGGTGCTTCATTTGTATACTTTCATTAAAGCATTTCTATTTAAAATAACTACAATTGATGCAATCTTTCAATTAAACTTAATGTATTTATTCTTTCAATATTAACATTTTCCAAGTATATATTGAGAAATAAATCCAACGTTTTAAGCTGTGTCGAATCATTACAATGCAATAATAATAAATAATAAAAATATGTTAAGATGTGTTACTAAGCGATCTTATGAAGTGTACAAAATTAACACTCCTCTAAATCTTAATTTTATTTAATAAAAATGGCTGCTGAATTTCACACGCAAAAAAAAAAATGTTATGGCTACAAAATTTGTGCTAGGTTCTTGAACGAACAGAACGCAGCGAATGCGGCATCATCTGTGCAGCTGCTCTCCGGAATTCCCATACCCACAGTGAAGTCATTAAGCACTGTGATCAACTTTTTTTTCTTTGAGGGAGGAGTAAAAAAAAAAAAAACAACTGTTGCCTATTTTATCTTTTTTTCTTTTCTTTTTTCTAGCAAAAGGCAGGGGATCAGTGATCTGTAAATGATCTTTCTCTTCTTTGTTTTGAAAAGCTTAATGCATGGGCAGTGCTGCTATTAATCAAGGATGTGACAGGAGAGTGCAGGTGTTTTTTGTTTGAGTGTGCCTTGGCCTTGTACATTTAACCTACATCGTGCTGGAGGGATGCAAGAGTAGCTTAGCTGACTAGTGTTGGTGGGCTCACCATTGTTGTGTCCAGAGCCCTTAGGCTCCAACTTTAGCTTAAGATTTATTTATTTTTTTTAAATATCTTTGTTTTACTTTTTTTTTTCTTTTTTTTTTCCCAGTGTAGCCTTTAAATGAGGACTAATTAACCCTCCCCTGAAACATGATAGTCTAGGTGGGGTACTGTTTGAAGGCTAAGTCCTTTTGTTATAAACATTGCTAAGATCTTCAAGCAAGAAAATGGATCAAAGTCCACTAGTGTAATTATGTTGCCAAGATTTTGGACAGAGTTTTGAAAAGAGGGGGTGGGGTGTGCTACACAAATAATTTGAAGTTGATTGTAACTTAATGGGGCTTACGTGAATTAAAAGGCAAAAAAGAAAAAAAATACTTTTATGTAAAGGGAGTATTTTGTAAATGATGTTGTTTTTTCGGTCCTTTAACAAATTTACTTGAGGTCAATATATATTTCCATGTGTTTTGAATTTTTATTATTTTTATACATAATAATATAGTTTAGAATAGTTGTGTCTAGATTTTGGTTAATATACATTTGGCATGATTTCCTTCCAAACCTATGTTGGTGCTATGTCTGAAGGATGATGAAGGAACTGTAACTACTGAACTACAAATCCCATAATTATCCACTGGCTTCCTAGTGAATGATGGTACTTGTAGTCTACAAAACAGCCAGGGCCGCAGTAGGAGGCCAGAAGGCTTAGTAGGATGAAAAAGGTTGAGTTGGTTCGACAGTTGACCATCGTAACTGGGGAACCTTGGCCTGGATGCCGCAACAGTCAGAGCCCTCTGGTTAAAAAGACAAGACACACATAATGACTACTGATGTGTATGTTTACAATGATACAGATCACATCTGATTGTGTAAACTCTTTAAAGGGTCACTCCCACCCTTTAAATTTTGCATTCTTGATTTCAGATATGTCGTTTGTTTTTCTTATTTGACCGTATTTAATAAAAACGAAACAAGTGTGACTGGGCATTGACCTTTTGTGAATTATTACAAATTAATTAGTGTTTTTGGGTGCCACCCCTCAGAGACTTTACAGCAATAGTATCTAACTTTGGGGCTGGGGACACAGAATGCAGTCTATAAGTCAGAATTCTGACCGTAGACTTGCATTGAAGTGGGCGGAGTTTTGATCCTGTTTGATCAGGTCAAGCTCATCATGGGAAATATTCTCAAAATGGATGCTGGAGATAAACACCTAATTTTATTTTTCCTTCAATCGTATATAAAAAAAACAGTGGCATATGATTTATATATGTTTGTTTTAAACAACCACATGGTCTTATGTAAGTGGTAGTGTCCCTTTAAATTTTGATTTGAACATCCCTTTTTTATTAATTATCTTATTTTGCATCTGGTAAGCTTGATTCTAGCCATTTTAAATGTCACTCTTTTGCTAAAGTAACCTTGTGTTTGTCTCCACCAGGCGGCTAGACGCAAACCACATCGTCACAGTCCCCGACGATAGCTTTGAGGGTCTTCTGCAACTTCGGCATCTTTGGCTGGATGACAACAGCTTGACTGACATACCAATCCGACCACTCGGCAATCTCCCCTCTCTTCAAGCTTTAACCCTTGCGCTCAACAAAATCAGCCACATCCCAGATTTTGCCTTTTCGAATCTTTCAAGCCTTGTCGTACTGTGAGTATCTGCAGTGTCCGGACATGATCTTTGTTAAGCGGCGAGCTGTGTGTTTTCAGGTTTTAATTTTGCTATGAAGGGACCAGAAAATATTCTTGGAGCTGGTGCAACTTTAAAAAAAAAAAAAACTGTGTAAAAGTAATTTCCTTTTTTTTCTTTTTGCTGCAGGAACCAATGAGAATTATTTCATTCAAATGAATGGAATATCCTGTCTCTCTAGTGATGTCATCAGACAATGTGTTGCACTGTTAACAGATCCTACTGTATACAAGAACAAGGCCACGCAGAGTCCACATAATATATTTAGTTGAAAGAGCACAGTTAATGACTAAATGAGACAAAACTTTATATGCTCAGTGTCTATATAATCAGTGATGCCGCACCTGCAGTAAACATGCAGAGTAATCACTGGGGAGGGCTTGAGTCAAATATTAAAAATATGATTTATGCAGAATGCCTGCATCAAATCACACTGGAAAAAAGCCTGTGCACTATACAAGCAGTTATCTTCATCCTACACCAAAGTGAGTTTGGGGACAAGACCGTCCTTTTAAGTTTAAAATCCCTTTCTCAATTACCAGCAATTCTCGCTTTCACACATAAAGCTCCTAATTTATATATTTGTCGGGTCAGATTATTTCCCATTGTCATGTGACATCAGGAGAATATATACAGATAGATATTTTCTTAAAATATTCTGCTGGCAGAAGTGATTTCTCACAAGTTACAAGGACAGAGCTTGTAGTCTACTTAAGACCAAAGTAGAATAATGTTTCCCATTGAAACAGAGAATGTTTCCAGCTTGGCTACTTTGGCCTTAGCTTTCAAATTTTTCAAACTTGAAATTCTGTCTTTTCATGAATACAGCTGTAGGAGAAAAATGGAACGCAAATTAAAAAAAATATTTAGACTAGTTAAAGCTGTATGTTAACTTTTTGTTGTTGTAATAGGTAAAATACTACTTTTATTTTCGAAAACGCAATTTTTTTTTTTTTTTTTGCTCACTGCAAGTTTTCAACATTATTTTATTAAACTTGACATATTTTGATGTATTTTGTTATTCTTTGTTTGCTTCCCATCCAATTAATGTGCCCTTCTTTCTGTTTTTTTTATTTGTAGGCATCTCCACAACAATAAAATAAGAACCCTTGGACAGCACTGTTTCGCTGGTCTGGATAATCTGGAAGCACTGTAAGTAGCAGTACATGCTATACAATCTGCTCTTGTGGATTACACCGAAGATGCTTGTGGTCTGCCGCTAACTTGTATTGTGTAGTGTCATATAGGGAAACTTCCCTTCGTAACAGCTTTGTTGCTGGAGGGGATAGCGAGGATGGGCTTCATCAACAATGAGTTTAATTGCTTTAATTTGGGGTGGGGGGCGGGGGGTGATGGGGGGAATGCAGGATGTGGGCAGATTTTCATTAAACATATTAAATATAAAACGACATTCCTTTAAATAAAGCTTATTTGGAAATTGCTAGGCATTTATATGTCTTCCTGTTGAAGGATTTGACACATATATATATATATATATTATTTTTTTTTTTTAGAAATAATTTAGTTACATTAGCCTTTTAGTAAAAATTAGGTTTATAGTTCAGGTATTTTGTGTAAGTGTTTTGTTGTTGTTGTTGTTATTAATAGTTCGGTTATTGGGACAATTAAAGTATATTTTAAGTGAAGCTAGATTCCATATATCATACGTACGTACAGATTTAAAAGACATTTTTTTCCTCTTAATTTAGCCATGTTCTTGCAGTTCTGTAAACACAATGTATAGATTGTTTTTTGATTATTTTTTATTTTATTTGCTACATTCACAATTACGAAGAATATTTAGGTGATGAAGTCCCTTTTAAAGGACAACTGTTGGCTAATTGAAAGATTGCAAGTGCTTTAGTGCAAGAATATAATTAACCCCTTAGTGACAGGCCCTTTTAACCTTGTCTTTCCCTTGGTGACAAGGGCTGTTTTGACATTTCTGGGGTGTTTGTGTTTAGCTGTAATTTTCTTCTTTCTCACATACTGTGCCCACACAAATTATATGTTTTTTTTCATCATAAGAAATGCTTTCATTAGATACTATTATGTTCATCATATCTTATAATTTACTAAAAAAACATTCCTAAAATATGATGAAAAAATAAACAAAACACTTTTTCTAACTTTTTGACCTAAAATTTTTTTTACACAAATACAATCATTAAGAAATACCCCTTCTAAATAGTTTCTAAAATTTGTCCCGAGTTCAGAAATATACTTGTTTCCATGTTTTTATGCATTTTTTTGCGAGTTATAGGGCAAGAACCAAAAATAGCGTTTTTTTTCTACAGTGACCTTTTGTCCCCAAGCTGAACCCTAAATTTAACCCTAACCCTAAATTTAACCCCATCTCAAAACCCCATGCTAACCCTTAACATATTTTAATTTAATTGTAACCCTAACAACTATTCTAACCCTAACCCTAGATTTTAGATAATTAAGTTTTTTTTGTTTTTTTTTATTGCAATGTTGCTGAATGCCTCTAGGGGCAGTCAAGCAACAGCATCAGAGTGTCGGAAGTGATTTTTTTTTACCACAAGAGGGCACAGCCATATTGCAGGAGCATACTTCTCCTGCAATATGGCACCCAGGATCACTCCGTGGAGCGATCGTGGGTGCCACATAAACAAGATTTTGGTGCTGCCTATTGCTTCGACATTGAGGCAATAGAGCAGCACCATCAGAGTGGTTTTCGTGATCATTGATCTCGAAAAAAATGATCGTTCCACCACAGGATGTGTCAGACACATCCATTGTCGGCAACGGAGTTGCTTCTAGATATGTTTTTAGACGTATTTAATTTGCTTGTCGATTGAGTTTAGTGAACGCAATAACAACAATTTATATATATATATATATAATTTGTTTTCTGGACTATTTATAAGACTGCACGGTTTATTTATTTTTTTCACCTTTATTTCTTGGACCCTTTATTGTGCCGCTGGTGGTGTTTATGGTGTCAGTGGAGGTGCATGACCTATAGTACAGTTCAGAGGTTAAAGGGCATACTGTAGACCTATATTCACACTTCTGTAAGAGGGACTGGTGTCTCTGTCTGCTTCGTAAAAATCTAAAGTCAGGGAGTTCAGAAAAGGAATATGTAAATGGTGTCTACTATCCACAAGTTTTTCTTTGTTGCATGTAGCTGACATTATTAAATCCCAAACTCACTTTGGTGCAAGATGAAGATAACTACTTGTATAGTTCACAGGCTTTTTTTCCCCAGTGTGATTTGATGTAGGCATTTTGCATCAATCACATTTTTAATTATTTTAGTCAAGCCCTCCCCCGGTGGTTACTCTGCATGTATACTACAGGTGCAACAGCACTGATTTAAATAGACAATGAGCATATAAAGTTTTGTTTTGTTTAGTCACTTCCTGGATTAGAATGCATTGTGTGGAATCTAAGAGACCTTGCTATTGTAAAATGTGAACAGGCATTTTAAAGTAGTTTGAAAGTACATTTATATGCATTAACATTTGGAAGATGCATTTTGTGCACAAGACAGTCCCTTGAGGTGACCTGGCACCAGGGTAATGTAAAGGTCCAGGGAAGTCACTGTGCAACTATACTGCACTGAAGAATGTGGATGGCTAACTAACGATTTGTGCCTGTTTTTTAGGGATCTCAACTATAACAATCTCGTTGATTTTCCTGATGCCATCAGATCACTGCATAATTTGAAGGAGCTGTAAGTACAGATTGTTTTCTATAGTATAATAAACCCAAAACATACGGTATTTGCTCTAAATTAAGACAACCCTTATTATAAGGTGACTTTAATTTATAAAAAAAAAAAAGAAATAAAAAAAAAAGCCTAAATATTCAACTCTATGCGGACCCCGAGGATAGCCTGGCCCTTTACTGGGTTACTAGCTGCCCCCTCCCACCAATGGGTTCATGTTCACTGCTATTGCACGTTGATTATAGTTTGATATGTTGATCTTTGTACATTTGTTTTACTTTTCTTGTATTCTTTTCATCTAGGAGCTTCCACAGCAATTCCATTACAATGATCCCCGATGGGGCGTTTGTCAAGAACCCCTTGTTAAAAACAATGTAAGTCGAATAATGATCAGTTAAGTAAGTCTCCTTGTTTAGTGTGTGTATTTCTTCAAAATAGGTACTACCTGCGCTGCCGAACGTAACCCGTTTATTAACAGTTATTACATTTGGAACATTATCCCTATTACCCTGGAATGTCCAAACCCTGCCCAAAAATAATTATTTAATTATGTCAAATTTCACTTTTCCTGTGGGCAGATTAATTGTTAGTCATGTGACACAGTCACTGGTTATATGGAACCCTTTGTAACCATAGCATGATAAAGAAATTCATCAGAGGTTTAAGTATTTGAAACCATCAAAGCAATAAGTGTATGAATGACAAAACTGCTCAGTTTCTTTGCTTCACATGCTTCAACCGTCAGCGAATGTGTTATCCATTTGGATAGATTTTTAGTTGCGTTTATGAATAGCTACTTGTGTAACTAGTGGAATCCATAAAACACAAACAAAGCGGTTTGATTTTCACAAACTTGTTTTATTGCAGTGCAGCTCTATGCTCACCAAACATTCCGAGCTCCTTAAAGGACAACTGTTGCCAAAAATTAAGTTCTGTTTAATTGAAAGATGACATCAAGTGTAAGCATAAAATACCTTATTGAGCCATCTTTACTCCTTGTAGCTCTACCAGTAGGTAGACAGTTTGTTTAAATATTTGGTCAGATGAGTCAAATGTTCATTTGAACCAAGGTGAGTGAAGATCTGACCAAGATTCTAAACAACATGTCTGCCCTACAAGAGAACTATATGGAGTAAATAAGGCTTAATTAAGGCATTCAATTTTTTATTCTGTCATTAAATCATTTCTTTATAAATCTTCTGGCCTTGATACAATCTTTCAATTAAACATGTTATTTTTTTGCTACAGTTGTCCTTTAAAAAAAGCACACTAGGCTACTGGGAGCTCTGTGTCCAAAAAAGTGTCCAAATAAGACTTTGTAGAGTAATATTGCACTTGTATTTCTCTTTAGCAGTGCACAGCTCCACTAACATGCCCACCTCTCCAATTTTTTTTTCCCCCACCAGACACTTGTACGATAATCCCTTGTCTTTTGTTGGGAATTCGGCTTTTCAGAACTTATCAGACCTCCACTTCTTGTAAGTACTTGTCTACCCTTTTTCTAGAACGTGTGAAGTGAGATACTTGACACAGTGGTAGCGGCTCTGTCTGCTTTCTATAATTATACCGCTTAACTGCACGGCGACCTTCGTGACCTTCGAAAGGTTGAGGGGGAAAAATGTATAAAATGGCAGAATAGCTAATCTGTCGGGGGCCGTGGCTTATTTCATGCATATATCTTCATGTCACACGTAAACAGATTGTCGGAAATGTTAAGCATTGGGAATGCAGGTCAAGATTACTTAACATTAAAAAAGGGAAAATATCTGACATTTGAGATTTTAACCCATTAAGGACCCATATTGGAACTTAATTTGTGATTCTATTTCCCAGATAATTTTTTCATTGAGACTAGCATGGGTTAAAATGGAGTGTACTTTAAAATGGTGCCTGACATTTCCCCCCATACTTGGAATTTGTGTGATTCAACGTTATGCTAGCAGACTAATCTGGTTACTGGATGCCACTCACTTCAACCCCAGATAATGACACTACATTTTTGGGGTAATTTAAGAGAAGTGTCCCTTGTACTGAGCAGATCTAAAAAGGAACGTTTATCCTTGCAGTACCAGTGAGAACATTACCCATCCAATTCAGCCAGTGGTTTATTGGTTGCTAGTGATGTGTGCTGAGATGGGCGCTGTGTGGAATGGGGCAGTTACCCTAAAGAAGCCAGCATTATTTTTAAAGGTTTGTGGCCTTTTAAAGAGGCTTTTTGTATCTGGAAAGCAGAAAAGTCCCTCTTCTGTAGTTGGGTGGGGTTTAGGGTTCAGCCCCACCCACTCCCTGTTTTGCTCCACCTACAACTCACCGTGAACACCGGTTCTAGAATGCCCTAAATCTAACAAACTGTCTATTTAGGGTGATTCGAGGAGCATCTAGCGTCCAGTGGTTTCCCAACTTGACCGGAACGGTTAATCTAGAAAGCCTGTGAGTAATTTTTTTTATTGGGTTTGCTAACTTGTTTTAAGAGGATATACAGACCTATCTATCTATCTATCTATCTATATACAAGATATAATATATATTCTATATTATGAGTAGGCACTAACGTTGGCCTTTCCCAGACCTTGGCACGGGCACAGTTGTGTCCTAGTACAGATGCTTAACTTACCCTTGTTCCATATCTGTTTGTTTGACTGATACAAACTTCATACCTGCATCTGATGGCCATCTTTCTATAAATGACGCCCCATTTACACAGCAATTTAGACTGAGATTGCAAGAAGATCTCGTACAGACATCTGCTTTCTCTCCGCTCACTTATCTCCCCCCCCCCATCTGTTATCATTAAATCTTGGTTAAATAAACATGTGTGATGTGTTTTGCAGGACCTTGACAGGCACAAAGATAAGAAGTATTCCACTGAAGTTCTGCCAGGAGCAGAAGATGCTTCGGACTCTGTAAGTCACAATCTTTCCACTTTTCTTAAAAAATGTTTTTTTAAAAAGTCTGCTGCGTCGGACAATAAACCTTGAACAGGAAGCCCCGTAGAAAAGAGTGTTTATTTTGGGATTAGATGCTGTCGGGCGGTAGGGTTGCAACAATGAAACGTGCCTTTCCTAAACACTGTACGTAAATGTGCCATTTGGCTGTCAGCACCCACACACACTCCATCCTGTACCAACTGTTTTAAGCCAGAGCTTGCGATCTCCCTATAGAGACATAGAATGTGTCGGCAGACAAGAACCATTCGGCCAATAGACCAGTGAATTGGAGTCAATAGACACCCAGGAGTTCTGAACTGTTAAAGCCTGGTTGTTGTAGTCGAATAATCTAAAAAGCAAGCACTGAGCATTTAAAAACACTGTACCAATTCCATTAGCTTGAAGACCCCCAAAACACGCCACATTCTTAGGTGGCTAACAATGGCATTCAATAAAATAGAATCTTCTTTAAAAGCATCATAGTCTTCACCTTTAGGAACTTTTTACAAAGGACGGAGATATATCTGGAAATTAAAACCTTTGTTGGGGAGAAATACTCGCCCCATGGATCTCTTGTCCCCCCCCCCCCCCCCCTTCCATCTAGATGGTAAGCTTACAAGCAGGGTTCGCCCCCCAGCTGGTATATCTCGGTTTTTTTTCTCAATCTAATTTGAGTTTAGGAGCACACAATATGCTCTTTAACAAACACTGCCATATAAATAAATGGCAGAGCTAAATCTTTAAAAAAAAAAAAAAATGTTTTAATCAGACAGAAGGTCAGTTATGCCTAATTAAAACTCCCTTTTCAGTGGTGAAAAACGGAAAGACTGTCAGTTGACCAGTATTGCCCGCCAATAGCACCACACACGGCCAATAGCTGGGGAAGAGAGGAGCATCCCCATTCTCCTACCAGCTAGAAGAGTCTTTGGAAATAGAACGGCTTTTGCACATAGCTTTGTAAATAAACAGTGGACTATCCTAGCCAAGAGGGGAATAATAATTTTACATAGTGGCTACAGTTAAATAATCGCTGTACTTTGTTTGAGCATTCATTTAAGCAGATTTTTTTCTTATTATTATTGAATTCCTTCCTTCTTTGTTTTCCTCTTTAGGGACTTGTCCTATAATGAGATCACTGATGTGACGGGATTTGAAGGTTGCAGCACCCTAGAGGAAATGTAAGTATGATATGTTAATCCAGTACTGTAGTTTTCAGTGTTGTAATACATTTACATGCTGAGTTTATTTTGTAACATAAGTTTTATTTGTTTTGATTGCCTACTTAAAGAAACTAGTCTTTAAAAGGAGTTTTGCTTCATGTACTGACTGATTATCGCTTTCTCAATTAAGAATGTTGACAAAGGACTGCTTAGGACAATTTGTCATAGCCAAGATCTCTCCAGAGAACAGGCTTGACCATTCTTTGGCTACAGACGTAGGCCACTCAATTAGACTAGATTAAATGGTCTCTGTGGTCAATATTAAGGACCAACATTGCATAACCCTGCTCCAGTACATGTCCCCCTTGAACAAAGTGTCAATGGCAAGGTCTGTGGAGACCTTGATTAAACTCCTCTCAGTGCGAAACGCGTGAGGCAGCTGGCAAACTCTGCCATTCTTTCTAGGAGTCCCATCCTGACATTTTCATCATTTTTTTTTTTTTTGTATGTAAAGAAAATATTTTGTTGAGCTCCTGAACCATTTTTTTTATTTTGGAAGGACTCTGGAGGTCCACAGAACATCATTACATTGTCACCAAAGGTCCAGTAAATATCCGTTTTGAATGATGTTTGTACTTACCCATTTACTGGCCTTTTTGATCATCAATTTAATGGTGTTCTTTGGACCTTCATAAATCTTGCCTTTGACCTGAACCTTTTACTGGACCAAGGATAGACAATATTGGTATAGACCCTTGGCCACAATGACCAAGGGCTTGCTTACTAGACTGTGTGCAATCTATTCACATTGTCCTTGACTCCAGATGTCCGCTACATGGGACACACAGAAAAAGCTTTGAGAGAATAAACCTGTAGATTTACCCACAGCACAGCTTACATTTCTTTGTTAGGTTGTGACTTGGTATAATTCTCACAGACTTGGAAGAGTGTCTTTGAGCAAAGTTTTAGGGTCTACTCCAAAATTGCAGAAGGAAATGTCAAACTTAAGGCCAAAGTAGCCAAGCTGGCAACATTATCCCTTTCAACTGCATTGGAGAATTTTTCCAACTCATTGCCACATTGGCCTAAAGTATGATATTCCCATCACAATTCTCTCTTTTATTGAGTAGACACGTTTATTATGAATTGTGATTAAAAATCCCACTAAGGAATATCGTATGACCTTGTTGAATAAGCTTCATTTATTACCAATATCCCAGGGACAAGGATACTATAATGTGTCCCGTATAGAAGCATGGCACTATTGACTCCCCAAGCCCATGTTTGTATTGTTACTGCTGCAGTTTTGGATCTGTTTAGAATTTGATGTGATTTTTATTTGTTTTTCTCTTTTTTTTTTTTAAATCTTTTAGTTACTTGCAGCACAATCAAATCAAAGAAGTCCAGAACAAGTCCCTGCAGGACCTCATCTCTTTACGTATACTGTAAGTACAAATAACTTCCCAAATTCATACACAGTGCCTGACATATCTCACCTGACAGGTCATGTTTTGGGGGAGTAATACAATATTTGCTCGATTATAAGACGAGGTTTTTTTCAGAAAAAAAAAATCTGAAAACTACCCCTCGTCTTATAATCGAGGTCTTCTTATAATCTGACCTCAAATTGAGGTCAGATTATAAGACATGGATCCAGGTCCCCAGCAGAGCTGCAGGGGACCTGGATCCCCCTCTCTAGCAGCAGGGGATGTCTGCACAACGAGCGCAGACTCCCCTGCTTCCGCCCGGCACGACCGCCGGGGCTTCTGTGAAGAAGCCGGGTACTTCCGCTTTCGTCACAGAAGTCCCGGCGAGCGTGCCGGGCGGCAGCAAGGGAGGTCTGCGCTCATCGCGCAGACTTCCTCTGCTGCCCCACTAGGCACCAGGGACAATCGGGCAGCTGGGGGATGTCTGCACGATACGTGCAGATATCCTCCATGCTGCCCGACACGGCAGACTATTATGACGGACAGCTGTCCGTCATAATAGACTGCCGTGTTGGGCAGCATAGAGGATGTCTGCAAGTATCGTGCAGACATCCCCCGGCTGCCCCCACTAGCCACCAGGGATCAAGGTAAGGGGAAGGGAGGGAGGGGGGGCAGAGAGACAGAGGGAGGGAGGGGGGGCAGAGAGACAGAGGGAGGGAGGGGGGCAGAGAGACAGGGGGAGGGAGGGGGACAGAGAGACAGGGGGAGGGAGGGGGACAGAGAGACAGGGGGGACAGAGAGACCGGGGGAAGGGAGGGGGGCAGAGACAGAGTCAAGGGGAGGGAGGGGGTTAAGAGACAGAGACAAGGGGAGTGAGGGGGTTAAGAGACAGAGACAAGGTGAGTGAGGGGGTTAAGAGACAGACAAGGGGAGGGGGGAGAGAGAGAAAATGAGGGCAAGGGAAAGAGAAAGGCAGCATTGGCACATAAAAAGAAATAAAAACTAGAAATACATTTTTTGATATCATAATTTTTTATTAAAAAAGCAATTTACATATGAATATATACAAGTTGAACTTTTTTCCTATAGGGTAGTCTTATATTCAGGCTTTTAGTTTTTTTCCTAATGGAATATCCAAAGTTTGGGGGGTCGTCTTATAATCAGGGTCGTCTTATAATCGAGCAAATACGGTAATAGGTGAGCAGGATATTCACTTGCTGTATCCTATAAAACCAGTGATGGCTTACCTTGGCAATGCAGACGGTTCGGGAAACTGCTTTTCTCCGTGATTCCCAGTCATCCTTAAGGCAAGGCCAATTTGTAGTGCCAAGGTTAGCCATCATGGCTACAAACCTTAAGATAACTTGCGTCTTAAATGGGCATTCTGTACAAGTCACACTTCTTGACCTGTTTTGCAAACACATGAATTTATGATTAAATCTTTTCCCATGGAGATTATACATCTCAAAGTCTCATTTTCTCTCAGTAAAGAGCTTTGCTGTGAGCAGAAAAGTTAAAAAATACTTTTATATTTCATCCTTTATTCATGGAAGAGGGCATTGCATTGAATTGAGAAGTGAATTGCAAACTTGAGGCCAAAACAGCAGAGTTTGAAGTACAGTGGAATGGGCGAGACTTTTTTCCCACCTTTGCTACTTTGGCCTTAAAGGGACAGTCTAGTCCCCAAACTCACTTTGGTGCAAGATGAAGATCACTGCTTGTATAATGCACAGGCTTTTACCCCTGTGTTATGTGATGCAGGCATTCTGTATAAATCCCATTTTTTATATTTGACTCAAACTTCCCCAGTGATTACTCTGCATGTTTACTGCAGGTGCGGCAGCACTGATTTATATAGACACTGAGAATATAAAGTTTTGTTACATATAGTCACTTCCTGTGCTCCTCAAATTGAGTCTATTGAGTGGCCTATGAGTGACCTTGCACACTGTAGGATCTCTTAACAGTGAAACAAACTGTCAGATGACCTCACTAGAGATACAGGATATTCCATTCATTTGAATGGCATTATTTGCATTGGTTCCTGCAGCAAAAAAAAAAAAAAAGGAAATGACTTTTACTCATCTAGTGTGGACAGTCCTTGTTTCTTGCAAACTGCTGTAATTTCACAATTTCATCTAGCTGTAAGTATTTTATATTTTAAGAGTACTTTGAAAGCACATTAATATGCATTAATATTTGGAAGATGAATTTTGGGCACCAGACAGTCCCTTTAAGTTTGCAAATGTATTTTTCTCAATTCCCTGCCATTCCCTCTTTCACACATAAAGTGTGAGGTTGAAAAACACAATGGAGAAGCAAACTATGAAGGTGCTTCAATCGAACTTGAGCAGTTAAACTACGGTTGTTGAAATGTTATCAGATTAAGGAGGCCGGGCAAAAGCTGTAGAGATGTTGCAACTGATATTACAGAGTTAATGAGTAATTTATTCTTTTTTTTATTCTTTTTTCATTTTTGTTTTTTAATAACTGCAGCGATCTGAGTAGAAATTTGATCCAGAAGATTGACAACGAAGCCTTTACCACTCTCTCCTCAATAACTAATCTGTAAGTAACCTAAACTGTGATTTACTCAGAAAATATGCTCTGGACTTTGATTACCGCGCAGTCATTTATTTAAGAGGATTAGTTTGTAAAAGTATTTCATAATTTCCCGGATCCCTCTGGGTATACAAAAGTGTGGGGGGGGGGGGGGGGGGGACTGAAATAAATAATTAACATGGCAAATGTGTGTTTAAAATAAGTTTATTCAGGAAAACGTTAAATAAGTTATAAAAAAAAATGGATGTGGGACTTGATGTCACATAGTATTATGTCTGAAATGCTGATACGCTCATAGGCCAACTGTGGAATCTGTTCGGTCAACTGAGTTGCAGGTTTGATTCCTGACAGGGTAAACTCAGCCTCTTCATCCTTCAGAGGTAGATATTTAATGAGTGCCTTTAAAATAGGTAACATGCCCCAGATGTTGGGCAACAGGGAAATCCCCAGGACATATAGAATATCCAAACTTCCCTTTCCTGGTAAAAAATTATTTATTATTATAATCCTCCTCATTGTGTATCGCTTCTTGTCATGAGAGTTTGATATTTGAGCTATACTGCTCTTGTATATGTATTAATTATTGGGGTGGGAGCAGCCACAGCACATGACGTTCTTTGCAGATAACTTTTTAAACCACCAACAACCACCAGATCTATATATTAAAAAAAAAAAAATTACATTCCACCCACCAAATCCTCGTGGGTGTGTCAAGAATACCCGCCACTTGTCACTCAAGTGTGCATGTATAACCAGATTGAACATAATAAGCCAGAAATCCGCCATGTGCCACAAGAGGAAGCCTAAAGGGAATTAACCCCAGGCGTTCGAGGGAAGCTGTTAATTGAATTCCTGCCCATGTCATTAATTGTGCTCCTGCTAAATTATACTTAACTTTCTTTTACCTCTGAAACCCCTCCCCCAAGCAACCCGTCTACCTACCTAACCTGATTTCTTTAATTCCTTAATCTCCAGGCCACTCCCTGAATTAAGGCAAACCCTTTTCAGGTCACCAAATATGTGCCATATTGGTATGCCTGGCAATTTAAGAAAAATTGGTATCCAAACAAGGTGACAGGGGTTCTCCATGGCTGGTACTGTTCAGAACACATTGGAATGCTGGGCAGATGTGCACCAAGCACAGCATATCTTCAGAATGAGGCTATCCTTAGCGGCCATTTTTATTTTCTAGCATTATACAGTTTAGATTCCAAGTGTTGCATAAGGCATTGCAAGTGCCAAACATTATGTGCCCAGTGGTAAATAATGTAAATGTTATTGGTTTTAATTCCATGTTATTTTCTGAAATCTTCTGTAAACACAAGGTTCATCTGTTTATTTTTTTTGACCCAGTTTATGGAAACTTAAAACTGAATAGCGGAAGAAGAGATGACGGCGTCTTTAGTGTCGGCAGGCGCTCAGTAATTAAAGATCTGGTTCTTTTCTTCATTTCAGAGACCTCAGTTTCAATGACTTGACATCGTTTCCAACTGCAGGTCTGCATGGGTTAAACCAGCTGAAACTGACCGGGAACCCGAAGCTCAAAGAGTCCCTTTCAGCCAAGGACCTTTTGAAACTCCGGTAAGTGATTTGATTTATTCAGACTATTTCGTCTAATGTAGACGCACAAATGAATAATTCACTGCCCCTTGTTGGCCGATATACTGGCGTGTACTTTTGATAGTACATGCCAGTTTATTACCTGATCAGCAGCTGCCATGCTTCCCTGGGAAGCAGGCAACCCGGTCAGGTTGGCGACTGTCTCATCTACTGCAGAGAGAGACCCTCGTTTTCAAAGGAGATCAACAGAGGCGACCTTAACCGCTGAATATAAACACCGATCAGATGAGTTGAGAGAGCCCCGCTCTGATTGGCTAGTGTCAGAATTCTCCCGCCTCCTGGCGGCTCTGCCTTAGCTCTGATGCAAAGTCAAGAGTCAACCCATGTGTATCTCGAAAGATACACATCCGGTTTACTTGGGGGAACGAGAGACTTTTTTTTTTAAAATGCTTGCTAGCTCTAAAGAAGCCAAGGTTTGGTGTCGGGGCTTTCCTTGCCATTTTGGACAATTGTCAAAGTAAAAAAAAAAAAAAAAAATAAGTGTGAGCAATGTACAGAATAACATTATGGCATGGGTTTTCTTTTAATTTAATGAAGTTATTCCTAGGGAAAAGAACATACAGAAATACAAACCTAGCTTCATAAATACATAGGAAAGAGATTTAAAAAAAACCAGACTAATAGAGTTCCATCCTACTCCATGCTCGTAGTGGAAAAAAACAAACAAACAATAAGTGCACTTACAAACGTAGAAAGTCACGTATAAGATCCTATCTAATAACAGATAACCATCCGCACATATCCCAAACGTAAACCTGGGGAGACCTGAAGAGAAACCCGAGAAAGTCGAAGCCCATGACCACATCTTAGATCTTACATTTTTTTTGATTACATATTTTATAAGAGGAGAGAAGTACATTGTATCTGTTGTATGAACTGCTTTCTTTAAACATGTGTTTCTGCTTGACTTTAAGGTCCGTGTCCGTCCCATATGCTTATCAGTGCTGTGCCTTTTCTGGGTGTGACACATATTTGACCTCTCCCGTCGAGGAGGAGAGCTCCAAGTATCAGAAACTTCTGTCTGACCACGAGAAAGGTATTCTTGTCATGGGATAATGGGTTCGGGACGTGCCAGTCAACATAGAAAGATAAATATAGAAGGATGATGTCATGTAGGGAAAAAGGCCTCCCTGATTTCAGTTAGAACGACTGTCTGCCAATAAGTATACGTGTGGGAATAATATTCCAATATATACAGAAGTCCCATCTCGATGTACTTAACATGTGTTTACTAGGTGCATGTAAAGCTTTTTCACTGTTTTATATGCGTAGGTCAAGTCTGGGGCAAAATTCTAAACATTAGCCAAGCAGCAGGACGTTTCTATTGGTGTCTGTGGTGACTTCTCCACTTTTCGAACTTTGCCCCAGAACTGACCTTTATAAATACCCCCTATTGTATTTCTATGATCCGAGCACCCAACTCTCAATGAATTACACATCCCAAAACCCCCTGCAGCTTTTAAGACAGAATGGCAGAATGGCCATTGTAGTCAAATTAGCTGGTGGGCCACAGTGGCCCTCCATTTGTTGATGGACTCTAGTCGTTGGTCTGTCAACTAACGAATGACCGTGAACGCGGGAGATGTAGTCCAGAAGCGGCGTAGACACTTCTGCTCTAGAGAATCCGCAGAAACGTGAACTGAACTGTAGCCAGTACACAAGTTTTACAAATACCCCGAGGTGTTGTATTATGTAAATGGAAAAATCAGTACAAGAATAGTGTATAAAGGATAATGTTTTCAATACTTTGATGTGGTTTCTGTGTTTACCAGCGTATTACATAGTGGATTTTGTTATGTGGAATCAGAGATGTACTCACGCATTCCAATGTTAAAGGCACACAACGGGATTATTAGGAGGGTTATTGAACAATAAGACTATATTGAGCAATAATACAAAAGTCTATCAATCGATGGATTCTTTAATCATTGAGGAAATCGTATAGTGAAAGGTTTAAAATCCCTGGTACCTTTTTTTTCTTTCTTTCTTTTTTAACACACTACGGAATCATTTAGTTTTCTTCCTTATTGCAAGGAAGTATATTCCATAATTATAATTGAAACCAATAGATGGGATAAAACTTAGATGCAGGGGTTTGGCAATTCATACATGTGGGTGTGGCCATACCCCTGTCCATTTGTGGAGGTGTGGCTTGCATTGTGGTGTGTCCACACCTTCCAAGCGGAACACTGGAGAGAGAATCTAAGATAGTGGTCCCAATAGGTACTTTCCCCTCTAAATGCAGAAGTCCATAGTTTGGAGGTATGCTGCTGATTTCTCCACATTTAAGAACTTTGCCCCAGAATTTCTTTTTACTAATAGTTTAATTTACCTTTTTTTTTTTTTTTTTAATTATTTCTACTAATAATTTAATTACTGATGAAATCTCCTCTGAAGTGTGAATGTGTATGCAACTTAGACATTTCTACTTTGAAAGTTTAAGCCACAAGGTGAAGTCCCTTTTTAAGGAAAAATGTCCTCCCCCAGGTGACCGGTAAATTTTAAAACTCCTTTTTTGGATACCTGATGTATCCTATTGTGATATACAAGTTATTATTTTTGTACGCTTTTGCCCCACCTTGCAATGGTTATATTAGTATTTGAGGTGTGGTCACTTGTTCTTGGGGCATGTTAAAGCTAGACAAGGGGCCAACCCAACGTGGCGAGGGTTGCAAGATATGCAGGTGATATCTTGAAGGTGTGACAGTAAGAAGTATTGCTTCTTTGTAAAACGATAATATAATCGGGAAATGAAGTACTAATGCTATTTATTTTTTCTCTGCAGGCGCTGCTGATCCAGATTATATGAGCATGGAGGAAGATAAAGAGCATATTCAGACAGTTATTCACTGTAATCCATCCACAGGTACATGTCAGGATATCGGGCAGTGGGGAAGGTTGTGTGTATCTGCCTGCCTGACCACAGTATATAACGGGACAGCCCCAATTTTTTTCAAGACCGTCCTGGCAATGCATCCTCCTAGTGCAGGCTACCAGTGGCTTCCCATTTAAACGATTCATGTCTTAGAGACATCATAGATACTTCATCCTGTGCCAGGGAAACTATAGCTAAAGCTTACGCTGCCCTTTCAACTCGTAAAATGTCAAGAGGTGGCACGTGACTTTGGCTCTGTCCCAACTGCTTATATTTGGGTTTTTCTTTCAATTCTTGCAAAGCTACACCTGCATTTGAATAAGATAAGAGAGGACTGAGTCTACTGAACGTGTTCAGCTTGGCGTAAGGGTTAGTTCCCACAAATAGGCAGCCATTTTGTCTACTGTCGCCCATGGTAACAGGACAACTAAATGGCCAATGCAAAGCAGCTGGGTAAGTAAGCCAATGGAGAACGTCGGTGTTCCATTCGGCTCACACTTTGAATCCGTCACAAAACCAAACCTGACTGAAACTAAATAAACTTTATTGAAAATAAAACAGCAGGGCAAAATAAATATTGCATATTTGTTGGGTTATGAATTTCCTAAATATACATATTCAGCAGTCTTTCTCTCATTAGTAAACAAAGCATGTCTAAATCTGGGGCAAAGTTATAAAAATGGCCAATCAAACCAATTGAATGTTCCCGCGGGGTGCTCCACTTTTAGAACCTTGCTTTAAAATTGACATTTATTTGTGTCAAGCTAAAAAATTGTATGGTATTATTTACTGATCAGTCTTTGAGTTGTAATTGCATTTTTTTCCCATGTTATTTCAGGTGCCTTTAAACCATGCGAGTATCTGCTGGGCAGCTGGATGATCCGTCTTACCGTGTGGTTCATCTTCCTTCTGGCAGTCGTCTTCAACCTCATTGTTATCCTGACCATGTTTGCTTCTTGCACTCCGCTGTCTTCATCCAAGCTTTTCATAGGCCTGATTTCCGTCTCCAATCTTTTCATGGGAGTGTACACTGGCACGTTGACCATATTGGACACGGTCTCTTGGGGACAGTTTGCTGATTTTGGCATCTGGTGGGAGACGGGCAGCGGTTGCAAAATGGCCGGCTTCCTTGCAATTTTCTCCTCTGAAAGTGCCATCTTCTTCCTGACCTTGGCAGCCATTGAAAGGAGTTTATCTGCAAAGGATATAGTTAAGAAAGAGAAAAGGCAACATTTGAGGAAATTTCAGTTTGCATCGTTTTTTGCTTTCTTGCTCGCTGTCGCGGCAGGATGTCTGCCATTATTTCATGTTGGAGAATTCTCTGCTTCTCCTCTATGCTTGCCTTTCCCTACTGGTGAGACTCCTTCTCTGGGCTTCACCGTAACCTTGGTTCTCTTGAATTCATTGGCTTTCTTGATAATGGTCACTACCTACACCAAACTCTACTGCTCCTTGGAGAAAGAAGACCTCTCAGAGAATGCGGAGTCCAGCATGATCAAGCATGTCGCTTGGCTGATCTTCACCAATTGCATTTTCTTTTGTCCCGTTGCATTTTTCTCCTTTGCCCCGCTGATCACTGCAATCTCCATTAGCCCCGAAATCATGAAGTCGGTCACCTTGATATTTTTCCCTTTACCAGCTTGCCTCAATCCAGTGCTTTACGTTTTCTTTAACCCCAAGTTTAAGGAAGACTGGAAGATGCTGCGATGGCATCTGTCCAAGAAAAGTGGCTCGGTTGCGGTGTCTACAAACGCTCAAAGGGGATGCGTAACTCAAGATTTTTACTATGACTTTGGCATGTACACGCATCTACAGGGCAACTTTGCAGTCTGCGACTACTGCGAATCATTTCTTCTAAAAAACTCTTCGCCTTGTAAAAACTTAATAAAGTCTCAGAGCTGTCCGACGCTGGCAGTGGTGCCCTGTCACCGACCTGAAAACTATTGGTCAGACTTTGGTACGCAGTCCGCCCATTCGGATTGTGCAGACGAGGAAGATTCCTTCGTCTCGGACAGTTCAGATCAGGTGCAGGCCTGTGGACGGGCATGCTTCTATCAGAGCCGAGGTTTTCCCTTAGTTCGACATGCTTACAATATACCAAGGATGAAAGATTGAATCCTTCGCTCTGGACTTTTTCCTTTTTTTCTTGGAGGAGTAGCGGAATGCTCAAAGAGCAGAACTAATCAAAGACTAGTCGGCAAGGGAGCACTTTTATAAGGATGTCACACATAAGAAGGGAAGTGTGCAAAAGACATCGGAACTACAGCACGCCTTGTTTTAGTCCTTGGGCATGCAGTGGGTGTTGCGCTACAGAATGCTCTGCTGGCAGTTCCATGTCTGTAGAGGAGCAGAAAGACAATCCAGCCCAGCATTGAAATAATCTGTAAACCAAAATCTGACCCGGAATATGTTCTCTTATCTGCTTGAAAGGACTCTGTCATCTCAACATCGTTTATGCTGTGAGCGTATGACTAAATTAAGAGACATACATGTTTTGATTGCGACTCCGTGTTTGAAATCACTTTGTGGCTTGGCATGCAAATGAACCGCTGTCAGATATGTAGATTGAGAGATATTATGATGTCATAAATGAGCGCCTGTGTTTAAAACCTATTTTTACACCTATCTATGTATTCGCTTGCAATTATGCCAACACAACTTGTAGATCTTTATTATTCTCGAGTAACAGTACAAACAATGTTCCGGTGACTGAGACCCTTTTTATACATCATTTTTTTTTACTATTGTTTTGTTTACTTTGTCTATCCTGTCTCCATGTAGCTTTCTGTCAGTGACCTGTGAGAAAATGTTATCAGTTACTTGCAAAATAGCAAAGTAGCGACAGCTGTTTAATACTTTTTACAGTAGTGTATTTTACTGTAGCAACAAGAGTTTCTCCAGCGGGTTTGGTTGTGTTTTTTTTTTTGTTTTTTTTTAGTATCTCAGGATAAATTTACTGCAGGGTGAAAAAGGGAATGTTTTCTCTGATACCACACTCACTGGTACACCACATCTCCATGCCATTTTAAGCGTGGACATCTTTCTCATGTAAGAATGGACTCCCACAGTCGGCTTGCCACTAAACATTACAGAGTTCGGAACCATATTAACAGCAGATGCAACGTACAAAATAATTCAGTATTATATGCAACATGGGTCATGCTTAACGGGGCTCAAAATGCGTAGGGGCAGGTTGGACTTTTTGTCTTCGATTTTGTTTAGCGTTAGAGACACTGCTTTTGTTAATTTAGTGTCGGCTAATCACAACAAGAGAGGAACATTGCGTCGGCTCTGGGTTCTCTCTGAGGATAAGCTGCATCATTTAATACTATGTGGATTTATAGAGCCCTTTTTGAATAACACTGGGGTGTATACGCTCAACAGTATGTACACTCCTTGGATTATATAGAGCCATATAGGCCGTCTGTTAAAAACTTATTCCAAATAATGAAAATAGTTCTAAATTTTATAGACGGCAATAATTATCTGTCGTGTATAATACTGAAATGTTTATGTTTGAGCATACATATTTCAAAAAATGATTTGAAAAGAGCCAACTTAAGATTCATACGTCATAAAACCGAATGACTTTGTTTATTCGATTTAGTCCTATATAGTTCTCTTAAAATCGTTAAGACTTTTTTTGGTACGGCTTCTGTTAAATATTGCATGATTTGGTTCTGTCCAACATAGTGTTTCATTTTATAACTGATCCCTTGAAAGATTTGGACTGCACCATCTTTTGTCTATGGATATTCGATAAAAACCTACATTCAGTGAATCAAGGGATAGACAATGTATGTGTGTATCCCCCGAACAGGGGCAGAAAAGCCTTTTCCATGTTTTTGGTCACTTTGCTAGGGTCAATTATTATGGGTTATTTTTAAATTTTGAAACAAGGGCCTTCGGATACATCTGTGCAACGTATTAAAAAAATAAAAATAAAAGAGAGATGCAGATAATTAACATGTAACATTTGATTATGTAGAGTTGATCCAGATTGCAGAACATCATCATACAATTTAATGCAGGGCACGACAAATACCAGGAGCCAGGGATCCACGGCTCTTAAAATGACTCTTAATGCCCCTTAAAAATAGCTAGACTGTCTCTGGAAAAGGTCTATTGGGTTCTTAAAATCTATAGATATTTTTCATACCCTGAATGACCGCTATATAATCAGGAGCCATAATTTGTTAGTAATTTCTCTTTTGTGTGATCAGGACAACACTAAAGTTTGGCTATTTTTTCGTTTAACATTTATTTGTTGTTTTATTGTTTTATTTCAAAAACTACAACAATTCTGTTGTAATTTTTATCTTTTAAAAAAAAAATGACCAAATATCTCCTAGGTGCCAGTTTTTTTTCCAATCAACCACATTTTAAATTCACCCCTGCAATTAGTTTTATGAGCACTTAACTGAAAACTTTTTTCGTTTATTATTACCGAAGACCCCCCAACCCCTAAATGTTTGAAATGGTTTAAAGCTACAGTAACACTAATTCTCATCTTAGAATTGCTTTCAAACTATGTCCATTTAAGATCTTACCCACTAACCACAGGTACAAAAAAATACATTTGTTAGTTTATGCTGTTTTTCTAGCTGTCGGATCCATTGAATGTAATTTAATCTTTGTACGAATTAAGCACAATTTGTCTTTGTCCCCCCCCCCCCCCACCTTTAATTCTTTAGAGACATTCCTGTCTAACAGTGAAGCTAGTTTGAAGTTTTACAAATTTAAGCTGTATATAACGTTTTTTTTTCTCGTTTTTTTTTTAAATATGTGCTGTAAATTATTTGATAGAGCATATAAGGCTTCAGTTTATTTTTTGTCAATTAAAAGCTACCTCCTAAAATTATAGCTGCCAGTAGCAGAATAAATTGGTTTATATACATTTTTGCATTGTAAATAAAACCCTGTTGTATATTGTCACTGTAATTAAACAAAGTTGTTGTATATCAATCAATGGGAGGGATTTATACTCTGTATATTGTCTTTTTTTTTTTTATTATATGACCGAACAACATTAACAAGTAAAAAATTGCTTTCTCTTGTGTAGTTAATTTGTTTTGAATTTATTGTGACCCAAATGCTACACCTGGCCCCCCGATGTTTAAAACCTGTTTGGCCTGAAACTCTCAGCGACAAAGTATGAATGGAAATGAAGTATAAATCTGTATTCATATTGAAATGGATGACACATTTGTTTTTAATGGGCATTTGGTTTAAAATCAGAGCAATATGGGAACGAGTTTCACTGTTTGATATATAGTAAATCTTTAAACTTACAGTGTAAAGCGTGAACGGAGTATTAGATATGTGAATTATTGCCCTCAAAATGTACGACTGTCTTTTTTTTTTAAAGTTGATGTATAGCAATGTGAAGAATACTTTGTAAGAGTTAGTACTAGTGTGGATTAATTATTATAATGTAGGAATGTAAAGTAAAACAAAAAAAAAAAGTTTTGAATGAGTTCGTCTACAACATCCTCTTTTAGACATCAGAATACTATTTTTTCTTCCAGTATATAAAAAAAAAATGAATGGGAAACTTTTAATAATCATCAGATAAATAGATTGGTCTTCACTGTAATTTAAATGGACATTCCTTCAGCTTTTGCATACTTCCAAGAGGATCGGTGCAGATGCACTGGCATGTCGTAACAACTTTATTCAGAAACGACTCTCCAATGAACTCCATTGCTTTGCCATTGCTATGCTGAGAATGTACATAATGTATAAATATTTTTTTTTAATGTACCTGTGGTGTCTCCCGATTATGACATCACCTTGTAACTTGATACTCAAATTATACATTTCTCATTGACCATAGAATATTTGCATATCAAGCCACTAGGTGATGTTATAAACAGAGGACACTACAGACCCATTGTTCTCTTAATATGCACATTTGCTTTCAATTCTGCTAATCTAACGGGATTAAAACATTTTTTGTGTGATTAGAAAGGCCTCTGAATGAAGCTGTTATGATGCATCATTTAGAAGCCATCTTGTCTTCTTTCCGACGTTCTAGAGGTTCTATGCAGCCTGCCAGCGCTTGGTGGTTCATGGCTCAAAGGATAAAACTTTACAAGTAAAGGTTAAAGGGTTACCTTGTATAGCTTGGAGGAAAGAGGAGACCGGGGATATGATGGAAACTTTTAAATACATAAAGGGAATCAACACGATAAAGAAGGAGAGTATATTTAAAAGAAGAAAAACTACCACAACAATAGTCTTAAATTAGAGGGGCAAAGGTTTTAAAGTGCTCCAGGAAGTATTACTTTGCTGAGAGGGTAGTAGATGCACAGAAGGGCCTTCCAGCAGAAGTGGTAGGGGTTTATAGAGTGAAGGAATTTAGACATGAATGGGATAGTTGGAAAAATGAATTATTGTGAAGACTCAAAAAAATATATATAAAACTTTTATTAATAGGAGTTAAAATGTATATGCACAAACACACAACAAGACCAGTGCATAAGTGACGAGAAGAGCTTGAATAAATGCAGTAAAGGTTATTACAGCCAACAATCGCTCTCTGATCACACATGGAATAGACATAAGGCCATCATAGATATAAGATGAGGCCAGGAAAATTTGTCAGACTACATGGGACGAATGGTTCTCAATTTCTTCTCTGGTGCACAACACCATAGAATGTGTAGATCACTTTCTATTCTCTATGCTTTTCCCCTGGGGCGGAGCATGACATCGCTACTATACATGTGCACAATGCTGTGCAGGGCGCCCTCTCCAGTGTCGTAGAATCCGATCAGGACTGCAGGATTGAGGTCTTGAACCCTGCTGTCCCACATTCTCCCCCCCCCCTTTTTTTTTTTAACCAAAATCGGGACTGTCCCGCGCAAAGAGGGACAGTTAGGTGGTATGATTTTACAATCTCGATCTACTTTTGGTTGACTGGTTCTACTTGCTTTTCTGTGTTCTTCGTGCATTTAGTTTTACTTTAAAACAATTTAACAGTTATCCTGTAGTTTTGCACTGAAAATAATTGAATCGGGGCTTCTAGATTCAGTGTAATTCAATAAAGAGAGGCTTGGAGAGATGGGCAGGACTCATAAGTTGTTACCTTACACGATGCAGTACAAAGAAACAAAAAGCACTGTAGGTGAAACTGCCTTTTAACATTACCCTATATCCGGTAAATGTTATGCCTGCCACATTCTTGTGACTTTCGTTTGAGAGGTAATCACAATCCCTATGCACCTGCCAGACAACCATTGTTAATGTGGTTAATGAAAACAAAACAAAAAAATACTCGTTTAACCATTGACCAAGTAGAACAAAGCCAAGGTCAGCATGGCTGAGCACACACAAGAGATTGTGAACAAAACAACTTATAAAAGTACATCCAACCTAGGTCAGCAAGTACAGTGAAAAACCTGCTCAGTAACTTGCCATCGATTGGGCTTTAACGTAGGAGAACATTACATCATGGGTAACTTAAAGAAATTTAGTTGTCGACATGTCCTGTAAGCCTGTGTCTCTAGTTACAATGTTCTCCTCCACAGAACCTTTCCATGGTCTTCCGCCAGCCAGTATCCAGAGGACAATGCCCCAGCACCCCCGCCAGGAAATGCTCCAGCAGAAGCCCCATCACCCACATTGTACACCCAAGACTTGCCCCAGTTCCAAAACTGCATATCCATGACTTACCCCAGGACATGCACCAGCACCTGACCTATCACCACACTGCACACCCAGTATATGCCCCATCACCCAAATTTCAGACCCAGGACTCAGCCCAGCACCGACATTACACATCCAGGCAATGCCCCAGCAGCAAGTAGACTCAGGACTTATCCCAGGACATTCCCCGTAGCACTTACCCAGCCAACACTGTACATAAATAAATAAATAATAAAAAGACCACCAAGCTGAGGAAAAAGTCAAGAACACAGGTTCAGTGCAGCCGATGCAAGACAGGTCATCTAAAGGCAAATAGGGGTACGGGAAAACACAAGTGCAAACAGGGACCATAGTACAGAAGCCCAGAGAGGCCATGTATTTTTAATATTTTTTTTACCTTGTTTTCTTGAGAAAACAAGTAATTTTAAGAATACAAGTTAGAAAAATGTTTTACAAAATGGCCTTTCTAGGCTTCCGTACCATGGTGTTTACCATTTATTAAAATATAAGTAAGAACATTGCTTCCATAACTCGGAGGGTGTAGGAAAATGTAGAGTCAAATAAAGAAACAATACTTCAATCCAATACTTCTACGCGTTTCGTAGGGCTACTGGCTGCTTCATCAGAGAGATGGTAAAGGCTTCCTATACACTTTTTTGAGGAAATTTTCTTCATTGTACAGAAACCTGATGCGTATGTATATATTTAAATGAGTTCAGCAAGAATAGGATCTGGTTTTAAGATGCTCTTGATATTTAAGTTTGTTTTGCCGGCTTTGATCCACTGGGACTGTTGACATGTAAGCGCAGATACTATAAAAATCACAGCAAATGTTTTGAAATGATAGCGTAACATTCATACAGTTAATACTCAATTTTATATGTTTATTGCCTGTAATTGTACATAAAAGGAACTGTATAAACTTTATATAATGTGCTGGGCATTTGGTGCTTAGAGCAGGTCCCAGTGGAATCACTGTGAGGGAGGCTCAGGCCTAATTTATTATATTTCCCAACTGTGCTATATGTGTTTGTTCTGCGCCCCCTGGGTAGCTATGGCCCATGTAAAAAAAAAAAAAAACACTGGTGTCTGAAAAGTGCCAGAGAATATCCCCCAAAACCATGTTGTATACCCAAAAATATAGGAATGCACCATTTAAAAAAATATATATATATTTTTAACCTGCCTTATATTTTCATCTAGGGACTTTGTATACTTAACCTCCTTTGAGTCTGACTGGGATAAAAGCACTCTAAAAAAAAAAAATCACAAAATGATTATTATATGACTTCTGGTGCAGTCTATACTATGGTCACATGATGCAGAGCCAAGGTGCTGGTAGGCCTAAAACCTTTTTGGAGCCATTTAAAAGCATCTGGTCTTTTTTTCTGTGCTTTAGGGCAAAGGAAAAGCCTAAAACAACAGACCTGCTTAGTTTTCTTTGCATAACTTAGTACAGCACTCTATTATTGTTCTGTCATGGTTGGGAGAAAAAAAAAAACACCTTTTGAGGTACAATAAGTCCAAATCCGTAGCAACTGGTTTGTAAATAGAGAAACACTAGCGGACATTGTTGATTCAATGTTCTTTAGAAATTGTCCAACCAGTTTGTGAAAGGATACTTTTTTTTTTGTTTAGTCAGAAATGTTATGCTTCAAAGAACATTTGAGATGTTATCTAAAACAAATAAGATTAAAAAAAATACACATTCAAGTGTTACATATTTACAACGTGCACATTTTGTTGCATTTGTTGCAAACGGACAATTTCCTCTAACCTTATATTGTGTATGTTATACTACTTTCTAGAATGCTTGGTTGTATAGGGAGAGGTATTAGCAGAATGCTTGGTTGTATAGGGAGAGGTATTAGCTGAATGCTTGGTTGTACAGGGAGAGGTATTAGCAGAATGCTTGGTTGTATAGGGAGAGGTATTAGCAGAATGCTTGGTTGTACAGGGAGAGGTATTAGCAGAATGCTTGGTTGTATAGGGAGAGGTATTAGCAGAATGCTTGGTTGTACAGGGAGAGGTATTAGCAGAATGCTTGGTTGTATAGGGAGAGGTATTAGCAGAATGCTTGGTTGTATAGGGAGAGGTATTAGCAGAATGCTTCGTTGTACAGGGAGAGGTATTGGCATAGAGGTATTAGAAAGACATTCGGTTTATAGACTATCGGTTTATGGAATACATGTAATGCTATTGCTATTCTATAAACCGAAATAGAGTCCCTATTCTTATGAATGGGGACTCTATTTCTGTTTATAGAAAGCCCATAGCATTACATACAATGTAATCGTCGAACCCCCGAACTCCAACACGAACATACAGTGAAATGTCCGTGTTCGGGGTCCGGGGTCCAAAAACCGTAATGTTCGGTACGAACCCGAACAGTGCGGTTCGGGTTCGCTCAACACTAGTCATTTACATATCAAGCCACAAGGTGATGTCATAAACAGGATACATTTTTATAGGACAACTGTAGCAAAAACATAAGTACTATTTAATTGAAAAATTGCATCAAGTGTAGAAATTTTAAATAGAAATGTTTATATTAAAGAATATAAATAATGCACCTTATTGAGCCCTCTTTGCTCCGTATAGCTCTAATAGGGAGCTGACATATTGATTAGAATCTTAGGACATTTCTTCATTCACCTTGGTTACCCAAAATTCTAAACAACATGTCTGCCCCCGTTAGAGCCAAACAGAGCAAAGGGCTCTTTAAGCTACATTATTTATATTCTTGATGCAATCTTTCAATTAAGCATTAGTTAATTGTTTGCTATAGCTGTCCTTTAAAACAAATTGTCCTCATAATTTATGCATGTGCTTGCAATTCTGTTACTGCAATCTATAGATAATTTTCGATCGTTTTTAACTCTCTGAACCAACAGGATAAACCACGTTTAAGAGAAGAGGCCCCTTTTACAGATAAACTAAATACATTTTTTTTTTCTATAGTAAGGAGCCCTCTTGGCCTGTGGAAAGGACAGTAGAGGGTTAAAAACTACCCACATCCGCCAAGGTTACTACCCGTCAGCGAGAGACTCCATAGGAACGGCATCACACACCCAAAAAGATTTTAGGTATTTCGACCGACGGCGCCACTGTGATTAGTAGCTTTTGTTTATTATCTTGATAAATAAATATAACATTGTACGACAGTTGAACTAATTGTTGGAGGATATTTTTCTAAATTCAGTCTTGTGGGAACTCTACTTAAAAGATTATCACAGTTAATGAGAAGCATAACACGGATTTTAGAAGTGATCCCTTGGATATCCCAGAAGGACCTTAAAGCTTCATCAGGCATAAATTGTTAGAACACGTTCATTACTCATATTTATACCGTAATCTCAACATTTGCTGTGTTTTTATTACTTTGGAAAATTCGTGGCATGATTAAATGGGGCAGTTCCATCTAGATTTATTCGGTATTTTTTTGCATGTGTCTGTATGTAAAATGTACTTATTGTTTTACTGTAAAATTACTCACAAATCTTGTCCTGTACTTTTACAATGAAAATAATATCTTAAAATCAATGGAGTTGTACTAATCTCGTGTTTTTTTTTTTAACTTCAACACCCCTTTCCTGTTATAAACAAATATGTGGACTTTAGTTTGCATTCCTCTGTAGTAAAAGAATCATTCAATGGAGAGCGGTGATCCATGGATCTGTTTAGCTCAGTAGCCCTTGTTAGGGATTTTTAGGGAGGGGGGAGACCTGATCAGGGTCACCTCGGGACTCCACTAAGAGCCCGAACCCAGAAATTCAGGCAAGTCACATTTTATCAAAATGTAGATGGTGCTCACTTTGAAAGTGGCACAGCTTATCAAGGGGGGCCCGCCATGAGCTCTTAAATTAAAGATGTTCTAGGCACTTGTTAATGAGGATGGCATAAAACATGCTACCATCACGAAGAGGTTAAAAGGGCTGTCTACTGCCCAAAATGCATCTTCCAAATATTAATGCGTATTAATGTGCTTTCAAAGTACTTTAAACACGTTTTACATTTTGCTTAAAATAAATAATTCTTAAAGAAATTGTGAAATTACAGCAGTTTGCAAGATACCAGGACTGCCCACACTACCGGGAGAATGATTTAATTCAAATGAATGGAATTTCCTGTCTCTCTGTGATGTCATCAGACAATGTGTTGCACTGTTAAGAGAACCTACTGTGATACAGCTTCAATAAATTTTAAAGTGATAATAAAGTAAATAAAATCAATCACAAAAAAAAAAAAAAAAAAGAGAGAACCTTCTGTGTACAAAAGCAAGCTTATTACATTACACAGTGTATTTAATTCAAGGAGCACAGGAAGTGACTAAATGAAACAAAACTTTATATCCTCAGTGTCTATAGAATCAGTGCTGCCGCACTTGCAGTTAACCTGCAGAGTAATCACTGGGGAGGGTTTGAGTCAAGTATTAAAAATGTGATTTATGCAGAATGCCTGCATCAAATCACACTGGGAAAAAAACCTGTGCACTATACAAGCAGTGATCTTCATCTTGCACCAAAGTGAGTTTGGGGACTAGACCGTCCTTTAAGGCATTTTATCACCGGCTATTTTCCATACTGCTATTAAGTATCCATGGCTCTTGGTCCTTTTGTGTAAGGATTGACTGTTTGCTACAACCTTATCCATTATACAGTTACATATGTGGTGGATACTACTTGGCACTGTCCTTTTCCAAGTTTTTATGATGGCTGTTGCACATTCACTGACTTGTACATTCCTTTTACACCATTTAGAGTCTTTCATTATATATTTTGATTTTTTTTATATACCATTTAAAATGATTGATATTAAAAGTAAAGTTGTATAATTAAGAAGGCTAGACAACCCCCTAGATAAGCATCATCTGTTTTCTGGTCAATCTATTGATTGTCGTCTTCTACTTATACTGTAATACATTCCATTGGGTATTAATTCCGGGGGTTATCATTAATCATCTTCTTCAAATAGATCATATAATATCACAGGGCCTCAAAATGCAGTAAAATCCAATAAAGAGCATTTGAAGAGATAGACTGGACTGTTGTAACTCTGTCACACTTAGGATTGATACCCAGCTGATATTGTACCCGGTCAGTAAAAAAAAAGTTGGCTTGATGCCAAGGTTATGTCTTTGGAAGCAATAGCATGGCCAGTGAGAAGTGTAGACGAGAAAATGGAAGAGAGAATGTTTCCTTTTTTTTTTTTTTTGTTAACCTGAAGCAGCACTTACCTAAAAATATTTCTTGGGACAAAGTTGGTTGAACTCCTCCCCTTTTAACAATAACCCTTTACCAAACCATTATTTGAATACAGAAATAATATAATATGCAATACATTACTGCAAACTATGTAACAGTAGATGTACAGACAATTTGGTTAATATGCAATCCGGGGTCTTTTTTTTTTTTCAATTTAACCCTTTAAGGACCGGACGTTTTTGGACATTTTTGTTCATTCTGGACAAGAGCTGTTTTAACAATTCTGTGGTGTTTGTGTTTAACTGTCATTTTTCCACTTTCGCATTTAATATAAAAATATTATTTACTGTTTTTATCACCGTAAAAAAAAAAGGATTTCTTTTATTTTCATTATGTATCATTTACTATAAAAAAAAAAAAATCATAAAATATGAATATTAGTAATTTCATTCTTGGAAAAAAAGAAAAGTCCTAAATTTTGATTTTGAAAATATGGTGGCTGTTGACATAAAATAGAGCATTATAGCCAACATATATTGTATACCTCCTAGAGGCATATACTTTGTATAGGTGCAACTGACTCAATTGCTATTGAAATACACCCTCGGTATCCAGGCAATGGTGTATATAGGCACAGGTCGACTAGGCCTAGGCGGAATGTTACAGTGGGCGACACCTCCTGGACAACCGCCCACTCGCAGGCGCACCTGCCTGCTCTACAGAACGGATGAGCACAGTGCATGCATTTTTGTCCCCAAACAGCTTGCCACTGCCATCTTTGTGCGCTGTTACTGTAGGTGAAAGTTTAGGATGTAATGCTCGCCAGTTGGTGTGGTTTAATTTAAGAACAGTTCCATCACACAAAAGCAAGTTATAGATTTTAGGAAAAAAAACTTTTCTAAAATTAGAAAATATTTAAAAGAGTCATTATTGGTTTAAAGGGAGTCCAGGAGAAATGGGATTATTTAAAAGCTGCACTACTGAAGACAACAGAAAATTGCATTCGTTTCTTGAAGAAACCACTGTTATATTCTGCAGAAGTGGCCAAAATACCAAAAGTTAGCAATTAGTAATAAAAAAAAAATCCAGAGTGAGGAAGACAGATCTATATCTTTAAAATTAGGCAAAAAAGAGGCAATGCAAGTTATAAGAGCTTCCAAGGCACCCGCAGAAGAGAAAAGAGCCCAAATTAGTAAAAAAAAAGTGGAGGCATTTTTTTTTTAGATACGTAAATGAAAAAAGGAAAGAAAATCAAGGATTAGTTAGATCAAAAGAAGGCCGCTATGTAGGCTTGCCACCTGGCTGGTATTTTACCGGCAGGCCGGTAAAAAAATTGGCATCAGGCCAATGTTAAGTCTATGGAGACAGTACCAAGGCTGGGATTTTTTTTTTGAAGAAAACCCTACTGATATGTAGAAGAGGATAAAGGTCTAGCTGACTGCCTCAGTTAATATCTTTGTTCAGTGTTTACAGATAAAAATGAAGGAAAGGTCCCATTTACATAAAATATACCAGGGAGGAGTCAGGCAATTATAAGCCAGTAAGAAAGTAATGGAAAGCATGTTAAAGGATAGGAGTGTTGTATATCGAAAATCACATGGAGACAACATTTACAAAGTAAAATGTATTTTTGTAAAATATATAGGATATGTATATTGGTTAAACATGTTTTTAGGATGGACTGCTATTCCTGTTGTAAACACACTCATATATTATTATGATTAGAGCGATATAGATTGGATTTAATGGCAGAGCAGCAGCTTTAATCTACACCTTTATTGCATTCTCAGCGTGTGCGACGTCACGCAGCACGCAACGCGCCGCCAGTTGCTATGGAGCAGCCCACTGCAAGCACCAAGCGTTGCCGTGGCAACGGTCGGGGACGGTTGGCCCGTCGCGCTGGGTAAGCCACAGGGAGGGGAGGGGCCGCCTGCGTGAGCGGGGAACGCGGTCTAGGATTGGTCGGTTGTCGCAAGGAACGATGGTATTCTGATTCCGGCGCAGCCATTTTGAATGCTGGCTTGTGTTTGGAAGTGATGGTCCTCCGCTGAAGTGAGCTGAGAGGTTGCAAATACCGGGTAGGTTGCAGGTTCACGATGAAAGTGTGGTGAGCTACGAACATTACTAGTGAGGATAAGATGGCTGCAGGAGGGAGTAATGCAATATACAACCCTATTCATGTATTCCAGACTGCTCTTAGCATCATAGACTGTCCTGGACCAGTATATATAGTAATGACTGCTTTATAATGACACATGCATTCTCTGGACTATGTTATATCCAACACAGGTCACGATCTGTGCACTTTGTATTGTATTTATGCATCTATGTACCTATAATGGATAGGTTTGATCAAACTTGTAGAGTAAATGCAGGGTCCTTTATGTAAGATCCTATGGGGATACCTCATTAGAAGCTAATTCATATGGTGCATATTTATTTGGGATTGTCCCTTTAATGGTGCAGTAAAGCACTTTTTTTGTCATGATATCTACATGCCATATCAACCTCAACATGTGAATGTACAGGATAAAAACATATGAAAAATGATCTATACATTGTGTTTGCAAAATAGCATACACATGCGTCAAATAAGGGAGATATACGTTTACACTGCGTCTGTGGCGTCTTCTGCTTATGACATCACCCTGTGGCTTGATGTGCAAATGAACTGTTCAGTTTGAAATGTGTAATTTGCATATCAAGCCACAGGGTGATGTCATAAGCAGAAGACACCACGGACGCATTTAAAAGCTATACCTCCCATATGTTTTACATTTACAGTATAAGCAGTGTTTAGGATGACAGTCCCTGTAAAACCTAGCTATGGCCACCCGCAGCTGTTGATACTTTTTCCAGGTGCAAACGGTCAGATTGTATGATGAAATAAAACATCACCTGTAGATGTGGCTTTCTTGTCTTGGTTACAATATGGATTTTGCCACCAGCTCCGCAAAAAAATGACATGGTGTCTCCTTTAACAGAATATCACTGTATCTATACATTGTTCTGGCAGTAAATGTATAAGCAAATCACCTTTTGCCTGTGTCCTGTTGGTTGCATTTAACCTGTGCATGCATACTCACACAGTGCTTACCAGAAAGTTAGAGTGCACACTAGGGCAGTGGTGACTGTCCTTGGCACTGCATATGTTTTGGAACTAAATATTCCACGATGTTGCTCAGTCAGAAGACTGCCAATCATCATGGGATTTGTAGTTGCTCAACATCTTCAGTACCAATTTTGTCCATCACTTCACTAGGAAATGTCTGTGTGTGTGTGTGTGTATTTCAGCTAGCTATTTACAGGTAAACCTATACGTTTTCTGGTTCTCTTATATAACATTATAAATAGTAATATCTTGTAACCTGCCTGAAGGGCCTGGCCATCCATATCTGTCACCATACCCTTTTCCTGATGTATTTTAACACATAACATAGGTTATGTTGCATGATTCATTGTCCGTTATACATGAAAGCCACCTCGCTAGGTGCGTTATAAACCTGCATGTTCTCTTTCCAGTTACCGGAAAAACAAAATGTCTTCCACCCAAAGCACTGAACGATCTAGTGAATCAAGGCGCTCCTACTCCACCCCTCAAAGACAAGTAACACGGGACTCAACAGAAAAAAGCGCCAGTCCTGGAGACTCCACATATTCTTTGCTATCTCCAATCTATCACGACAGCTTTGAAATCAGTGGAGATGATCACATTTTGGACCCAGAGACTTTGGCTGATAGAATGAAAAATGAAGAATTTCGGTAGGCTTCCAGAATATCTATCTATCTATCTGCCAAGTGTTCTGATTTTGTGGCCCAATCCCTACCCTATTGCTATACAATGTCCTGCTTTTCTGGAACAAAAGAGAAACCATATATTTCTGTAGTTATACATGTGTAGCTCACACGCCACATGCCTTGATGTCCCAGACAATGGTAAACATGTGAGGTGTGTATTACAGACACCCTCGCTCACAACTGAGTGCACAGAACAATACGGACACCTTCTCAATGTAACTGATCAGTGGTCCATCAGGCAGCCAATGTTCAAATAATGGTTCATTTGAGAGTCCAAGGGAGTCTGGGAAACTGGGCAAAGCAACTGATGGCCTACACTGAGGGAATCTAGCGTGCAGCCTATTTATCTTAACTACTCATATTCATATAATAAAATATTTTTTTTCTATGGCTAACAAGCTGTTTTTCACCATTGTAGTAAGACAATCTAGTGTCACCCAATACACCTATATACATACCTGATTGCATAGGCCACTTTAAAAAAAATTTGGACACCCCTGAGTCTCTGTCAACCTAAACAATGCTTACATTGGGAATGTAAAAATATGACAAATTATCCATACATTGTGTTGGCAGAATTGCAGCAAAGGCATAACATAAGATAAATATACATTTTAAATGCATCTATTGTGTCTTCTACTTATGACATCACTGTGGCTTGATATGCAGATTATACATTTCCCATTGAAAATGTGTTAATTTGCCTATGAAGCCGTAGGTGATGTCATAAGCAGGAGACCAGTACATTTTAAAAATGTATATTTATCTTATTTGATGGATTTGCTGCAATTCTAACATAATGTGTAGATGTTTTTTGTATTCTCTATGATCACAATATAAGCAGTGTTTTAGCATTACAGAGTCTCTTTAAAGCATCTGGCAGGCCAGTGCCAGATGACAAATAATTGAAGGAGGAACTCATTGTACCTTGACGTGAATGGATAATGGCAGTCTACAAACCAAGTTCAACTTCTTTCAGTAATACACAAGAAACTGTGGCTGCAGCAGGCAGGGGATCAAACGTTCTGGAATAAATAGAACAAAAACAATAAAAACCACATGAGTTCTTCATGCCGTGTGTCGGCCCTGCACACAGTGCTGAGGGTTGTGGGTGTGTTTCCAAGGCACAGTTTGGACCGCTTCATAAAAAAAGACCAATGTTTGAACACCACAGGGAATTTGCATTCATTGCAAGTCAAAAGCATGCAGTTGCGTTCACAATATCAATATCTCTTATTGGATGCCAGTCAACGGGGTAATGCTATAGCCAATCACGTGTAAGCTTGTTGGCAGAGCAGCATGTGATCTGTAGTTCCGTGATGCCCGAAGTAAACCTGGTTTTTCTACCTTTCTCTGTGGGCGCTGTAGAGGTCATCACTGGTGATCTAGTATGGAAAGCAGAGGTCTGTGCGGTACCTGACTGGCTTCAATAAGCTTTAAAACATTTTAATATGACCTAAAAGTCATAATGTATCTCTTTCTTTAAATATACACAGTATGTTTTAAAACTGGGCCACTCAAAGGACAAATTTGGGTGACCAATACTGAGTTTTGTTGGATGCTAGTGCAGAAAGAGACCTTATTTTTCCATATAATCATTAAAGGGGATTGACAAGTACAAGTCACAATTTCCCAAAAGATTTATTAGCATGTATTCATGCCATAAGTTCATTTATGTTGCAAATATTTATATATTGTCCATGGGGATTGGTTGTGTATAGGGCTAGGTATGGTTATAGTTTGTGTAACATACGTTTTAAATGTAGATCCCAAGATTGCCAAGACTCTGGAAGACACAGCAAGGAATCCTCAGAGCAAGACTTGAACCTAACTCCTTGGGAGGCATGGCTGCTTTGCAAAGAAAAACAGGGCCGCATCGAGATGGAAAAGAGAATATCTGAGGTAAGTGTCTTTATATGAATAAGTACAGTAGAGCTACCCGTGTACGTGTGTATTTTGACTTGTTTTTTATTTTAAATGAAGGAATTGGGAAATATTATACAGTTTGTATGACCTAAAGATTATTTTACTGTGCATGTCAAGAATAAAACAAACATTGTGTTTTAAACGTGTCTGTGGAGTCTCCCGTTTATGACATCACTTGTGGCTTGATATTTAAATTACACATTACCAAGTTCATTTGCATATCAAGCCCCAGGTGATGTCATAAGCAGGAGACTCCACAAGTTAGGCATTTGCTTGCAATTCTGGTAACGCAATGTATAGATCCCTTTCAATCATTTTTTATTCTCTGCATTCATAACATAAGCAATGTTTAGGCAATACAGTCCCTTTAACACCACAATGAAAAGAAATAAATTTGAACAATTGGGCGCATGCGTAAATCGCATTACAGAAAAACAAAAACTAGCGATATGGCCTCCTGCGTTAATGTAGAATGCTAAATCTCAACAAATGTGTAGACGTAACACTATATGCTCCAGGCCTAATACATCCTGGGTTCTATTTCGCATTTAGCTTTGGAGAAAACTAGGTGTATAAAAAAAAAAAAATGAACTATAAAAAGTGTTCATTTAAATGGCTTCTTTAATTATCTAGGAATCAAGAAAAGAGGAAGAAAAACTTAAAATTCAACAGAAAAAGGAAATGAAGAAATTACGGGCAGAAGAACAACACAAGGAATGGGTCCGCAGAAAGCAAGAGCAGGTAAAGTAACCGCTTATCCCCTCCTTCCCTTCCTGTAAAGTTGCCTATTTTTTTCTGCCCTGTCCTTTCTTAGCAGTTTGTTATATTCCTTTGGTAGTTGCCATTTCTTTCCCCTCAGGTTCTTCAGAGCTGTTTTTCAAGGCGGGGCTTAATGGGCAGATGCCCAGGGTCCAGTCATTGTACACGACAGGGGGTAGGCACCAACATTCCTCATGGTGGGCTTTTACCGGGGTCTTCTATAAAAAAAAAAAAAAAGCTAATATGTGCTATATGTACATATATAAATCACATACTCAGTGTCAACCTTCTAACCTCTCTATAATACACATAAAACCAAATATAGGTTAGATTAACACACCCATGTGTTCATCTAAATTGGAAAATGACTTATCTTATAAGGTTTCACAAGGAGAGTTCTTCACTTTGAAACATGCCCCCAAAAGATGACCTTACCTTTACGCAATGCTTAGCATGCCACTCGCACGCCATTTCACCATATAGTCCATCCTGAACTCGTTGGCTACACGTTTGGTGGATGATTGGTTCACTGTAACGTGTCTGCATGGTTTGTAAATTGTGTATTGCATTTTTATATCCATGTGCAGTATTCTGAGATTTCTCACAAAACTGGTTCATCAATTTTTTAGCCTTTTTTGGTTAACCAAATACACAAATCTTCTGCACAGCAGTACAATGTTATTTAAAATCATATATTGTCCCTTTTAAGCTGTTACTGAGCAACTTGAGAGCAACGTGGGCCACATGCAGCTCTAATGGTTCTATTCACTAAAATTCTAGAATAGTTTGAGGAGGTCACGTTTGAGTAGGCCGAGTTTGAGGAGGTTGACTTTTTGGCGGGGGGGGGGGGGGGGGAGAGGTTGAAGACTGATCTGTCTTCCTAAAAAGCTGTAAATACATTTTCCTTCCTCTCTTTCTCCAATCCCTCCTTATTGGGTGTCAGTGAGTCTGTGACATTTACAGGAGAACTGCAAACTGTTTTAAAGTAAAACTGAAAGCAAGTGCATTTCACATATATTAACCGCTTCACGCCCAATGATGCTTTAGTCCTTAAACACACGCACAGCATATAGAAACTGCACCTTTTATATACCCCTATTCGCAAAGAGGTCAGGGCAGGCCTTGTGCTTGGTTTCATTGGATTAATGAACTATTCCACTGATCTAGTCATCAGTACATCATAGGGGTACGAAATCAGACGCTCCCCACCTCTTGTGGAACAACACCGGTAATGCTCAGCCAGTCATAGATTACCAGGGCATCATGGCTGTGGTAACCCTACAATTGCTTACTGTTGACTAGCCCAGAGCTTGACAAATCTTAAAATCCATGTTGGTGGCTCCTAACTTTTTTGATTAACATAAAAGCCTATGGAAGTGCCACCTCCCTGGCTCCTACGTTTAGTTGGCTGGCTCCTGCATTGGTCTCTTTGACTCCTACATTCTACCAACCATTGTCAAGCCCCCTTTATCTACCTAATCTATCTCAATAAAGATCAGAACGTGGACTTAAATATAGTCTGTTATTATAACTATTATTTGAACTATTATTTAAAATAACAAATATAGTATTCAACCACCCACGAGTGTCTCGAATCTTCTAAAAATGTATACTCGACACTTGGAAATCCTGTTCCAGTTAACGAAACTGCCCACACATTACCCCACTGATACCATCTTATAAGTTTACAGGGACGTTTAAGTTGGCAAAATCCAAGTGGGCAGAATCAGATCTATTGCTGTTACTGTAGCATGTTAGGAGTTGCACCCTGCATGTTTAAACAGAACTTTGGTATGTGAAGGTGTGTCTGCTTTAAAGACTCAGTCCAACCCATCATGTCCCTACAGAAACAATGGTGTAGACGTAGGTGCCAGACTTTACAGAGACCATAAATCGGGGAGTAAATGAACTAAACCCATTGTTTAATTGTGTGGTGTTAATGATACTCTGCAAATTATTTAAATTATATCAAGGTTTTTTTTTTGTTTTACTTACAAGGAAGTCAAACTAATTCTGCTGAACTCTGTAAAGGTAACACATTAAAATAACCATTATATCTGCTCAGGCTGCCAACTTACCTACATGTGAGCATATGATGGCACGGGAGACACATGTGTAGTCCAAGTCACTAAAGGGACTCTATCACCAAGGCATTGATTAGACTGAAACATGCAGAGAAAATAAATGATGTGTATATTGGGAGCTATTCACTAAAATATGCTGAACATTTACCGTTTCTTTTTGTGTGTGTGTATATGTATTTGTGTATAGAGCACCAGTGGTTAACCATGCATGCTTGGTTACACGTACATGCGGCATGCATGCATACATGCTTGGTTGGCATGCACACCTGGATGGACTCTGAATATATAAATATATTGCATATACATGGCATTTTTTTTCCTCTCCATCAAATCTGGGAATAAGGTGTGTTAAATGAGCCTTGTACCTGAAGCTGCATTGAATCCCTGCATGTCACTGATCTGCGCATGCACAGTAACATGTGGTATGCAAGCCTAGCATACATGCAGGCTTTCATTGGCATGCTAGCACTGATTAACCCCCTGTGTGTCTTTGTGTTGATAATGAATGTTTAGGAGGACTATAAAACAGCAGAGTCTATTTGATACACTCTGGTAGTCGAAGGGTTAAACCCCGAAAACAAAGAGGGGGGGGGGTAGTCCTATTTATATGTAAATAACTTTCTTCTGAACTCTTCATTCACACCGTTTAGGTGACCGAGCCCGTTTTAATATAAGATGTGCAGTGGACCAGGGCCAAAATGTGGATACTCTGGCATGTTGAACCTTTGGTATGAAGTTTACAGTTGTCAGATTCGCTTGCCGTCTCCTCAGCTTGCTTTCCTGTCACTTTGCCAGACAGGATTCAGCTCTGACAGAGACCTGCAGTGATTTGTTACCACACATGTTCTAATTAACGATTTTGCTCCTTGCAAGATTCACGCGTGGTTTTTATTACCATGTTGGTGTTTGGGGTACTTTGCTGCACTCTCAGCACGTTGACTGCTGTGTTTGCACTGTTGAAGTCTTTCATTTTGTATAAAATTCTCCATTTTGGCCATCGCATTCTTGTGAATGAGTTGATAATTCATCTCTCGACAGCCAAGTTAACAAACATATACCGCTCTTTAATGCTGTCCAAAGTTTTATTGGGACGTCTTTGTTTGTGAGCAAAAAGGGGGTGGGTGCACAAACTCACAGAGACCGGACATCACTACAGTAGCCTGTCCTGTAGGATAGCACCTACTCGGAAGGGCAACTCTGTTTTTTGCCTGCTTACACCATTAGAGGAAACCACTCCATTAGCACATCAGACTAATCCCACCCATAATTGCAGTCCAGATCTGAAATGCATGGCTAGTACCCTCTGCACGAGGAACACCGCAAACCACAGACGTACGTTTCGGTCTACAATGGCCTCGTCAGTGTGGTATGGCTGATGTTCCTCTAGGTGCAAGCAAGCCAGGTCCCCACGGCCATGTAATCTACCTGGGAAGGTAGAACCTGCAACCATCAGGAGTGGACATGATTATCATGGGCATACACAACTATAAGCTGGTCGGCAGGATGTCACCCATAGCCCACAAAGCTTTGGTTTTTATAATGGTCCATCCCCTCTGCTATGAATTGCAGTGGTTGGTTTATAAAACAGAGAGTTGCAACATTCAGGTCAATGCATCTTGGGTGGAAAAATGATCCTCCTTCGTTATTTTCGTCGTAGGTTTTTCAATGCATCATCGCTCATTTATTGAAGATTGTTTTGTTTTTTTTTATTAGTATTGCACAAGAGTGCTGTATGAAATTCTCAGGCAACCAAGACCAGTTTATTGACCTTTTTGTATCAGAATTCTACCTGCCGGTTGTAACGTTTTGTCACAATGCAAGATACCAGTTGTAGGCCTCATCATTGAAACCAGAAGCGTAGACACTAATGGACAGCCAGACCCCCATGTCTTGCCCGGGACACCAGCCATCAGCACTGGATATCTCTGGAAACCACCAATCAGCTGAGATGGAAGTACACTCGAGACTGGACGTGCACCGAACCAGAAAAAGAGCCGGGGTCAGGATTGTAGAAAGACCAGAATAATCTGGAAGCTGAGCTGAGATCAAACGAAAAAGGGAAATAGGTCATTGAAAATCTCTGGAGCCAAAACACAGAGCGCAAGACAACTGTTCAGAGGCAATGATGGGTTTTTGTACACCATTAATATCTAAACACACACAAGGGAGATGTTGGGCAAGACCAGATTTGTAACTTGTCACCTTTATGGGGGCATGACATCAGTGGACCTGGCTCCCTTCAACAGCCTACTGCACTAACACCATTAAATCGGTAAGGATAGTGTGGACATCCCCAGCACCCAAAGTATGCCGCTATAGAGTTAAACAAGTAAGCTACCCGGCGTAGACATCCTCAGGAGCATCGGCCAACCTTTAAAGAGCGATTAGCAATCCCATACAACTTTAAATGAAACAGGAGCCCTTCCTGTCCGATGAAAAGGTCTTTTGAACAATACTTATACAAAAATCCCTGTACAATTGGGGTTATCCAATTGATCTAGCCAGCCTACTAACCATAAGAGATTGCCCATCGCAGGCCCATGTAATGGTTAACATTGGAAGACCTGGCATCAGAGAATTGACTAGCCGAAACATGCTCGAGGATCTGCTAGCTGTCGAAGAGTAGGACATGACAAATCTTACCCAGTGTGCTTTGGGTAAATCCAGACAGGTATATTTCATGTGAGAACAATAAGCAATCCGACAGAACAAGCAGAGCAGAAAAAAACTCCTAAAGCTGCTCTAAAGATGTTCTATGAATGACCTGCCTAAAAGGAATGTGTCACCCCCCCCCCCCCCTTCTTTCTTGTTTGAACCATAGTCCTATTGAATTAAAAGGACAATAGCATTTCTAAATGAAAGGAACCATATGCATTTAAATCCTATTTTACCAATAACTTTGCCGATCTTATTCTAAATAATTTTTTTTATTTTTGTGCACCCCACCCATTAGAAAAGAAAAAAATGCATTGCATTCATCTCAGACACTCTAAGGGTTAAAATCCTTCCTCTCATGGCTACCCGTACTTATAGGGTGCATGTACAGATTGAGTAGGGGCTCCGATTATTGTAGAATATAGTTGGGAGAACTGAATAGCTTGTAAAGAATGACCTATTTGCATATGATTAAGCGCGAAACGCGTCATGCCTCTCCACAGTTTGTGTTTCTTTTCTCACTTTTTGCTGTAAACAAGCCACTGGATTAAATACGATTTTTACACTTACCTGGTTCCGTGAGTGCCGTTCTCTTCTGCTCCTTGGCCTATTCTATTTGCACGCGAGTCTACATAACCGTTAAGAAACCTACACATTTAAGATCCCTTTTCCTGCGGATGATGATAATTATGGTGGAGGACAGTCATTTTGTTTATGTGTAATAGAAAGTTCCTCTATAAATCCTATACAGGAGAGCTGCATTCAGATATTCAGTGCAGGCTTCATCTTTTTTTTTTGATTTGTCCCTAAATAACCCTGTTAAGGACTTGAAATTCTTTGCCGGCACCTCATTGCAGCCGTTAAATACCCCATGCCAGCATGAAAAGCTGTTAAATAAGTAGGAATGTCATCCTGGAGTGAGGTCGTTATGACATGGGCCATAATTAAAGGGGCAGGATTTTTTTTTTCTTTCATGTATATTATTGACAATTGTGTTTTTTGTTTGTTTTTGTTTTAGAAACTATGCACCTATAAAGAGATGGGGAGAATAGTCCTTTAAAAAATGATATACTCTGTGTGTTTTGTGTTTTTGTTTTTTTTTCTTTTCTTAGGCAAACAATATATGATTATTGTTTCAGGTTAAATAGGCACTTCTACCTAGTTTATTTTCATTACTTAGTACATGTTTACAATATGTTTGAAAATGACTTTTTACTTAAAAGCAAACTAAAAATGATTTTAGCTTTACACTGAAAGTTATTTCACAGGGGCGTACGCAGGAGGCAGGCTATGTTTATTTTTTTCCAGGGAAAGTGCTATTAGCCATTACTGTGGAATCAACTTCTCTTTGTTGAGCTCTTTGTTTGAAGTGATTGGAATGCAGGTTGAGGGGCAGTAAATAATTTTTATAACACAAGTTTAATTTGACAAAATCTTCTCATGTTCATTACAAAATAGAAATAGAGCCCACATGACCTTACATGCAAAAGTTGTTTGGAAGGGTTGGCGCTTGCAAACTATTAATCCGCTAAACTTTTCGAAAATAATTTTATGAGATTTAGCTTTGGTAGAAGCAATAATTATTTAGGCATTGAGTGTGTAATGACATGTCCCATTCCTCACTCACCGTCCCAGATCTGACTGAATCTTGAATTGAGTTTGGGATGCTAACTAGAACCCAACTTGTAGTTGCAACAAAAACATCATTGCTTCTAACTGCAGATCAATTGAAAGAAGATCCTTCACAGCCAGTAACAGAAGTTTTTTTTTTTTTTTAACATAGTCTCCCTCCCTGGTTTATCAACCATTCTGGACCTCAATCCAGATCTGTAGTAGAACGGCATGAAGGTGGACACAAGGAAGGACCCTCCTCACCCACATGTGCAGGAGATCTCAGTTGGGCCATTCTTTAGAGCAGAACCGAGAAAAGACGACATGGCAGGAAGTCTCAGTGGAAGACCGGAGTACAGAGCCTATCTAACCTTAGGACTCTCTATCTTACCCTACTTATCCCTGCAATAGCCTCTTCTGGGGAGGATGGCTGCCTGGTCCACGCACCTCTGGCAAGGCGTATTTAGAAGTTAAAAGTGGTTCAACCCAGGGCTATTAAGAAGATTTGGGAGTGACCCTGTGGGCAGTTGACCCCTTGCCAGCCCTGCTGGCGGGCATCCTCCTTTTTCTGTTTAGCTACATTTTTAGTGTTTTATGCCATTAAAAAAAAAAAACGAAATATGCTTTTTGAAGCTCTCTCCTTAACCCAAAAAATAACTTATTTTTCTATTCACTGTATTCCTTGTGAAAATGTGACAATTGGGGACACATTTTTCAAACACCAAAGGCTGGCAAGATCATTGAAGAACATGTAGACTAACCAAAAAAAACAGGGGAAAAAAAAGAAAAGAAATTTGCATGCGCGAATCTATAATCTCACATTTCCTCTGTCCCTACGACATGACCGAATATGCCAAAGCATTTGTTGCATGAGTAATTTGTGGGCTTTGCTTTAAGGTCTAGATAGTCTGGCAGACTATGGGTTAAACCTGGTTTATGTTATTACCTAGAGAAACGCTTTGGAAACTTTTTTTTTTTTTTTTTTTTTTTTGCTATAAAAGTATGAAGAATGTGAATATGATTGTTTTATATGGATTTGGAGTAGCCTATAAAATAGAAATTCCAGGTGTTTCCACAGACTCTCTCACAATGCCCTGCGACACTGAAAGAAACGCAATTATCTCTCCTGGCATTGGGCCAGTCTGCTAATCGTTAATATGGCTCCAAGAAACTGGTGGGGCCATTTGGAAAGGTATAATTAGCGTATCAGAAGCTTTAGTCAGCGTCATAAAAATGTTCTGGTTGCACTGAATAGAAAGCAGTAGGACAAATATTAAAAAAAAAAAAAAAAAAAAAAGGAAAGGAGGGATTACAGGGAGTCATGCAATAGTGCTTCCTCACTGTGTAAATAAGAGAATGGCGTGATTACACTATATTTATTTATTTATTTATTTTTTTCTGTCTGGGGGTGGAAAGTATAAATCATAGTGCAGGCCATACAAAGAAAATCTAAATATTTTGTTGTAACAGTCGTTTAACTATTGAATTCGGTCTGATGATTGTGGTGCCATTTTTTGGGTCCCCCACCCATTGAGCACACAGGAATGTGATATGTAACAGCAGAGAATGTGTCACCGGCAGATAAGAACCATTCAGTCCATCTAGTCTGCCCAATTTTCTAAATACTTTTATTAGTCCCCAGTTCCCTATTTTATATCTAGGATAGCCTTGTGCCTATCCCACGCATGCTTAAAATCCTTGACTGTGTTTACCTCTACCACTTCAGCTGGAAGGCTATTCCATACATCCACTACCCTTTCAGTAAAGTAATACTTCCTGATGTTACTTTTAAATCGTTGCCCCTCTAATTTAAGGCTATGTTCTCTAGTTGTGGTAGTTTTTCTTCTTTTAAATATACTCTCTTCCTTTACTGTGTTGACAGGAACTTACTTATTTAGTCCGTACATTATAGCGCAGCCTTCATTACAGAACTTTAAGTAGGAAAGTCATATGTTTTATTGCAAACATTCTTGAATTCCTCTGTTGTATGAAGGGTCTGTTTCCTGAGCTGTTTTATTTAAAAATAATATCTGTTGTTCTAATCTACACTCCGCCAAGTTGGATGTAGTATATCTTGTACAGCACTCAATGGCTAAAAGGGAGGCTTGGGTTTTAAAGCGAAATGCGTTGTGTACTTAGTAAGGCCAAGTTCAGCTAAGCTTCATGATCAAACAGCTTGAGTGACCAGGTAATGCAGTGTGTTGCGTATGTTACTATCTAGATTCAATATCTGACTAATCACTTTCAGAAGCAAAACGCGTAAGTCCTATAAAAATATTCATGTCTCATGCATGGTAACTAAAAGATCCATCTGGCTCTTCTTAATAGCATTTGTTGGTTTATTTCAAAACTCCTGATTTATTGTTTCTGCTTTTGTTTTACTACTATTGATAGGTATTTAAGATCCGATGGTCTTGTTTATGTGGTTTTTTTTTTTTTGTTTTTATTTGACAATTCAAAACATTTTATATCCATCTAAAAAAAAAAAAACTATTTTTGTGTGTATTTATATATTTTTTTTAATTTGGGGGGTGCAGTCTTTTTTTGTAACCCCTTGTTTTTTTTTAATGTAACCTTCTTTACCAGGAAATAAAGGAAAAAGAACAGATTCTTCTTGAGGTGCAACGCCAAAAGGAGTTTGAAGAACAACGAAAAATTGCCATTCGAGAAAAAAGTCGAGAGAAGTATCGGGAATGGTTAATGAAAAAGAAAGAGGAAAAACAGGAGGTCAAGAGGAAAGAAAAGGTTGGGATTTCATTTAGTATGTTTGTTTATCGTCCCCCCTGCTGATCTCATACAAAAACGAGGGTTTCTCTCTGCGCTAGCAGAGAGAGACAGTCGCCGACCAGATGGCTGCCTGCTTCCTATGGAAGCATGGCAGCTGCCAGTCAGAGGATAAACTGGCGTGTACTATCAAAAATACTCGCCAGTTTATCCTCATACTAGGGACAATGGACGTTTCACTTGTACTTCTATATTAGAATGCACGTTGTGTCTTTGTAATTGTTATTGTATTTTTTTGTTTGTGTTGTCTTTTTATTTTTGATATGGAAAATAAAAGAATATTTAAAAAAAAAAAAAAAGCGCAAGTGAGAAATAACGTTTAGTGTCCCTTTTAAAAGGAACCAAGGGTTAAAAAAAAAAAAATCCTGTCTCCTTCGCACAAGTAAACCTCTCTGACTCAGACGTGAGGCAGAGTTGGTGGGGAGACCACAGCCAATCAGAGCCGGGGTTCGTCTGATCAGGCTATGAATGGAGCAGGAGTCTCTGTCAAGCCACAAGTGATGTCATAAACAAGAGACACCACAGAAGGAAACCCTTTTATCTCCATGGGGCTTAATTCATGAAATGTTTCCAAATCTGCTACTTTGGCCTCAAGTTTGGAGATGGAGTTTTAGGGGTAAAGTTTTTGGGGTTTTGTTTGAGATGTAAAATATATACAAAACCTATACAGATTTGAACATGCGCATTGCAACAAGCATCACCATATGCCAGAAAGCCCCAGCCTGTTATTCACTAGTTTTAATGTTTTCCTCTTTGTGTTCTAAATACCACAAGCACAATTCACTGTGTACTGGGAATAGTTGGATGTTCTACTCCACATTCTGGTACGTAAAGGGTTTTCCTACGCGATTTTAAGAGCATCTCTCAATGAGAAGACTTTCGGGTTGTGATTTCCCTGTTGTTTCTTAAAACACATTTGTGAAACATTTGTAAAATGTCAAATAACAAGTCACACTTGGCTATAAGGCCTCGGGGAGATTTCAGAGAGGCCGGGTTTGGTTTTTATGGGCTGCATGATGATCGGAAACAGACATAACTTTGCAGCTTGTAGAGCAGTGCAAGGTCCATGTTGTGGTAGCTCAGGACATCCCGACAGCTGTTATTGAACTGCATCTCCCATGATCAGCCAGCTTAGGGAACTGTAGGTCAAAGTGGCCTGGAGTTAGCCGCAGGGTGATATTCAACAAAATTCTCCGAAACCCGTATCCTCTGTAGTGTATTCAGCAACATTCTTTTGTTTAGCTGTTCTACAGCTTTTGTCATTTTTGTCTTATGTGTGACTGGTTGGACACAACGGGCGAGGTCTAGAACTCTTCGTCGCGGCAGTTACAGCGCTGACAGTTCAGCATGGCTGTCTCGTCGATGAACTGTCAGCAACAAAAAATCCTAACCGGCCCTTCTAATAAAGTTACCCCAACCCAAACAATTACCCCTAATACTAACTGTAAAACTAACCCAATTACTAGGCCCTAACCCTAAACGAACCCTAAAATGAACCTGCTTTTGATGATGCGCTGAACAGTCCAGTGCTGTAAGTGCCGCAAAGAAGCAGCCATGAAGAACAGTCCCATTTAGTAACGGGTGATCTAGTGCCAACACACAATGCCGTGCCAAAGTTACACAGCCAGGATCAAAAGCGTGAATGGAGTTATTTACAGTGAGCGTATAGGGTCTGTACAATAAACCGTAAGTTGTGATGAATTGACAGATGAATAGCAAAAAAAATCAGCCGTTGATCGTTGACTTGGAAAAAGTTCCCCAACTTGCTTGTCTTTCCAGCTCCGCTGTTAATGCCTGATATTTGCTATTTCTTTGCCAGGCTTCTTAACGTACTGACATTAACATGTTTGCAAAGAGCATTGTAAGATAAGTGTTATGTTCTTTTAGGAAGAAGAGGAGAAACGTCTAGCTGAGCAGAGAGAAAAGAAGGCTAAAGCAGACAAGATGTTTGCAGATTGGTTGGAACAGTCCAAGACCAGACCCCGTCCCACATCAAGCAGCTATGGCTATGTTAATGGAAAACTAACAGGTCTGTGGTTCAGTTACCAGCATGAACAAGGCATGTGCTCAGAAGCGTACGACAGAATGGGATCTAGTTATTTATTTATATTAAACATCACAGTGAAAGTTTCCATTTATCTTTCTTTGCCATAAAATGCATAGCCATAGCAAGAAAGAGGCGAGTGGGGCGCTAAGGGCAGATATTTGTACCGGCCCAGTGTTAATAGGCAGATAACTGGAGTGGCGTCCGCTCATGCAATGGCGCTGCAGGTCGCTGCCCCGTTTGGCTCTCAGGAGTCTATTACTCTAACATGCAGTTGTGGCTGAATGGACAGGATCTCTGCTACTCAAACCATCTAAGCCAAGAATGGTTTATCTGCTGTGAAACTACATTGAAGAGGGAGGGCAATTTTCTATTCTTGTCTGACACAAAAAGACTTGGTTACGGCTCTGATAAAATATAATGAGTGGCTGTCCTTTAATCTCTTCATGACATTAGGATAAGCATGTACATTGGGCTCAACAGTAGCAGAGTAGGAGAAAATAGGAAAAAAAGCTACTTTTCAGTTATTGCCCTATAACTTGCAAAAAAAAAAACCCCAACAGAAAAACATGTAAACATTGTCTATTTCTAAACTCAGGACAAATATTAGGATCTGTTTAGCAGGTTTGTTTATTAGCATTCATAAACGTGTAAAAGATTTATTGAGTAAAAATTAGAAAAAATACTTTTTATTTCACAATTTGTCATCATATTTAAATTATGTGATGAGATGAAAATAATGGTATCTAAAAAAAAACCAACAACCTTCTTATGGCGATAAAACCAATATATAATATGTGTGGGTACATCAAATGATTACAGCTAAACACAAACACCGCAGAAGTGCAAACACATCTACATCTAAAGCATATTTGCCTCCTCTGGCTGTATGGAAGCTAAATATACAGCCTTTTCGTGAAGTGTAGATAGCTGGAAAGTTGCAAACATGCCTTTGCTAGGAGCTCATAACCTGCTGACAGTTTCCACTGTAAAATACATTGCGATGTATACCGCATAACAAATACCAGAGCTCACATTCATATCTGCTCAGCTATCTGGTGCAATGCCCTGCTGTGTGAAACATACTGCTATTGCGACTTTCACACATTCCTGCTGTCAGCCAGTGTCTGGGTATCTGTGCGTTGGTGACGGATAATCATGGGGCAGAGATGTTATAATGTAAAATTGGACATCACAAAAAATATTGAGGGTGATGGGGAATCTCACACTGAATCTAATACACAGGGATAAAAAAAATAAACTTTTTGATTATTGTTTAGCCCTTTGTGTTGTGTGTTCAATCCCCGTTGTAAGAAGGGAAAGCCAGATTTACAGACTGTATATGTGTCACACTGATATACTGCCGTGGCAGACGGAGAGGTTCGATCTAGGGTTAAGTATCTCAATGTAAAACGATGAGATTGAAATCTGCCCTGGATCAGATTCTAGAGAAATCTAATCCTTGGAGAACAAGAGGACTGGACTGTCACGTTCGCCACCTGGCACTCGACAGGTTAAAACCTTATCTTGTGTTCCAGCCATCATATAAACTTAACCCTATAAATGGCCTAATAAGACCAGAAAGATTTTAAAGAACTGCATACTTCTAAATAATGCCCAACAATTCAACCAAAATTGCTGATCAGATATTAAAGCAGCACATTCATAATTTTTTTTTTATATATATTTTTTTAATTCTCCTCCATTGCTTAATTTTAACCTTGGGCACCCCAAAGCCCAATCATTAAGGCCAATCCCAATTCTCTAGTCAAAATACATCAGGACATCATATACACACATCAGAGGACTCTGTGCGGAGGTATTAGGACACACTGCTTACCACTGCACATCTAGCGGACATTTAGTGTTTATTTAAAATGTTTACCTTATTATTTCCCTTTGCAAGCAGACAGACTGATCTGGTTGCCGTCTGTCACTCTTGGTTAGTGCAGTGAGAGACCCTCAGTCTTCCCATTACAATGAAAGGGACCCTAACGAGATCCTCTCTTCTGATTTTGTAAGTAAGAGAATGACTGACAGACCTCAGTCAGATGCGACCGGCCTCTTTCAGCTGAGAGGCAGAGCTGAATTCTTTTTTTTTTTTTTTTTTAACTTTTCTTAAAGATGCAAAAAGTTAAGAGAAATCTGTTTAGTGTCCTTTTAATGCAGGAAAATAAGACAAATGCTAAACTTAAATACTAGATGCAGATGTTGAAAGAAATCATTAGGGATGATCCGTTAATCTCAAAAACAATTAGTTTATAAGGTCATCCACAACAGATGTGCTCTCAGTCTATTTTATTAGGATTATTTTTAACCATTTGTCCCACTTTTTTTTTTGTTTTGTTTTAAACAATAGTTTTTCTTGTCAAATCTTTGCCTCGTTTCCCCCTCCGCACTTCCTGCACCTCGCACGCAGGTCTCCATGTAAACCATACTTTTCTGTGGTTTTCCTGTTCAACTCATGCATTCTTATTTGTTTTTTCAGGATACTATGACGGAAGCTCCTATCCCGCCCCAGGCTTCTATAATCCCATTCCATGGAAACCAATTCCCGTACCACCGCCACCAAAGGAAGCAGCCAAGAATCCGTCAAGGAAAAAAAAAAAGAGACCTCTTTCCAGCCAGCCATATAGATCAAATTTGGGGCCACTCTACAAGCCTAAGGACAATCTCCATGTTGGAGGAGGGATGTTCAAAAGATGAACCTGATAAAATGGGGTCTCCTAAATTTTAAGATCCGTCTGCAGTCTAGACCAATATGAAGCATTGGGACCTTTTCCGGGACCGACCATCATTGGAAAAAGAAATCCGAGCTTCACTAGTACACAATTAGATTTCTATCATGCAAGTTAATTTATGTGTTCATAATAACATTTTCTATTTTAAATATTTATTATTCTCGTTGTGTGTTAGAAGTAAAGAATCATTGTTAGCAAAAAAAATTACTTGTTTTTAATTGAAAGATTGCATCAAGTGATGGCATTTTAAACCGAAATTCAGTAATGAATGAATATTCAGCCCTCTTTGCTTGTACAGCTCAGGGGGCAGACATGTTGTTTAGAATCTTGGCGCAGATGTTCCTTCCTGAGGATTCTAAACATGACCTCTTCATCTTACTCAAGAAGTTGGCTCCCTGACCAGCAAAAAGGGCTCATAAATATGCTGTAATGAAAGATTACAAAAATGTAGTATTTCTATTTAAAATGGGTACACTTGAAGCAAACTTTCCATTAATCAAACCTTTTGCTGACAATTTTCATTTAAGTACCCAATAACATTTTTTTTTTAATCTTTCTTTTATTGTGAGGTTTCTTACAATGGTGACTAATTCCAGGAGCCATGGCCTCATATTTTGTTGGATTGTATTATGTAGAACTCAATGGCAGTACCATTGTATTCTAGAAATAACTTGGCCGGCTCCTGAATCGATCGGTTCCGCTCAAGGCGACACTTGCCCATTATCTAGTGGAATCCCCGGCTTTAGTTAATGTTAATTGATATTCACATGTAGCATACATCAAAATTGGTGGAAGCCCTAGGGATGCATACTTCTAACTGTGGCTTCCTCACCCATCGCATGAGCCTCTATACTGCTGTTGGGTAGCAATGTGGACCACCTTACCATTGTACATTGGTTGCTTATGAAAAATGTTAAGCCGTTGTATTTATTTAGAATTGTGTCTTCTATTATACATATATGTTAAGTGAAAAAAAAAATCTTCCTTTTGTACATTTCCAATAGCTTTCACTTTATTGCTATCTTTTTTTTAAATTTTATTTCTAGCTTTTGTACTTTTAATGTGAATTTATAGAAAAATAATTTTTATATATTTTTAGGCCAAGTCTATTTTTTGACATTGTTTGTTTTAGACGTGTGCCTTTTTGATATTTTTATATAAAATGTTTGCCCAATAAAAATGGGATTAGGTTAATTCTGCTTGATTGCTTATATCTCTGCCTGTAAAAACTGTATCCAGGGGTGGATTATGCTCTAGTTTGCATACCTCCAAATATGCCCTACCCCCTAATTGCAAAACTTGTAAAAATGTACTGAATGCCCATAAAAAAACTTTTATCTCACACATCCCTCAGAAATATTCTCAACAAAATATTTTATAAATTGTAACACAAACCGTGTGGTTTATAATTTGATCTGCAGATGTGATTTTTCAATTTTAACCCAATGAGTGTTTCTGTTTCAGACCTCCTCCTGTTCAAGGGTCTTCAGCCCACTTTGGATTTTGCCATTGTGGGGATTATCATCATTTATATACACGTGCTACTCCATTTGACACTACATGGAGCTAGCTTTGTGAGTTTCATTGTGTCTTTTTCCTATGTAAGGCAAATTTCAGATTGGACTCCACTATATATAATCACAATACAAGCATGGATTCCTTTGTTGACATTTTCCAAATATTTGCGGTTTAAACACCCTTTTTCTACCGTTGGATATCCCTTATATTTATATCTTTATCAGAGTTAATGCCACCCTTTTACGGCGCTTTTTGGTTTCTGGGTAACTTGGCATAGGGTTTATTCTGTGTTTTTTTTTTTTGTCTCCAACGGTTTGTGTGCTGTTGCCAACCTGTCTACTCTTCTTCTTCTTCTTTAGCCACCTCTTGTTCCCATACGTTTTATCTCTGATGTATGTGTACCTGATATATTATCAAAAATAATATTAAAGGACAAAGCTGTAGGCAAAAATTACTTGTGTAATTGAAAGATTGCATCAAGTGAAGATGTTTTAAGGAGAAAAAGTTTATTGAAAGAATACAAATAATGCAACTTTTTGAGTGCTCTTTGCTCCATCAGAGAGCTGACATGTTGTTTAGAATCTTGGGTCAGATGTTCCTTCCTCTGGTCTAAAGTAAGGGAGAGTGAACCCAAGATTCTAAACATCTGCCACCTGATAGAACTATATTGAGCAAAAAGAGCTCAATTAGACACTTTATTTGTACTTTCAATGCTGCATTTTAAATCTATACTTTATGTCATCTTTCAACTATTTATAAATTAAGTTTTGCTGACAGTTGGTTTTTAAAGTATTGGTGAAAATTTAATTTTGAATTCCATTTCCTAATTAGTTTATGCTCCAGTTTCTGCATGGTGTTTTCAATAAAATAATTTTCCGTTTTGTTTCTAATAAATACAGTATTATTTAACCAGATACCACAATCGTAAACAGCATATCAAATAACCAGAGTAATTTCCAGAGTCAAGGGGGACACTGAGGTAGGATGGTTGTGTAAAAAGGAATGCTTTTATTTTGTCAGCATGACTGATGGATTATTACTGCAGATCACATAAATAATCAATTTCCTTGTCTGAGCACACAGTGTGTGTGTCCATGATCCTACCGCCTATTTGGTCACTGACAATTTTCCCTCTAGGCATTGTTTACATTAAATGCTCTTCATCCACTTCTTGGAGAAAGAACTGTAGCTCAATCTACTTACATTGTTTGTTTCTTTTTCAATCATAATACATTTTGTGGTATTTAGAAAATGTATGTCTATTAATCAAATACTCCTTGTACTTTTTATTTTTTTTTAAAACTATCATTTTTAAACATTTGCACAATTTTGGGCAAAGTGTTGATTGGAGTATTTGCCCCGAGGGACAGAAGGTCTGTTACAGTGAGTTATCTCTTTTTAGACAAAATAACATAACTGCTTTCCATCAATGTCAGTTGAAAAGCACAAGACAAAGCTAGTCTGAAGGTCAGAGAAGGTGACTGGAATGGAGGTCCATGGAAACGTTAGCCAAACCATGGATGACCAGGGGTAGGCAGCAACATTGTCCATGGGAGACAACAATTTATTGATGTTCTACAGTCCAGTTGGATGCATATGTATTTGCTTCATTGGTTGCATTTGAAGTTTTTCATGCTATACTGTAAGTACTGTCGCAAGTCTTGGAAAACAAATGTCTTCTTCTGTAGACTAATAAAGTATATAAAACATCAAACAAGAAGACACGCAACTGTTACTAATTGCAAACTACTACTAACAGAATTAAAATCTGGGGGGAATTTCCCTGTCAATGTACAGCAATCCATAGGAAGTGCCCCCATTATAGTGACTGTAAGTGCAAAGTTTAAAAAAAAAAAAGTTTTCTTCATCTTTAATCCCTACAGGCAGAGTCTTGTTTCCAATCTTCCACCCATCTCATGAAAGCACAACTCACAGGTGCCGCCTGCTGATATCACTGGGTTCAAGGAATACTACAACCAAAAATAGATTCACATTCAACCATTTTTATTACACTACATCGCTGGTAGCCCGTCCCCAAGCCAAGGCAGAGGGGATCTGCTCCCAAGGCACGCTAAGCAACAGCTATGAAATGAAAACAGTGGAAATACCAGTTTTGCAGGGCTGGCAAGAGGGCAGAGGTAAAATTCCCCCCCCCCCCCCCCCTTCCCCCCTTTTCTACTGAGCTGCTCTCCAACCTTACTCAATGGACTGGGGCTGCATATTCATAGCCTTTGGCTCCCCACTTCATTTCTGGAGCTGGGAAAAGGGGCTATTAAAAGGCCAGTGGAAACCAAGTAAATATGCATTTGGGGCCAACCATAGAATAAACCATGTCTATCAATTTCGGTACCTGGTCTGCCAACATAACGGTCTTTTTGTGTAACCTCTCCTCAAGGACCCGTAACAGTCCAGGAAATATGGATTACCCAGTTGTGTTTAAAGCAGAATCTGTATGACACCTGGTATGGTTTCCTAACATTCGTATTTAAACACAACTGGGTAATCTCTAAATCCTCGACCATTGATGGACCTTGAGGAAAGGTTGAAAAAGCACTGGACTAGAGAAGGACAGTCTACCAGAGAAGGGTAATTGCTACTGTTGCGACTGAGAAGAGTGCGAATGTGAGATGAACCTTCAAGTGTAAAGTAATGAAGAATTGTCAACTGAGGCAGGTTTTTGTTCCTTACTACCCAGAACTAGCCAAGTTACATGGACGTTTGGGTGGGCAACTTGTTCATAGAAGACATTTACTGGACTTTGTGATCGACAATTTAATGATGTTCTATGGACCTTCACAGACCCTGTCATGGACACTTTGACTATTCCTGATGGGATTTTTGATTTTTGTGGTGGGGGTACAAGAAACTGCATTTAACAGCAGTATGATTTCCACAACTGTGGCACTCAGCTTCATTTAAGTCTCATACTAAGTTCTGAATAAAGTTCAAGTTCAACAGTGCACTGGATATTCATGTATGATATCATTGGGTTGGGATGCAGTAAAATATTCCTATGGCCCAGTGGAGGATTAGGATTTCTGGCCTTAATCAGTAGTCCCCGAGTTTCCTGAGCAGGGTTGGCCTTAGGGGTGTGACCTGTGCAGTCACACAGGGTGCAATACCCTGGGGGCACCAGAGGCACTGGCTGGGGAGATCAAAAAATCTCCCCTGATTAATGCAGGGTGCAGAGGGAGACAGGCTGCAATGTCTGTGTGCTGCTCTGGGGCACTGACATAATCTGAGGTTGTCTCTCACACTCCCTGCATGTCAGAACATCAGGGGTCATGTGAACCCCTGATGCTCATACTCTAAAGAGGCTTGGGGAACGTACAACAAAAGCCAGTGTGGTGGGTGAGTCTGGAGTCCAATGTGGGTGCTGGGGTAAGTCCTGAGTCCCGTAAGTTCTTGATTCCAATGTGGGTTCTGGGTTAAGTCCATGAGTTCAATGTGGGTGCAGGGGTAAATCCTGAGTCAAGTATGTCTTTAATTCCAATGTTATTCAATGTAAGTTCTGAGTCCAATGTGGGCACTGGGGTAAGTCCTTGGGTTCAGTGTGGGTGCTGGGGTAAGTGCTGAGTCCAGTAGGTCCTTTATTCCAATGTGAGTTCTGGGGTAAGTCCTGAGTCCAGTATGTCCTTGATTCCAATGTGGTTTCTGGGTTGAGTCCTTGAGTTCGATGTGGGTGCTGGGGTAAATCCTGAGTCCAGTATGTCCTCCATTCCAATGTGGGTTCTGGGGTAAGTCCTTGAGTCCAATATGGGTGCTCGGTGTTCCGAGTGCAAAGTGAAGGCTCAAGGTGTGAATTGAGTGATCACAGGCATGCACGGTTCACCTGGTGGACTTTTTTTGTCAGAACACTGGCCATGTTCCCAAGCTATTGTTCACATAGAAAACAAAAGGAGGTCTCCTTTAAGAAAACACCCCAAATAATTTGAAACTGCAGGGCCCCCAAAATATCATAAGTGAAATCATTAGTAAAACATAAGACCTATATGGGACATTAAACATCATCATCTTTTATTATAGTATTTGACGTTAAGCATGGAGTAAGCTATTGGAATATAATTTGCTGAACATGTAGTTAAGTGATACTTTGCATTATAGCTCTCATCATGCTCAGCAAGCAGCTTGAGTGACAGTTTGCCTAGACGCACTTGAAAGATTGACGGGGAACGGAACCTATTGCAGCATCGGAAGTGACATTATGGCTAAGATTGCTTGGCACCCAGGGGCACAGGTAAATCCAGTCAATCTTGACAGCCTGTGCTAAAAAAAAAACATGAATACAACCCATCATGTCATAATAAGATTTGCTTTCAAGTCTGGATTTAAAAGGATTTAAAACAGCATCCATCTTGCTGCATTACAGGTGATTGAAAGGTCGCTAAATGTTTGTTGGGTTTTGGTTTTGGTGACCTCCTGCACATTAACCCTTACGGTCAGTGTGTGCCCTCCCCTCCTTGGTATTTAAAGATCCAGGAACCGATTTGCTGCCACCACAAACCATTCTTTATTAAGGTGCCTTAAGAAAGAAGCGGGTATTCTTTTCTCATCGCAATAAATTTCTTTGAAGTCTGTTCAAGGAGTATAACATTTCTTCAGGCTCTCTGGAAAGCCCTCAGGTGGCAGTTTTGAAAGATATCACAGTGCCATGCAAAGAGAATTAAGATTTGGATGGGATGCAGTGGCAATTAAAGCCAGAATCGAGCTGGCACTTGTAACTACCTGTATCTTAATGAACATATTGAACTGTGGGTAAATAGGCTTAGGGGCAGCGGATCAACCTGCCAAGCAGCTTGAACAGTATAATGCGCGTATCTCAATCAAGAAATCTTCTTCAGAATTGGGAGTTGGAAGGGGAAAAAAGTCTTAAGGTTAAAACATTTTTTTTTTTTTTTTATTCTATTTTTTTCTTACTTGTACCCTAAGCAACGATCCCTCTCATGCTCCCTTTCTGCATCCCTACATTTTCATGCAATTAACCAGAATAGAGCTTACTTTAACTCCACCCACTGGCTGTATCTAAAGAATTCAAGGCATACAGCTGTACGCCTTGCAGAAACAAACACTACAGGCTGCTTATCATTACAGGTACTGAGTTCTTTTTTTCCTATCAGACTAAATGCTGGAAATCTGAGTGAGAAGGTTAATAGAAGCTGCAAATCTAATATCCGAGAGTCAATGAAACATAAAAAACATAATGAATAATAATGCAAATGTCTACTAAAAATAAACCTGTGTGTGGCTGCAAATCCATATATTCCAAAGAGTTTAGGGAATGAAAAAAAACCCAAGATATTCATATATGTAAATTAAAAGGGTCTGTTTTTATTTAAATTTGATACAGTTTTACACAGTTGAGTCTATTCACTTTGGAGGTCGGTTTTCAAATTTGAGACTAAATCAAATTGGGCACCTGAGTTTAACTTAGGGGAAAAAAAAAGACCCAGGTTCAAATCTTCCCCGTTGAAAGTAACGGGAGGCGAAAAGATCAAAACGATTCTTCATAGTAGGTCAAATTCGGCACCATCGATACATTTGGGCACACAGATGTATACAGGGAGATGTATTCCTTTTAAAGTGACACTACGTCATTTTGGTATGACAGATGCTAGAAACTGCTGAACTGCGTAGAAAAATTGTTAATACAACACATTTTTATGCTGTTTTGATTAATGTCATGTATGACAGGTCCACATTAATACTTCTCGGGCTGTTTTCAGGTCATGGGGGTAAGACTATACTTAATATTTTCTCCCAAAGTAATACAATTTAAATTCTTCCTAATTTCTGCCTTTTACGATATAATTACTTACCTATTGCTTTAATAATTGGCTGAAACTTCAGGTGTGTTGTGTTATCACCATAGTGAATGATTTCATTTGACAAAGTGAATATGAAGGTAATCTAGTCTGAAGGCAGCTTTCAGAATTTAAGCTTCCTTGTGGTTTATTTTGGGAACAGCTGCCTCGATTCCCCCCGGGGCCCATTTTTTTTTCTTGGTGTATTTAAGACTTTTTTTTTTTCTCTTCTGTTTCGCAAAATAACTAAATCCTATAAAACAGAGTTTATAGAATGGGTGGATGTCAGGAATTATCCAGTGTTCAATGTCTTCACAGGATTCTCTTACACAAAAGAATTGTCTTGTAAAAGTCACAAATAAGTTTTGTAAAAAAATCCAAAGCGAAAAATGGAAAAAAAAAATCATGGGTAGCTCTTAAAAACGATCGAGCATTCAGTTTTCCTTTTTTTTTTTTTTTTTTTTTAAATGTTCTGTGGTCTCCGTTTTAATTCTCCAGTGTCCAGAGCTAACACAACCCCTTCCAATCCATGTCCGATGGCATCCTGTGTTACTGGGGGGTGGGAAATGTTGAGAGATGTGCTTATATTAAAGATCAACTAATGGCTAACCTTGGCACTGCAGAGGTTTGGGGACTACACGTCCTATGTCCGTCTTGAGGTTGATTGAGCAACATGCACTGTAGTTCCCAAACATATGCAGTGCCAAGGTTAGTTATCACTGGCCTAGACTCTGTAGTGTATACTTCTGTCTTTTTTTTTTTCTTCCCCAGCTACTGGAAAAAAAATATTGTAAAATCTAAAAAAAATTGAGCTGTGCCGATATTTGGGTATCGTGAGTTCTGCAATTTTACAAACTTATTACCAAGGGTTAAAATCATTTCACAAGTATGACAGGGGCGAGGTAAATTAAATCAAGGGAGGTGGGGGGGGGGGAGGGCTTATCCACTATAAAAAAGTGTTATTCTTCATATTCGTCCCATGTTAGTTTTATGTGAATACCCTCAGGACAAGAAACATTTTCTGTTTATAGCTATGTGATTCGGGGTAAATTTAGGTAAAATGTGCTACTCCCTTTTCAGCTATGTAATAAAATTCATCATCTCCATTAAGGCCCATCTTGGTGTGCTTTTTAAAAAAAAAACAACAAAATGGCATGGGTTGCTTATTTTTAGGAAAGAAGTAGAAGAAATGAAGTTGGCACTCCGAAGACACAGGTATGATGCAAAATTGTGAAGATTTATTGGAAGATCACATCCAGAAATGCAAAACACACCATGGAAGGGGGCAGGCGACTTTACGCGTTTCGCGTTGAAGAACGCTTAATCATGGCGAGAAAATAACAAATTACCTAAGATTTGAAAGGCATGAGCAGTGAATGGCCACATCTGTCCTCTTTGAGGGAGTCTTTCGATGTCAGCTCAAGGTCACAGTAGGGGTTGGGTTAAGGCACGTGTTAAAAGAGGTGCAACATATAAGTGGGTTTGGATAGATAGTGATGGTGAGAAGAATGGAAGGAGAGAAATGAAAAAATAAAGACAGGATTGGGAGTTGGGTTAAAATGTTTCTTAGCTAAGCACCTCTTTAATGGTGTGAGTGAGAAACAAAACACAAAAAAAAAAAACTTGGGAGCTGCTCCCAAGTGAGCTACATCCCACAGGGCAGATTATTTCGGCTCTGCCCATTCTTGGTTTGAGTTAATTTCAACCATCCCCATTTTTACTCTTTTATCACCTTCATAGGCTTATTCCACCACAGGTGAGATACATTACAAGGAAGGCTGAATTTAGCAACAACCCAGAGCTCCAGAATTGTTGGAGTTAAAAGAAGTGTACTAGAGATGGGGGGGATACACCAATGTCTCATAGGGGCCCTATCTCGAATATTGGCTGCTAAATGTACGTTAAATATTTGCTAAGCACAATCATGTTTCCCTTTGCTTTTTAGGGAGAAGGGGCGCTGTGTCCGCCCACCTGCTTGTCTTAGGCGGCGTGACCAATCGGTAGTGCCTCCCAATTGATTGGATAGGCAAGTTGACCGTTCCCATTTTAGCGAATAGACCTCTACGTTTTTCAAGAAACATGTACATGCATCAAATGGCTACAAGTCACACCATAATCATTAAGCAAATCGATATTGTTGTAGGTTTTACCCACTGGAAGGAGAGTTCAATTATCCCTGGCCATGAACCAAAACCATCATTCAACTTGTGAGTTCCATGGTGCAGTAATATGTCTGAAATCCTGTGGGGTGGACATTGTATGAATCGTGACGGATGCCTTTAAAGCAAAATAATCATGCTATGGATCAATGCGCATTAGCAAATATCTGTAATATTAGTTTGCGTTAAGTGTGAAATAAATTAATGCACAGATAAAACACAGTTTTAAGGATTTAAGTAGGACAGGAACTTGGCAGAACCTCTCTCAGTAAAAGCTCCTGATCTCCTTGACATTTTCAAGATATGAGCACACTTTTTTTTTTTTTTAAACATAGCTTGTCCAACACAGAGGTTGAAAACCAAAAGGTTCATAGTTTACTGGGCCTCTGCCCCAACAGTACCTTATAGTGATAGTAGCAGCACCAAACCCCCCCCCCCCCCAGTGTCTCACCACTTGCAAACAGAATACAAAATACACTGTAACGGAACGACTGCCCACCTCTGTCCGTTGTGTGAAATCCCCTCCTGGGCCCCCGATTAAAGCTCAGCATCCACCCAGCAAGTGTTTCCTGGAACCTTGCTTTTTTGTACCCAAATAGCAGACAGGACCACTAGCAGTTAGGTACAGCAAGAACGAGCAACTTTTATTTGTGAAACAACACAGACTTATACACAGACATAATGACATCACAGACATTAGTATATAGTGGGGGGATGGAACTAAACATAGCTCTCCACTAGGTCCTCCAATTAACAGAAATACTTTGTTGTCTCATTTAATTTCTTGAAGTGTTTGCAATATAGCCACAATATTTTGAAGGAACGAGGGTAGTTTTTTTTTTTTTTACGAATGGTTGCACAATAGCTATATATTCCAATAAGGTGGAATATAAAGAACCAACCTCTGATACAGTGGCTCTTTCTGGGGGTTCATTAAAAGTTTGAATGTGTGCTTTGGATTTACTTTAATCCAACCATATCTCTGATGGAGTCTCTCCTCCCATTATTGATTTCATCTTTCCTTAAGGATAGCTGCCCTGGGGCCTCATGGTACCATACAGTAGATTTCATTTTTTTTGGCAAAAATACCTTGCTCTTCAGTGTGTATAGTTGTCCCTATCTTGGTTATATTTTTTTCATTAGTAGTGCATACTTCATTCTGTTACATGCTACAACACAGATAACAGCTGGATGTAGCACCAGTTATAGAGTACATACAAGACTGGATAACAGCTGGATGTAGCACCAGTTAGAGAGTACATACAAGACCAGATAACAGCTCGATGTAGCACCAGTTAGAGAGTACATACAAGACTGGATAACAGCTGGATGTAGCACCAGTTATAGAGTACATACAAGAACAGATAAAAGCTAGATGTAGCACCAGCTAGAGAGTACATACAAGACCAGATAACAGCTGGATGTAGCACCGGTTAGAGTGTACATACAAGACCAGATAACAGCTGGATGTAGCACCAGTTATAGAGTACATACAAGACCAGATAACAGTTGGATGTAGCACCAGCTAGAGAGTACATACAAGACCAGATAACAGCTGGATGTAGCACCGGTTAGAGTGTACATAGAAGACCAGATAACAGTTGGATGTAGCACCAGCTAGAGAGTACATACAAGACCAGATAACAGTTGGATGTAGCACCAGCTAGAGAGTACATACAAGACCAGATAACAGTTGGATGTAGCACCAGTTATAGAGTATATACAAGAGCAGGTAAGGGCTAAATATAGCACAGGCTAGAGTGTTCATACAAGACCAGACAACAGTTGGATGTAGCACCAGCTAGAGAGTACATACAAGACCAGATAACAGTTGGATGTAGCACCGGTTAGAGTGTACATAGAAGACCAGATAACAGTTGGATGTAGCACCAGCTAGAGAGTACATACAAGACCAGATAACAGTTGGATGTAGCACCGGTTAGAGTGTACATAGAAGACCAGATAACAGTTGGATGAAGCACCAGCTTGAGAGTGCATACAAGACCAGTTAACAGTTGGATGTAGCACCAGGTACATATAAGACCAGATAGCAGCTAGGCAGCACACAGTATGAAAAGCCGGAGGCTACACCAAGTAGAGTGTGCATGTCTCGTTTTCTTGCACTGCTCATTGCAATCATTACAGATGAGCTTTCATAGTGTCAACCCAGTGATGCAATGTTGTTTTGGATTACTTACCTAATTCATGGATCCTCCATTTATTTAATTGCAGAGGGCTCTGCAAGCCATTCAGATATGACATGTGCTAAGTTTGGAAAACAACTCTGGGCAAAATGTGAAATTTACAAACGTTTCACAAAGCAATCATCCGCCAAAGTGGTCAGAGTGAAATGTTTTGAACATGATTCCTTCTTTCTGTAATCATCTCCAGGACCAGAATGCCGACTGCTTTCATGGTGATCCAGGATAAATAAGGGCCTGTCTATTTTGTTATTTCAGGTGGATAGAGTGTGTGCTATTTCTTATATAACATAGATACAGCGCCTTCAAGGCGGCTTCAAAGCCTAATGCTCCAGGATTAAAATATTTAAAGAGATTAGACCTATCATCTATCTGTTACCGTGCACATCACTTGGTTTTACTGTCCTGCCTTCTGCTACGCATTCCTTAGCATATGATTTTCAAAGGACTTTGGTTAGAACTGGGTGTGTATTCATGTTAACCATTGGCTTTGATAAGTGTAAATAGGAATATTCATGTTCTCCTGATTTTATTGAGATCTTTCAGCAATTAAATGAACACTAATCCATTAGTTGCCATTATGCCTCTTTATCTCTCATTCTAGCTCTCTCTCTCTCTAACTTTTTCTACTTATCTAGTCTAATACTACCCTGTGTGTCTGTTCCTCTGTCCATCTGTCTGTCTATGTATCCATATAGCCACCCATAGACCTACCTAACCATCTACCTCATCTGTTTATATTGTATCCATGTCTGTCCATGTGCATCTAGCTATCAATCTATATATCTATGTTATTCCATTTATCTTTAGAGGGTCAGAAAGACAGAACTATAGATACCCATCTCTCTCTATATAGTCATCCGTCTATCTATACATCTGTCCATGTCTATTTAACTAGTTTATTCCATCTATCTATATATAATTATCTGTTCTGTTTCATTTATCATTATCTATAGGTCTGTCTTTCTGACCCATCTCTCTACATAGTCATCTGTCTATCTATATATCTATCCTTGTCTTTTTAACTAGTTTATTCCATCTGTCTATCTCTCTGTCTATATATATCTATATATATCATAAATATATCTAATATATATATATATATATCTGTTTCATTTATCACTATCTATAGGTCTGTCTTTCTTAGTTTCTACCCATCTACCCAGCTACCTTTTTAATTAGCTATCCTATATATCATCTGTCTATCTAAACAAAAATGTCAAATCTGCAAAAAAAATTTGTTTGTCATGCATACACACAGATTGTGTGCATGTAACATAGATTAAACACAGAAGCTGGGACAAGAGACCACTGGGAGCCTACAGTAGTCCCACATACCCCTCTTTAATATTAAAAGGACATTATAGTTATTATGTTCTCTTAAATGCAGATTAAATCTAATAATAATGCAGATAACATTACTAAAACACACAAACATATCAGAGTAATCTACCCAATAAAATATAACAAATATGGGGGGCGTGGGGGATGGGGGAAGGGGGTGGAGCTTTCTCACACTGCAAAAACAAACTTACAGAAAGGACTCCTGTTTCCAGAAAGATAGCTAGCCATCACATGAAGAGCTAACTGTAACCTCCTTAGAATACTCTCCTAAATACTCTCTAAATTCTCTATGCCTTATTTGTTACATTTTATCTAATTTATTTAAACAATTCTCTTCCCACCCTCTCATCATCTCAGCCCACTACATCATCTTAGCACTCGTTCCTTCATCCCCCCCCCCCCCCTATTGGTCATCTGGAATTTGACTTTCTTGCCTCTCCTCCCCACCATCACTCATTCTCTGTACCATTTCCTATACAAGACTCCTTTCCTTCTCACATCACATCTTTAATATTAATGTAGACCCTCAGGCTTTTTCCAACCCCCCCCCCCCCCCCCCCCCACCTTCTTTACCATTTCCTTACCGATTTAAGCACCATATCCCCCTCCCTATGCACCAATCTCCCTCTAGGAGAGACATCTTGGTCAGGGACAGCTGCATTAATCGTAGCAAGCATGTACCAAGAGCTTCTAACCCAAGTTGCCGAATTAAACATTATTGGGCCTACTTAACCATTTGGCACCTGAACTGGATTTAAAAAAAGTTGCCGCCATCTTGGCTCTCTAGGGGATAATATGTGAACTACCAACCAATGTTTCATGTGCATCAGTGAAGGTGGTCTATAAAGGATTAGCTGCTGTTTGTGTTTCCAAGTGTCTTCTTCAAATGCCAACGTACGTTGGTATTATCACAGCAACAAACTATGAAATGACAAGAGATCTCAAGCTTAGTAAATGGACCTTTTAATCTATTTTCTTTTGTAGTGGTACAAAGGTTATATATACAGTGCAGTTGGGGGGGGGGGGGGGGGGGGGCATCATCCCAAATTAATGCTGCAATATTTACTACATGTAAACAGAAAAAAAATAAAGTATTGTTCATAATTTGCTAAGCTGATAATGCCACAAGCTCGATGCGAAATCTAGAGAAGGGCAGCCAAAGGGTAGCTCTCCAGCTGTTGCACAACTCCCATAATCCTCTGCACTTGTTTGGCTTGACATGGGTTGAGCAAAGATCTCGGAAGTTGTATTTCTGGAATAGCTTGAGAGCTAACCCTGTCGGACAGGTACTGCTTCTAGTGAAGCCTAGATTCACCAGTGTATGTTAACGTATATACAACTGTACGGTGGACATGTAAAGTATTACATGTAAAAGCATAACATGTTAAAGTATTAAATGTAAAGTTTTGTGGATAAATGAAATGCAAATAACTGAACCCAAGTTTCCATATATTTGTGTGTGTTTTGGGATAAGTATGACATATTGAATTTTCCCATATATATTATTGATTTTTACTAAATGGATATTAATTATCTGCATTAAATGAAAAAAATATATATATTTTTAAATCTCTGATAATAATCCCATATAGGATCAATTATTTTTTATATTATTTAATAAACTGATTTTTATTCGTATAAGTTGAATAAACAATAATTAAAAAAAAAAAACTAGCACTGTCCACTTTCATATAATTCGTTTTTCTGTAATCTGACGTCATATAGCCGGCTCAGTCTCACCCCTCTGTGTACGATATCAGTGCTGATCCTTAAACCTAGTGCACTGTGTACATCCAAATGGGCGAAATAGAAAGAAGCCATTGGCACTCAGATGTAGTCACGGTATAAAATCCAAATTTTTATTCTGGTCTGTAGTCCCCATGAAAGCAAAGATGGCACCCAATCCAAATAACATTACAAAAAAAAAGAAAAAAAGAAAAATCTAGGACTCCTGATAATGCAATTTTGAGATGAATGCGTAACATGTTTAGCCCCCTTTGGAGCTTTGTCGAAATCTACCTCAAATCTGTGAGAAAAAGATTATATACACCACCCTCAATTAAAAAATGGAGAAGACATGTTCTATTTCGCAAATTCGACATTCGCAGCGGGCCAGAGGTTAGAGTTTCGTGGACTCTGTACTTCGGGCAAGCTGCGAAACTGCTAAAATATGGATCTCATTATAGGAACCAGAATTGGTTAAAGGACATCTGTTGGCATAAAAATGTATGTTTCATTTAAAGATTTTATCAAGCATATGCATTTTAAATACAAATGCTTTAATTAAAGAATAAAAATAAAGCACTTTATTGAGAACTGTCTGCTTGTATCACACTATAAGGGAGTTTCTCTGGTGCACAGTATGGAATAACCGAATTATGCTTAAAGCTAGTTATATTTAAATATTAGTGATGGATGTGGGCACTATACACAGGCACTGATAAAATATCCAAGTGTATCTTTAAGTAAGGAAATAAATCCGTGTGATAGTGGTGTAAATGTACAAAACCCAATACAATATTTTGGTGCAATATAATGTGCAGACATATCATCAATTGCTCATATGATATAAGAATCAGACCAAATTGATCACTATAAAAAGTAATAAATAGTGCAATATCATCAAAATAAAATCTGTATAAAGATAAAGAACCAACTCTGCAAAATCCAATATGATATTGGTGCAATATAAAGTGCAGTACAAAGAGTAATAGATCACCAACTGCTACAATCCTCGTAATGTCACAGCTACAATGTTACATGACCTGCAGGTAAAAACACAAGGCAGAAAACAATCTGGTGCAGTATAACTGATAGTGGAGGATTTATCTTTTATATTATATTTTATATTGATTTTATATTGATTTTTATATTGGCAGGGACCCTGTGGGACCTCCGGATGTCACGTGTGACGTCACGGAGGAGCAGGGGCGTACCTAGAGCAATTGGCACCCGGGGCGGACCCCCCCCCAATAATAAAAATGTAAGAAAACAACCACAATATTTTCAATGTTTGAAAATTGTACAATTATAGTCAGATACCAGTAATATTGTGCCAGTCAGATACCAGGAATATTGTGCCAGTCAGATACCAGTAATATTGTGCCACTCAGAGCCCAGTAATATTGCGCCAGTCAGATACCAGGAATATTGTGTCAGTGAGAGCCCAGTAATATTGTGCCAGTCAGATACCAGTAATATTGTGCCACTCAGAGCCCAGTAATATTGTGCCAGTCAGATACCAGGAATATTGTGTCAGTGAGAGCCCAGTAATAGTGTGCCACTCAGAACCCAGTAATATTATGCCAGTCAGAGCCCAGTAATATTATGCCAGTCAGTGCCCAGCAATAGTGCGCCAGTCAGTGCCCAGCAATATTGTGCCAGTCAGTGCCCAGCAATATTGTGCCAGTCAGTGCCCAGTAATATTGTGCCACTCAGAGCCCAGTAATATTGTGCCACTCAGAGCCCAGTAATATATTGCCACTCAGAGCCCAGTAATATATTGCCAGTCAGTGCCCAGTAATAGTGTGCCAATCAGTGCCCAGTAATAGTGTGCCAATCAGTGCCCACTAATAGTGTGCCAATCAGTGCCCACTAATAGTGTGCCAATCAGTGCCCAGTAATATTGTGCCAGTCAGTGCCCAGTAATAGTGTGCCAGTCAGTGCCCAGTAATAGTGTGCCAGTCTGTGCCCAGTAATAGTGTGCCAGTCTGTGCCCAGTAATAGTGTGCCAGTCTGTGCCCAGTAATAGTGTGCCAGTCTGTGCCCAGTAATAGTGTGCTTGTCAGTGCCCAGTAATATAGTGCCAGCCAGAGCCCAGTAATATAGTGCCAGCCAGAGCCCAGTAATATAGTGCCAGTCAGTGCCCAGTAATATTATGCCAGTCAGTGCCCATTATTATGCCAGTCAGTGCCCAGTAATATAGTGCCACTCAGTGCCCAGTAATATTATGCCAGTCACAGTCCAGTAATATTATGCCAGTCAGTGCCCAGTAATAGTGTGCAACTCAGAGCCCAGGAATATTGTGCTCGTTTAAACCCACCCTCCTTCCCCCCTTCCACATCACTTACCGAAGCAGGTCTGTCTGTGGACCCCGACGCCTCCTCCGTGCAGTCTTCTCTTCCCTCCTGCACGGAGGAGGGAAACACAGTCGCCGGATGTGACGTAAAATCCGGCGGCCGCAACCAGGGGATTCGGCCGCCTGAAAAAAAAAAAAAAATAAAAGGTAAGCAGCGCGGGGGGGGGGGGGGGGGGGTTACCGGCAGCACCGGTGGCATCCCCCTACTCAGTGGCACCCGGGGCGGGACGCCCCCCCCCCCCTTAGTACGCCACTGCGGAGGAGTGCCCGAACCCAGAAGTTCGGGCACAGCGTGATTTAGAGAAGTGTAGCCGGTGCTCGACTCAGACTGAGGCCACTCAGTGGGGAGCCACGATGAGGTGTTTAACACAGGACGTACTATGCCGTCCTAACGACTTTTAGGCACTTTTAGGCATCGTACGTCCTAACATCACGAAGGGGTTAATAAGGTACTTTATTTTGTACGTTTCCAAGTAAAATGCTTACACTTGATGCTTAAACATATATTCTTTAATACTACCAACGCTTAAGGCTCCATGTTCTCTTTGTCTCCTCCCCACAATTTTTTGGGATAAAAGTATCTAAATGTTGTTGAAGATTTTGCCTCTGATTCATTAACTCCCCCCTCCCCCTGGTGGACCCAATCATTCTTTGTTTTTCATCATTTTTTTACAATTTTTTACAGTGACTGGGCGTTCACCTGTCGAAAGCAGGTAAGTTTCAGAGGACTTGAAGGTAGGTAGGCAATGCAATAGAGCAGCAGGAAATGCTAGCAGAATGCTTGGTTGCATAGGGAGAGGTATTAGCAGTAGGAAGAGGGAAGTGCTCATGCCATTGTACAGAGCACTGGTGAGACCTCACTTGGAGTATTGTACGCAGTACTGGAGACCGTATCTCCAGAAGGATATTGATACTTTGGAGAGAGTTCAGAGAAGGGCTACTAAACTGGTTCATGGGTTGAAGGATAAAACTTACCAGGAAAGGTTAAAGCATCTTAACATGTATAGCTTGGAGGAAAGACGTAACAGGGGGGATATGATAGAAACATTTAAATACATAAAGGGAATCAACACAGTAAAGGAAGAGAGTATATTTAAAAGAAGAAAAACTACCACAACTAGAGGACAGTCTTAAATTAGAGGGGCAACGATTTAAAACTAATATCAGGAAGTATTACTTTACTGAGAGGGTAGTGGATGCATGGAATAGCCTGCCAGCAGAAGTGGTAGAGGTAAACACAGTCAAAGATTTTAAGCATGCGTGGGATAGACACAAGGCTATCCTAGCTATAAGACCGGGGGACTAATAAAAGTACTCAAAAAAAAAAATTGGGCAGACTAGATGGATTGAATGGTTCTTATCTGCCGACACATTCTATGTTTCTAAGTTTCCATTACTTTTCTCATTCTCCATCCTCTGCTTCCCACTTACCTGGCCTTTCTCTGTTCCCGGAAAGCAAGGATATGAATGCCCACTAATGTCTTCATGTTATAAAATAGTAACATCCTCAGGATAGACTTGAAAACGAGAGGATAGAGTCATGCACATTTCCTGGTTAAATACTTCATTGTTTTTATTATTATTCAACAGTGATACATAGATATCAAAGTGACGTGATAAAATACGGCTTCGGTTAATCTTTAGTTGGAAAGCCTGTTCCCTACCATCAGAATCTAGAAGTCAACTTTTAGAAGGTTTCACATTCACACACAGTTCTACAAAAACAAATATGGAAAAATGTGCCTTGGAACATATTTTGGTAGCGCCTGCCAAGTGCTAAGCTACTGAGCTCATCTGATTTTGATTTTGTGGAGTCTCCCAAAAAGCACATATTAACTGTTTTATACAGTAGCTTAGCCAAGTGAGAATGTGGATTCCAATAAAAAAAAAAAAAAAACAATAAACAAAAACTAGAGCACCTCGCTGCCACAGAACTGGGGGTCCAATTGTTTTATTTTTTATAATTAGTAGATCAGTTCACCTTTCGGTTTATCGATCAGCGGTGCAGGGAAACTTACCAAATGCATACAAGATCTGCAAAGTATCCTCCATGTAAGAGGCTAGTCTCGAAGAATGGGCTGCCAAGAGGTTGACAAAAAAGGGACTTTAAAGATAAGCTTTTTTTATTCTGTACAGTCAAAATACAAAAAAACCTGTCTGTATATTGGAGGGTTATGTATAAACACGGCGCACACAAAGACATAAGGCAGACGCCCAATACATTTTTGCTGTGCTGCATCTGTGGAATACGAACATTTCAGCTGAGATGGTACTCATTGAGCCGGCACAGCCTATGTATAAAAAAAAAAAAAAAAAAATCGCCTTATTTGTGATGGGAAACACTGGTTGGCAGAAGTCCCTCTCCCGTACTGTAAGGTGTCGGGATGTATAAGCGTAATCGCCATTATAAAACTCCCGACACTTTGCAGTCTATCTGTGATGTATCCTGATTATGACATCACTTAGTGTCTTCATATGCAAATTCCACACTTCCCATTCAATGCAGCTCATTTGCATCTCAAGCCACAAGCGATGTCATAAACAGAAACTATTAATGATTTTAATTTTCACTTTTAGTAGATAGCCCCCCGATGCATGTGTGTAATATTTTAAGTGAGTGAAACTCTAATTTGAAAATGTCATTTTTCTTAGGATGGACATTAAAAAAAGAAATTACAAAACCATAGATCCTTTCCAAGACAGACACAAGACCGCAGCATTGATTATGAAGTAATTGAGGGGTCTGCAAAACTGTTTCGGACAGAATTCAAAAGCATGTTGCGTCTCAGTTTAGCTGTACCCTGTTGCGCACAGCTTGGTAATTAATATAAAAATGTTGGAGTTTAAAATGTGCATTCATAATTAGAAATGACGGGTTGGAATAGGGACAAATGAAAATGATACTGCTAAAAAATACCAAACATTTTTCAAATGGAGATTGTTTTCCTTAAAAATGGATTCACTTCTCCAGGATCTGTTTGGAGCCAGGTCACACCTATCGTATGTCACTAATGAAAAATCCACATTGAATATAGTACATCTTAGTTCAACAATAATTGCTGTAGGAATTCCAAATCTTAAAGCATTTTTAATGTTGTGGGGTTAAAGCACTGTAGAACTACAGCACTGGATAATGTTGTAGCCCCCCTGCCAGAATAGAGTTTGAATTCATCTCTATGCATCGGTACACAACAGCAATTAAGTTTCTCCTGCTAATGGCATCTGGACTCATCTGTGATCCTGCAAAGCTAGGAACCATGTCTCCATATAGTTGTCATCTATATATATATACGTAGTCTACTAAATGTAGTCATCATCTAGATATAATCATCATCTGTATGTAGACCTTCATAGTCATCTTCATGGAGTCATCCTCTGTACATTGACCTCTAAAGTCGTCTAGATGGCGTCATCACCCATATATAGGCTTCTAAAGTCATCTAGATGTAGTCATCATCTGTATGTAGACCTTTATAGTCGTATATTCTAGAAAGAGTCATCGTCTACATGTAGAGCTCTGTAGTCATCCAGTCATCTAGATGTAGTCATCATCTATATGTAGACCTCTTTTGTCATCTGGTCATTTATAGGTAGAGCTCTACAGCCATCTAGCTGTAGTTATCGTTTACATATAGAAATCTAAGGGTCTTAAACCCAGACAGACATTCTATGTAGATAAAGTGACAAGCGCTATATATAATGTGCAGACAAACAAATTATGCAGCAAACACTAGTGCATTTTCCTCCAATTAGCACAAAATAGTGAATATCGTGTAATAAAGTGTTGCGCAGGATATAATAAAATAAATACTTATCAGAGATATATAGGCGAAAATCCAGCCTTTTTTAGATGTATATAAAAGAGAAGAAAAAAATATATACAAAATTGTGCAGTATTGTGAATATAAGGAAAATAAATATCTCCCCCTAAAGAATTGTACTCACACTCTACAGAGCCTATAGGACCTTATACACCCAGAGCCGGTCCTATAGGCTCTGTAGAGTGTGAGTACAATTCTTTAGGGGGAGATATTTATTTTCCTTATATTCACAATACTGCACAATTTTGTATATATTTTTTTCTTCTCTTTTATATACATCTAAAAAAGGCTGGATTTTCGCCTATATATCTCTGATAAGTATTTATTTTATTATATCCTGCGCAACACTTTATTACACGAGAGACATTCTATGTGTTCAATAAATAAATTTAAAGCTTTATGTACAAATTCAGTCTGAAATTCTGGTCTTACAGAAATTCAGATTAATTAACGTTATGTTGGCCCTAGTATTGTTATTATTATGCACTGGTTCTCAAGGGTCTTCAGGTCTTTCTCAAAAGACCAAGATGCAGCTCCAAATCCCATTAGTAAACCAAGCGTCTTCCCATTCTAACCTAGTTGTACCGTTTACTCGATGTTCCACTGTAGACTGCCATCTTCCAGTAAACCTAGTAAAATCTGCTGCCCTTGCCGCAATTCCATTTTCATGTAGACGCCATGGGCGTAGGAAGCGGGGGGGATGGGGGGGACGGATCCCCCCCAGGAAAAAATGTGGGGGGGACAGGTAGGGTGAAATCCCCCCCAGAACGCGAGGCAAACGGGGCCCCCAGCCCCTGCTTGCCGCTTTTTTCCGGCAAGCCGCATCCGATGGATGCGACGGCCGAAAAAAAAAAAAAAAAACTGACGCCGGATGTGACGTTGCGTCACATCCGGTGACTGTTTCCCTCCTCCGTGCAAGAGGGAAGACTGCACGGAGGAGACATCCGGCGGGGGACACGGAGCAGATTCATGTAAGTACTAGGGAGAGGGAGAGGGAGAGGGAGAGGAGGGGGGGGTTAACTGGCACTATATTACTGGGTTCTGGCTGGCACTATATTACTGGGTTCTGACTGGCACAATATTACTGGGCTCTGACTGGCACAATATTACTGGGCTCTGACTGGCACAATATTACTGGGTTCTGACTGGCACTATATTACTGGGTTCTGACTGGCACTATATTACTGGGTTCTGGCTGGCACTATATTACTGGGCTCTGACTGGCACAATATTACTGGGCTCTGGCTGGCACTATATTACTGGGTTCTGACTGGCACTATATTACTGGGTTCTGGCTGGCACTATATTACTGGGTTCTGACTGGCACTATATTACTGGGTTCTGGCTGGCACTATATTACTGGGTTCTGACTGGCACTATATTACTGGGTTCTGGCTGGCACTATATTACTGGGCTCTGGCTGGCACTATATTACTGGGCTCTGACTGGCATAATATTACAGGCATCTGGCTGGCACTATATTACTGGGCTCTGACTGGCATAATATTACAGGCATCTGGCTGGCATAATATTACTGGGCATCTGGCTGGCACTATATTACTGGGCTCTGGCTGGCACTATATTACTGGGCATCTGACTGGCACAATATTACAGGCATCTGGCTGGCACTATATTACTGGGCATCTGGCTGGCACTATATTACTGGGCATCTGGCTGGCATAATATTACTGGGCTCTGGCTGGCATAATATTACTGGGCTCTGGCTGGCACTATATTACTGGGCATCTGGCTGGCATAATATTACAGGCATCTGGCTGGCACTATATTACTGGGCATCTGGCTGGCATAATATTACAGGCATCTGGCTGGCACTATATTACTGGGCTCTGACTGGCATAATATTACAGGCATCTGGCTGGCACTATATTACTGGGCTCTGACTGGAATAATATTACAGGCATCTGGCTGGCACTATATTACTGGGCATCTGGCTGGCACAATATTACTGCCCAAATGAATGTGGGCAACAAAAAACCTGGCAAATGAATGTGGGCAAAAAAAAAAAAACCTGGTAAATGAATGTGGGCAAAAAAAAAAAACCCTGGCAAATGAATGTGGGCAAAAAAAACAAACCCCTGGTAAATGAATGTGGGCAAAAAAAAAACCCTGGCAAATGAATGTGGGCAAAAAAAACAAACCCTGGCAAATGAATGTGGGCAAAAAAAAAAAACCCCTGGCAAATGAATGTGGGCAAAAAAAAAAAAAAACCCTGGCAAATGAATGTGGGCAAAAAAAACCCTGGCAAATGAATGTGGGCAAAAAAAACCCTGACAAATGAATTTGGGCAAAAAAAAAACACTGGCAAATGAATGTGGGCAAAATAAAACTGACAAATGAATGGGCAAAATAATGTAATTAATAAGTAATGATGGTCTGTGCCTTTGTAAGAGGCACAGACAAACCTGGAACGGAAATGCCCACCTTCCCTGCAATGAGATATAGTGTGTGTGACTGACTGTGTGAGTTTGTGTGTCTGTGACTGACTGTATGAGTTTGTGTGTCTGTGACTGACTGTATGAGTTTGTGTGTATATGTGACTGATTATGAGTGTGTGTTGTCTGTGACAGACTGTATGTATGAGTGTATGTGAAAGACCATGTATGAGTGTGTGTGTCTATGTGACTGACTCTGAGTGTATGTGTCTATGTTACAGACTGTATCTATGAGTGTGTGTCTGACAGACTGCATGTTTGTATGAGTGTGTGTCTGCGACAGACTGTATGTATGTATGTATGTTTGTATGAGTGTGTGTCTGCGACAGACTGTATGTATGTATGTATGTATGTATGTATGTATGAGTGTGTGTGTGTCTGACAGACTGTATGTATGTGTGAGTGTGTGCCTGGCAGACTGTATGTATGTATGAGTGTGTGTCTATGTGACAGTATGTATATGTGTGACAGGCTGTATGTATGAGTATATGTGACTGACTGTATATGACTGCATGTGATTGTGTGTATGTGCTGTTGTCTGGCTCCTAAAACTTAGTTAAGGTTGTCAAGCCCTGGTATAAATACATATATTTGGGGTCCACCTTAAGCTTTTGGAAATGCTGGAAATATTTAATATTTTACAGTTTATTTTCTGGTCAGAAATGTAATGTTTGTTTGCTGAGAGGGTAGTGGATGCATGGAATAGTCTTCCAGTAGAAGTGGTAGAGGTTAATGCAGTGAAGGAGTTTAAGCATGCATGGGATAGGTATAAGGCTATCCTAGATATAAGATAAGGTATAAGGCTATCCTAGATATAAGATAAGGCCAGGGACCAATGAAAGTACTATACTGAGAGGGTAGTGGATGCATGGAATAGCCTTCCAGTAGAAGTGGTAGAGGTTAATACAGTGAAGTTGTTTAAGCATGCGTGGGATAGGTATAAGGCTATCCTAGATATAAGATAAGGTCAGGGACTAATGAAAGTATTACTTTACTGAGAGGGTAGTGGATACATGGAATGGCATTCCAGCAGAAGTGGTAGGTTCATACTGATGTATGTTTTATGGTGTACACACAGCTCACTGACTATATTTCATGTAACAGTGATAAAATGCACCTGCCTGATGTAGATGTTGTGCTGTGAATGTATCTGTTGTATACCAAGGATCCTGGTAATGTTGGTGGGAACTTGGTGATATAATATACACTGTGACAAGCTTTATTTTTACTGCTGCTATACCCGGCGAGCAAAAATGCTGTCCCCCCCCAGATTTTTGGGGGTTCCTACACCCATGGTAGACGCCTTTTAAAAAAGCAGACACAATCACCTAAAAACGAGAAAACTACGAACCTTAGTCACAGGCAAGTCATTATGAGTAGAACAGTGTCCTACACATGCACAAACATTCATGAATACCCTAACAGATGCAGGCCAATTCATTACAAGGTAAATAATATGTATTTACAGGAGCATCACAAACCTACACAAAGACACAGTCATAAGGTGATTGCAAAGTATTTTGCATGGAATATCTAATTCCCTTTTAATGCAGGGGACAGGCATTTTTATATTAGGTATATAGTCTTCTTCTGGTGCCAACTTCTTTTTTTACATATTTTTTTTTTTTTTTAAAGTAAAGTTTTCTCTCGCCCCCTAGACTCAATGGATGCCTCTATCAGAAAGTAATTTAACACACAGATAGGGATACTGTTTAGCAGCTAATTCCCATGCAGTGCTAGCACAGAAAAATCATTTGTTGGATGAAAATTCCTCCTCGTTGGCAAACGTAGTGTTTCTACAGCTGATGGAATACCTGCTGTCGGAAGAGGAACATAACCCCCAAAAAAAAAAAATAAAAAAAAAAAAAAAATCGAAATTCTTTATGTGGGCTGTGATGGGGCCTGATTTAGCTACTATGGATCCAAGCCAGTTAAAACGACTGAGTTTCGAACAAGAGCTGCCATACATCACCAAGCATTCAACAAATCCAGAAAGTTAAACACTAGCGAGAGTGAAAGCTGTTAAGAGGTCTTGTTCTCTACTGAATGCTCCGTTTCGTTTAAGCATATTGGTTTTTCGCGTAATGATAACATAGCTGATAAACATTTGACTTTCTCACACACAAGATGGAATCTGAAAGAGTCCAAAAAATGACTCCCATTATACAAAGTGGAAAAATCCATACAAGGCATCAGTTTCCCCACTCACCTCCAGTACCCTCACCTCCAGTATCGAAGTAATTTATACCATCATCACAATATTGTATATTAAAGTCAAAAGTTTTATCTTATTCAGATATGGTCCAGCTTTATACGTAATAGCGGAAATAAATTGTAAGGGTGAATCGGTCATTAAAAAATGTAAGGTTCTATGATTTATTCGAATAAACATGGAATGGAGAGACATTCGGGTGAAGAAGAACTCTGATTTGTAAAGGTTGAGCAATCACCGTGGATACCGGGGCAATCTTCCAACTTTTTAAGAATATTGCCCTACAAGCAGGGCTACTATAAGAAATCATAGATCCCAGTATCAGTGGCCCACACTACTGATTCGCAAGAGGGCCTATTATGGATAAAATAGGATAAAAAATTCTCAGTGCATGTTAAATCGTCATAATGTCAGACCCATCGCATAGCACCATTATTATTTCACAATAGGGAAATTGCATTCTCAAAGTACACTGTAAAAGCAGATGTAGGAACCATAAAAAGAACATTGGGCTTTATATTTGCTCTTTATAAAAAATGTATTTACTTCCTCTGCACCCTTTTACTCTATTTCACCTGCTCTCCTTTCATTATTGCCCCCACATTCCTTGCCATTGCACTCACAGCAACTGATTGCACCCACAGAACTTGCCAGAAACACCACCTTGCAGCATCAGGTCTAAACAAGGCACCAAGGATTGCACCCACAGGTCTAACCAAGACACCTAGGATTGCACTCACAGGTCCCGCCGGAGCACCCAGATTGCACGTACAGGTCTTGCCCAGCAATCATATAGTAGCACCAAGACTGAACAAACAAGTCTTGCCACAGCACCCAGATTGCACACACAGGTCTTGCCAAAGCACCCAGATTGCTCACACATGTATTGCCAGAACACCCTGAATGCACCCCCAGTTTGTGCCCAGCACTCAGGTTGCATTACCAAGACGAGCCAGTTGATCCAAAAAAAAAAAAAAAAACAGATCTAATTATTTAAGAATTTTGTGGCAGACTATGTATAAAGAAAAGTTACAAAATAAAGCCTATTGTAGATCACTTTATTGGACTACAATTCCTAGCCAGTCTTAATCTGACATTATCTGCACTAAACAAAAAGTCACAAAGTGAAACTAAAAAGTAGCAGTTTTGCCCCTTTTTTTTCTTATGTATAAAACAAGGGCAAAAACCTCACTGAAAGAAAGAATTGTAACATAAAACAGCGCCACTATTTATACATAACCCCCCAGATACAGCCAGGCACCGGGTCTCTTGAAGGGATAATGATGCCGGTTACTTGATTGGAACAACAAAATGAAAAAAAAAAAAAAAAAAGCAGAACATAACGCATGTGCTCGAATACAAAGGTGACCCTGATTATAAGGTGACCTCCCAAACTCTTGAAACAAGAAAAGGCCTAAATACAAGGAAAAAAAGTTTTGCTAGGTGAATATAAAAATAACATTTTCCTACTTAAGGATGTCTGTGTGCAGTACACAGTCATCCTTCTGCTGCTGGCCTCCCAGGACAGCAGGGCCCCTTGCTGGTGGCATATCTCATGATGCTCATTGCTCTGGCTTTCTGGCTGGCAGTCATGAGATGTGTAATCCCTCAGAAGCTGCAATCTGAAGAAATTGCCTTTCCCTGGCTGATCTCTCTATAGTCAACGCATAGGGGGGCAGCCCAGGAGCACAATGAAGCTCTTCTGGTGCTTTTTGTCCTTAGACCAGTGGAAGTATGAAACAAATCTATTGTTTCAGCCTTGAGTTATCACAGTTACCAAACAGGAAACAAATGCCTGCTTTTATTGGATTTTATATCTGTTACATTGCACCAGCCGAGCTCTTTGGCCAGGTGTCAACCCAGACATTTATACTGACCACATCCAGAATGTCAGTAATGTACTGTGTGGTCATTTGGCACCATGGAATAGAATGAGTATATTGTTCAGCCAGATTAATGGTGAGGTTCTCAGGTCTGTTCGATGAAGCACAGATCCCCCCCCCCCCCCCCCCCATCTCGGCTTCAAAAATAAATTAATAATTAGATATTAGTAGCCAAGTTTGAAAGATAGGCCAGTTTATCCATCTCACTTAATAAAGGGACTGTCAACCTACCATTGCTTGTACTGTAAAAAATACAGAATTCAAAATGATTAGCAGAATGGTAAACAAATGGATAAAATAAGAGAAAAACATTGTATTAAATGCGTATGTTGTGGTCTCCTGTTGATGACATCATCTGTGGCTTGAATATGAACTAATTTGCAGTGGGAAATGTGTCATTTACATATCAAACCTCAGGGTGATGTCACAAGCAGAAGACACCACAGGCACAATTAAAAACATATATTTATCTTATTTTGTGCATTTTCTTGCAATTCTGTTGACACAATGTAGAGATCCTTTTCCACTATTTTTTTTTAATTCTCTTCATTCACAGTATAAACCCATGCCTCCCAACTTTGCTCATCCCAGCCGATGTTAGGAGACGGTCCCGCTGTCCCACCAAGCTCTACCTCTGTCCCAAAGCCAACACCACCGTCACTAATAGAGATGCATATAAACAAGAAAATCACTATAAGGTTATCTGGCCACATAGATCCAGCAATAGGATCTGTAATCACAGAAAAAAAATTCATCAATTCCCCATTGAATCTCATCTTTTGCTCTGCTTAGTGGACACAGAACAAAATACCTGTTCTTCTGCAGTAGGATCCAAAATTCATTAAAGTCTAGCCCAATAACGCCTGATTATATCACTTTGAAGGGACGCCTCCCAATGTGAAAGCTGAGAGAATAAACATCTAATAAATGATGCACGCTGGGATGTCAGTGTCAGTCGGGTGGAAAGATGCTGGCAAATTCCAATCCCCATCCCACCCCGCTATGAGGGATGCTGGGGGTGGGGCCGTGTTTGGGAGGAGGAATGTCAGCACTACTGTGTGCCAATCATGCACCACAACTTCAATGACCTGGGAGAAGATCATTTCCTCCCAAGCTTTAGGCGTGTTTGGCATCATTGGCGCTGCACAGCAATCAAAGCTGCGCAGAACTCCGCGCTATCAGGTGGAGGAAAAGCGTTTCCGCAACATGGCAAAAGAGAATCGAAATCGCTTCTGAATGCTGCGCCGAAGAAGCATCATTCTGAAGCCTTTTAAAAAAAAAATCACACAAAAAAGATTTATTCCATCTGATTAAAAGATGAACAGGGCAATCTCTGGTTAATATACAATCAATTTATAAAGAACTCACCAGCTTATTTTTTTTTGTAATCATTTTCTGCGATTTTCCAACATTTAAATCCATGTTCAAAGGTGCGCAAGATAATACAATATCTAATAGAATCTCTTTAAATCATTATAAGTCCATGTTTTTTTTTTTCTTTCTTAGCTTTTTCTTCTTGCACTATGTTAGTTCGGTGGGCTGCGGCAGTTTGTAATGAATGGGAGACCCTAAATATAACCCTTTAATGTAAAGTCTATGTTTTTTAAAACCATGTAATTGTGAGCTAAATTTATATCTGTTTGCGGACATATAGCATCAAATCACTGCAGGAAGGGAGAGTTGTTTTAGACACTCATGAAACCACTTTTCTTAAAAAAAACAAAAACACTCCCCATATTAACATCTTATTCACTCGATCTTTAAATATCTTATTCTCTCTTGGGTCTATTCCCTAAAATTCGTGCTTGTCAAGGTCGACTTTTATTTTGAGATTAAGTCTAAATTTGGCACCCGAGTTGGACTTAAAAAAAAAAAAAAAAAAAAAAAAAATAATGCTAGAATTTTCCCCATTGTAGTATTGGGAGGTGAAATGATCGAAGATATTTTTCAGATTTGGGTGCTGAATTTCACTTAGTCCCAAAATAAAACTCTATCTCCTTGAGCTAAACACTCGAATTTTAGTGAATAAACCCATCCGTCCACAGTTTTGTGGAAGTGGGTACCGTTTGTCAAAATGGACATTCTTACTTCCAATCCTATATCACTTTCCCCCTCTCATTGTCCTCTCTGGATGCATACAGAATTTAATGTTACAAACAGCGACACAAAGATGAAGATAATTTTCTAGTTTTTGTAAACATTGGGGATTGCATAGAAAAACACCTGCACATTTAGAACATGGCACCATCAACTCCCCTTAGAAACTTTAATTAAGAGCGTAGCGAGTTGTCTGCCAATCCAAGTTGAGTTTGACCTTGTCTTTTAATCGCTACTTCTCTCAGAGATCTCATGGAAATTAAACAAAAACACTGTGGGTAACAAATTTTTCCCTGGTTCAGATGTTCTTATGGGCTCCCAGTCCAGAACTGGACTCTGGCGAGGGCTAGCAAGGGTGGCAGCAGGTCAATTGCCCCATGGGCTGCTATCTTATCTCTCTCTATTAACACGACTTTTCTATCCAATTGTCTTGAATGTCCATATCTGTTTATCCCTGATGATATCAGGTGGACTGATAAAATAGACCAAGTCAACAAAATTTGCTTTGCCCCCCCCCCGGGCCAACAGTTGCCCGCCCTACCTTGAGTGGACAGGTTCAATGATCCTAAGAAAGAGTTCAGAGTTCATTTCATGAGTTCTACCAATTTGGACAATAAGTGAGATAGTGTTAATGTCCCAGGCTATTATTTGATACTTTGGTATCTGAGGAGCACTCATGCCAGGTTATTCTTGAGTCAACACGTTTCTTAATGTTATAACAGTTACTTTAGTGCATTGAATCCTCACACATAAGCTGGTAGGAGATCTGGTAGCCAAAATGAGGCAAAGAGTTAAGCTTTGCATCAAGTTCTGATCAATCGTGCCAAGCAGTGAGTTTTTACCCCCCCCCCCCCCCGCTTTCATGAATTAATATGAAATAAATTCCTTTCACACTCAATGATGTTGATGACTGATTTCGTCAATAGCTCCTACCACCCACACAATCTGATACCTGAGAAACAACGCCTCTGATATCTCTACTATCGCACTTGTTTAAATGGGAAATATAATTTCCTGTTCAACTCGTTTAATCATACAAGTGCGCACTAAGAAAAGTATGTACCAGCATTCATATTCTGCAGGATCGGTTCAATCCTCGGGATCACTGGCTTGAAACCCAGCAAGGTCCACTCAGCGTTTCATTCTACTGAACCAAATGGTATGAAATAAATACCACTATACTGGATAATACAGACTGAGTATCCCTTCTCCAAAATGCTTTGGGACCAGAAGTACTTTGGATAACCGGTCATTTCAGATAACAGATCATTTTCCCAAATAAGATATATTAAATCCTCTCAGCTCTCATGACATACAGTAATATCAATGTAAATACTGTATAGAGCAAATAAATCACTGTTACTGGGATGTAGCTGTGATGTGAGGCATCGTTGGGAACCTGCCGTTGGCGTGTCAGGCCTGCACACGTGTCATTGTATTACCCTATGTGGGCGTGGGGGTATCTGGGCATGCATGGAAAGGCTATATCACAGCTTAAGGGGGCTGGACACACTGTTGTGCGTTTGCATTCTGACAGATGTGTGTGGAATTTGAAACTTGTGAAATTATAATTATTTTCAAGATAATGGACCATTTTGGATAAGTGATATTCACCCTGTAGTAACATCCCTAGGACCTCAGTGTACCTTTTTGTTTTTGGCTAAATGCCACCACAGAATTTTAAGGTGGTCATCTTTTTAACCTACTTTTGGGGTTGACACTAAGCTTCACTTTTATTGTTTCTTTTACATGTATTTACACATTTTTGTGACTAAGGGAACCACATAAATTCACTGTGCCGCTGGAATCAAAATACTTTACTTTTGTTATTTTAGACATATTTTAGACAACTGAAAGGAACTAACGCTTTTTCATAAAATTAAACTGTTTTTGTTTTTTTGCTTGTTAAAATATAACATCAGGTCCTTTTCTCCTCACAGTAGTGCTATGTGTAAGACGATGGAGCTGCCATCTTACTTACCTTTCGGTCATGTCATGTCTATCTAACAGAAGTAAGATGGAGCCCAGCTGCCTGTTGCTGTACGTACACACAGACTCTCCCATTGATACAAGCACAACTCATGCATTGATAATACGCTCTGAAAAGGTTACTTATTTCAAATGTTATTTACTCTAAAGAGGTATTACTCAGTGACTCCATTTTGAGTATTTTTTTGTGGCGAAGTGAAACTCAACAAAATTGAAAGGTTAAATATTTTAATTGGATATTGGACCGAATAGCAAGTCAAGATCCAAGAACATTTTGTACTGGGATCCATTTACATGTATGTTCAGGAGGGAAAAATGGAATATGTAAAATCTCCGAAATCATGAATGGAACTCTAAATATGGAAGCCATTTAAAGGGGCTCTGTCACCTAAACCTCGTTTATACTGTGACTTTTGAGAAGAACAAATTAATCAGCTGCAGGCACATGGGGAGGGGAAAAGGAGAATTTGTTGTGTTTTGGTTTCACCACAGAAGTTACATTGCTGACAGATCAGCGTGGCTGTTTAGGCAAAGTAACCCCTCAACGCCTAAGATAACTTCCTATACCTACTATAAAACTAACCCTAAAACTGACCCCTAATACCAACTCTAAAACCCGAATTCTAACCCTAGTAGCCCCTAATACTAACCCTAAAACTAACTCCTAGACCTAAAACTAACTTAAAGGGGTGTAACAAGCAGGCTCAGTAGCCAGATGTTAATTCTCGTTTGCGGGTTCAATATCTTCTCAGCCCTCAGTCTTTCAGAATCGATTGTCAGCTCCCTGGTCAGCACTCCTTACTAATAAGTCATTCGTAGCAATTCCCAGAAGTAGACATGGCTACCAAGGATTTCACAGCAAGAACAAATTTATTGTGGACAAGACAGCACATTTATACAGTAAAACATCTTGAGAACAGGGGAGATTGAAAAATACCGTACACTTAAAGAGATTTTAAACAAAGGATAATATAATACAATTAAACCTGGTGCCAGTCTGGGGAGGAAACCAATGAGAGTACACTCATTGTAGCAACCAAATCGGGGCTGAGGCCAGAGGAAGGTCTCTTTAATCCTTTTAACTTTGGGGACCTTTAAACTCCTGGCCAATGAAATGGGTGCCTTCCTTTCCCCCTTGGTCCTGAGGGTCTGGCACCAGGGGTCAGGGAAAACACAGTGATCTGCCCTTTGGAGGGGTATTAAAAACCGTGGAAACATGGGGATGCACTGGCTATCACATTCAAAGTTTAACATACTTTTGCCGGCCAGCTCCCAGAGTCACGGTGGTTTCATGACAAGGGGTATCAGTCAATTTATTTAGATTTAACATTAAAACCATCCTAATAAATACATTACACAGTACACTTATTATATCTCGGAGAGTTTTGATTTCAGCACTAGCATGGACGGCACCTTGAAAATAATTTTTGATCTATCCATTATGCGCGACAAACTGGAGAATATGCTCGTGGGCATGTAGGCTAGATTACATTACCGACCACCACATCGTCGACACTCGCCAAGCACACTGAGCGGCACTGGCAATATAGCTGTATTGTCACCATCAAATGTTATTTCCTTCAAGAAGTCGCTTGACGGAGGAAACAGTTAAGTCACCTGTAATTAAATAAAATTAATTTAAGGGTTCCGGTATTTTTTTTTAACTTAATTTCACCCTTTAACTTTTGGTATTTTTCTTCAGCAATGAATTACAGTTAACACTTGATAGACGCCAATACACGGAGCGGAGATCTCGCACAGATGTTAGAGTAATGCATCTTAAAGGGACCAGAAGAGTTAGGCATCAGGTTCCAGAAGCAAAGGGTTAATTGGAAAGTTACTCCGATGGATTCTCCTTATTTTAGGTCTTTCCATCTGTTCAGCAGCTGCTGGTTGAGGGCTCCCAGGGGCTTAGAGCTAATTTGTAGAACTACAGGGGGCTGTGCCTGGCAATAGGAAAAGTCTATTAGTGCTGCTTATGTTGAATATTGTCAGCTTGATGTCTTCCACATGCTTCTGTTTTACTTCGTGTTTAACCCTTTGTTGGAGGCGGTTATCATGTCGGATTCCATAGAAGCCAGTTAACCTTCCTGGTGTTGGCTGCAATTAAGGCGTAAGCCCTGTTGTTGAGTCAAGATGTAGCAAAGTATTGGTTACGTCATGGAACCCTACAGCTTGCCTCGCAACATGTCCTAAGACTAATGTGGCCGTGGTGAGGTCATGCTACATTACTCATTGCCATGTGCATCTCAGCGGTCAATAGAGACATGACGCCAGAGGGATCAGAGAATGGCGGACCAGATGGCAGGATGTTACTCAAGGCTCATTTAAGTGGAGACACAGTTGAACGAGCTTAAAACTCGGCTCCAACAAGTCCATAGCGAGTTCCATCATCGTAAGATCTGCCTGTTGGGACAGTTTTCCATGCTGCGGTATTGTTAGTATACTTATTTTGAAAGTTTGAACATATTTCATGAATTTGTGCACGGTGTGTAGTGAAAACAACACATGACAATGCAATTGATTTAGAAGAAGGTGAGGGTTGGCAATGGGGAGAGAGGAGCAATTGCCTCCCTGGATGTTCTCAAACCTGACTCAATGAGCTGGTGGCTGCACCGCTTTTCACTTCTAAATGACCCAGTGCGTAGGCCAGGCAGCCATCTGCCTCTGATGAGGTTCTGGCTGGGATCAATAGGTTAGGATAGAAACCCAGAGGTCAGGTATGCCCCATATTCTGAAAGAATCAATAAAAGTATGACCCCCAATGTATAATATACAAAGAAAAAAATGAAGAAAGGGTGCAGTAACCAGGCTATACCCCAGACACTGCCTAATCAATACATATATAAACAAGGAGCTGCACACCAAATAATACTCAATGTTTTATTATATCAAAAATATCAAATAAATATAATCCAGTAAATGTAAAAATGTACATCCAAACAAATGAACAGACTAATTATTACATTATAATTCAAACAACAAAGGTGAGCTGTAGAAAAAAAACACTTACTGGGAAGAGAAACGGGCACAAACTGGCTAGGATGACACCTAAATGTTTCGGCTAATCAGCCTTCTTCGGGATACCTCCAGACAAAAGCCAGTTTATGACCTTTATAATGTAATCATTAGTCTGTTTTGTCTATGCATTTACTAGATTTTATTTATTGAATGCTTCATACTCTGGGCTTCCATGCAGATCGCACCACAGACATACACTTATGCAAGAGAGCAATTGTCCCATCCACCTTCACAGCATTTTCCTCCCATCTGCATTTTTGGATCTGTAGTACAGAAGGTGATGAAAGACCAATAGAAACTGAGTAAACATGTGGTGCTCAGCCACTGCTAAACCTGTCTGACTCAAGAACTACTGTGTGGTAGGAGCCAAAGAGGTTTTGGGAGCGATTGTTCAACATTTGGCTTGACCATTCATTTAAAGGGACCCTACCATAAAGGTTAACTTTAAGTACGGTCTACATTACGGTTGGTTTCTGTGTTCCTCATGCAGAGGAAGGTTACCACGCATTTTGGGTCTAGATTGCCCTTACGGAGTGGAATTAGACTAATATGTTAACGGAGAGGTCTCCTCAGTAATGGTGACAGCGAGGAAGAAATATAGATGTTAATTTTCATATCATTGTAGCTGAGTGAGGTCTTCTATGGTTTTAATTTTACAAGGCTTTGGAACAGATGTCAAGGAGTCACAGAGATTAGGTTGGCCAACGCGTTCCGTGAATGCATTAAGACATGTTGATGATAAAATTATTAATTTCAAATTTTTTTATATTATTTAGTCTATTTAATGTGCATACATCTAAATACAGGGAGTGCAGAATTATTAGGCAAGTTGTATTTTTGAGGATTAATTTTATTATTGAACAACAACCATGTTCTCAATGAACCCAAAAAACTCATTAATATCAAAGCTGAATATTTTTGGAAGTAGTTTTTAGTTTGTTTTTAGTTTTAGCTATTTTAGGGGGATATCTGTGTGTGCAGGTGACTATTACTGTGCATAATTATTAGGCAACTTAACAAAAAACATATACCCATTTCAATTATTTATTTTTACCAGTGAAACCAATATACCATCTCAACATTCACAAATATACATTTCTGACATTCAAAAACAAAACAAAAACAAATCAGTGACCAATTTAGCCACCTTTCTTTGCAAGGACACTCAAAAGCCTGCCATCCATGAATTCTGTCAGTGTTTTGATCTGTTCACCATCAACATTGCGTGCAGCAGCAACCACAGCCTCCCAGACACTGTTCAGAGAGGTGTACTGTTTTCCCTCCTTGTAAATCTCACATTTGATGATGTACCACAGGTTCTCAATGGGGTTCAGATCAGGTGAACAAGGAGGCCATGTCATTAGATTTTCTTCTTTTATACCCTTTCTTGCCAGCCACGTTGTGGAGTACTTGGACGAGTGTGATGGAGCATTGTCCTGCATGAAAATCATGTTTTTCTTGAAGGATGCAGACTTCTTCCTGTACCACTGCTTGAAGAAGGTGTCTTCCAGGAACTGGCAGTAGGACTGGGAGTTGAGCTTGACTCCATCCTCAACCCGAAAAGGCCCCACAAGCTCATCTTTGATGATACCAGCCCAAACCAGTACTCCACCTCCACCTTGCTGGCGTCTGAGTCGGACTGGAGCTCTCTGCCCTTTACCAATCCAGCCACGGGCCCATCCATCTGGCCCATCAAGACTCACTCTCATTTCCTCAGTCCATAAAACCTTAGAAAAATCAGTCTTGAGATATTTCTTGGCCCAGTCTTGACGTTTCAGCTTGTGTGTCTTGTTCAGTGGTGGTCGTCTTTCAGCCTTTCTTACCTTGGCCATGTCTCTGAGTATTGCACACCTTGTGCTTTTGGGCACTCCAGTGATGTTGCAGCTCTGAAATATGGCCAAACTGGTGGCAAGTGGCATCGTGGCAGCTGCACGCTTGACTTTTCTCAGTTCATGGGCAGTTATTTTGCGCCTTGGTTTTTCCACATGCTTCTTGCGACCCTGTTGACTATTTTGAATGAAACGCTTGATTGTTCGATGATCACGCTTCAGAAGCTTTGCAATTTTAAGAGTGCTGCATCCCTCTGCAAGATATCTCACTATTTTTGACTTTTCTGAGCCTGTCAAGTCCTTCTTTTGACCCATTTTGCCAAAGGAAAGGAAGTTGCCTAATAATTATGCACACCTGATATAGGGTGTTGATGTCATTAGACCACACCCCTTCTCATTACAGAGATGCACATCACCTAATATGCTTAATTGGTAGTAGGCTTTCGAGCCTATACAGCTTGGAGTAAGACAACATGCATAAAGAGGATGATGTGGTCAAAATACTCATTTGCCTAATAATTCTGCACTCCCTGTATACTTATTTGTGTCCTTGTTCAAAGCTGGACATCCTATTTTTTTTTTTATCAGACTAATACTTTCCCGTTGATTAGGGGAGGAATTTATTACATACCCTGCACTTATCTATACCGTATATTCTGTTTTTTTTTTGTTGTTTTTTTTTTTTACATTTTCAAACCATTGCTTTACATTCAGTAAAGGATTATTTGGGCTCAAGATAGAGCCTTGTAATAAAAACATTCATATAATTAAGTAAAACGGATTAAGGACAATTTGATAATCTGCAAGTAAGATTCTCGAGTTGTAGAAGACTTCCTTGTCTGAGCCTCTTGATTTATGTGGGAAAGCAGGTGATGTAATGGAAACAAGTTTTGGCTTGGCTTAAGATTGGTGCTAAAATGTAAAAAAAAAAAAATATTCTGGTTTATAGAAAGCAAAGAAACAGAAAAACAACAATGGTCAAGTACAACTCACAGAATGTGGTCTACTGTAATGTGTGAAAGCACTTTTGATCCACTGGAATTCCTCTCACAAGTATCATCGTGTCTTAAAATCATTAAGCTGTCCTACTTTGAATGTAGAACCTCTATCTCGCAGTCCAAATTTAAATTTTGTGGTATATATATATATATATACGGTCTCAACAAACTCAGTAGTGCACATAGAAACTTCGACTTCCAAGCCATATCTCCATGTCCCAAGTTGCTGAGGGCACAAGTTGGGACATATGTTCCTGGCTTACACCAGGATGCTCAGGGGTGTGACAAAAAAATCCCAGGGGTGGGGTCAAACAAAAAAGTTGTGACCATGCAAAACTGCGCACATACCATTCCTTAAGAAATGCTGTGCATTTTCAGTAATGCACCTATTTTTTTTGTGATGCTGGAGAAAAAAACCTGGGACATAAAGACAGAGGTCTGAGACATGATGTTCTCTCACGGACCATTTTAGCTATATATTAAAAAAAAATTAAAGTTGGGCTAATAGAACATGGAACCCTTTTAAAAGTTTGATAAATCTATGAAATGTTTATAAGCCATAGTGGCAAATCTAGTCTATATTTACTACTTTTGTAGCTGAGGAACTTTTACAGAAATTATTTGTGGATTAATATAGTCCCACAATACTTTTGCATGGGGACTTCTTCTACATTGTACAAAAGGACAAAGAAAAGAAGAACTTCATCAGTGGTGTAGTAGACACTTCAGTGGAGGCACATTGGTACTTGATATGAAATAAGAGAAACCATAAAGAAAAGCACCAACGTTTGGTAAAAAAAAAATCACCACATTTAGCTTAACTTGATCCTTCAAAGACCTGAAAAAAAATTGTATGTTTTCCACATGGCATGTTTAGACGTTAGGAGTCTTACTACATTATATCATGGATTTGAGATAGCTCAAAAAACTTTTTTCCCCAACAGTGTTTTTTATGGACCATTCAGGCACGAAAGAAGATCGACACATGTTTAATGTGTAAGAAAACAGTACAAGAGATATCGGCAAAAGAAATGTATTGCTGTGACATATAAAAACATACATGGTTTCAGAAATAATGATTCAGGCATGATTATGGCACGCTCGTGTTATTGAATATATTGGATTCCAAGTTTTCTTAAAACATGAGCGTTACACTTATTTTCAATTGTTGTCAAAACTCCTGGCCCTTCTAGATTTGTATATATTTGATATCAAAACATCATGTCAAAGTTTTGGACCACCCAGTCAAAAGTTCTGTAACATAAACCACGGTCATCCCATGTTCTATTTGGGGATATATAGACGATTACCATCCAATGATTGTTTTATAATTGAACCAACATTTGAACTTATCGAGCATCCACAGATGTGCTTTAGTACTATACATTTTAAATTACATTGTAATTTGTAAGAAATTAAAATATAGTATATAGATATTAAAAATGGAGGCCCCTAATTAAAATCTAAATAAGGAACTTCCATGTTGTTTGAAGACCAAGGGAAGATAAAAGGTCAACCCCAAACAAAATTGACTTCCACCCTCTGAGCAGCCATCCCTCCTAATCTCACATTCTGTTTTTTGGCAGTATATCAAAACTCCCCCCACTTTCTGTATCTGAATAATTCCAAGCATCCACATGTACACTTGGTGGTAGAAAACCTGCACATGCAAGTTTTAGAAAGCTCCTCTGCTATGTATGCACACATTTCGAATACAGTTATCAGCTACCAACATTTTTTTTAGTTGGTTTCCCCCCAAATGATATACACCTATTAGCCATAACATTATGAACCAACTGAACCAATATTGTGTAGGATGCCAAAACAGCCCTGGCCAGTCGAGGCATGGACTCCACTAGACCTCTGAAGGTGTGCTATGGTATCTGACAGCAAGACATAAACAGCAGATCCTTTAAGTCCTGTAAGTTGCGAGGTAGGGCCTCCATGGATCGGACTTGTTTGTCCAGAACATCCGATTGGATTGAGATCTGGGGAATTTGGAGGGCGAGTCAACACCTTGAACTTGTTGTTGTGTTTCTCAAAACATTCCAAAACCATTTTTTGCTTTGAGGCAGGGCGCATTATCCTGTTGAAAGAGGCCAATGCCATCAAGGAGTACAGTTTCCATGAAAGGGGTTACATGGTCTGTAACAATGCTTAGGTAGATGGTGCATGTCAAAGTAACATCCACATGAATGGCAGGACCCAAGGTTTCCCAGCAGAACATTGCCCAAATCTTCACACCGCCTCCGACGGCTTGCCACCTGTCAGTGGTCATAATGTTATGGCTGATCGGTGTATATTCAACTTTTAAATGCATATCATTTTTGATTTTTTAACAAGCACTAAATATGGTAGGTGACTTAAGTCAGGAAGATCTTTCAATTGCAAAGTCCATGGGGGGGGGGGGGGGGGAGATACAAACTGAGGTTTAAGGAATAAACCCACAGATTTCGGCACTATTTATTTCATTATGTCATATGTCTGCAGATTGATGCTCGATTTTAATGGTTGTGGTTTGTTTTGCAAACCATTAGGAATACAGGAGGTTTCTTTTGCATGTGCTTGTGTTGCCCCCCCCCCCCCCCCTCTCTCTTCAATCAACACTTAATATATCTTAACCATACATTTCTGGCTAAAGACCTACTACAGCAGATTTTTTTTCCTGTGGCCATTTCCTGTTTAAAAAACACACACCGGAATATGGTTTCCCACATGCTTTTCTTTACATAACAGGGTCCCAGGAGGAAAAGTGGGACATATCCTGCCTTCTGAAATATTTCCTTCCCCTATTTCTTTTCTAACCTTATAGCTAACCACAATGCAACAGTTTCTATTCGCGGTGCACCTGCACATCTCTTCAGGCACTCCGATTTAACTGGAAGAATGTAGAAGTATAGGGATATTGTTACATGGATGGACATAAAAATAATAGGGACTATTGTGGATCTGTTTTATGTCTGATGTCATTATGCCAATTCTAACACTTTGCAGAGTGCAACATATTGTTTTTCCTGTAGGAATAATGTATAGGAAACAGTTCGGACATACATATGGATAGCATGGAATGATCTTCTTGCCATGTGTGTATGTGTGTGTGTTTTTTTGTGTGCAAATATGCTCAGCACCTGCATCCTTTTGGGTAAGCCAACATCACATCTGACACCGGGAAAAGCAAAGTATGTCAATTATTTGAGAGAGTTTAGAAATCCCTACCAAGAGGCAACACGTTAAATGTAGCCATTTTTTTTTACTTATTTACGATTTAGAAAGAAAGACCAATTATTTTAATCCAGAATAAATTGCTGGTAATTAATGACAATAATAATGATAATTAAATAGAAATGTTAGCATGTGTTTATGGCAGAATTAAATGAGGGTGTCAAAATGGTACACCAAATTAGAAGGATCGATCTTTATTGTGGTCTACTGACACTCCCGGCTTGAATTTGGTAAATGTGTACTTCACCCATTTGTTAGAGACCGTGTTATCCAATCTTAGAGGAGCCATAACAACAAAAAGTTTTTTTTACCCATGCCGCTCCCAGAAGGTTTTTTTTTAAGATTTTTTTTAGTGGGAAGTCTACAGTCTCTTGGCTAATGGAGTCTTGGAATGATTGGCCACAAATGTTTTACACAAAAACACCAACACCAGGATGTATGGAGAATATTATTAATAAAAGTATGAATTAGCCATTACTAGTACTTTTTTATTATTGTTATTAATAATAAAAAAACTAACATCACTCCAAATAATGATGCTAATAATAATTAATTATTCATAATTATCATACCGTAATAATAATTTAGAAAATGACTTTTTGAGTTGAAATTTTTTTTCCAAATTCGCCGGTTTTTCAACATTTTCCAATTCTGCCTCTGGGATAAATATTGGCAACAAAATCAGAAACACTTCTGTAAAAGTGAACCAATAGTAACAAAAGAGTTAATACAGATAAAACAATTTCATTCTATTTGTTAGAAATGCTCGCGTTCAAGTTCTGACATACAGAGTCTGGTGAAAAGACTTTTGTTTGGCTCTTCGCATAAAATCTGGACACTGAATAATAGCATATTTATTTCCATATTTCTATCACACAGCTTCGGTTACATTTGTTATGTTGGGAATTCAAGCATCTTTTCAAAAAAAATCCAAGAGAACGTCTCTGACAGCAGTGTTGATGCGTATTGATACCATAATTGAAGTTTCGGACTCCATCTGTCAACAGATTTTCTAATCCTTTCTTGTAAACTGAAACTCGAAATGATAATCATATGCTTGTGTGCCCAAAACTGAATGTAATATTTCTGCAATGTTTTGTAATAAAAAAAAACAAAACAAAAAAAAAAAACAGTTGGGTGCTTAAGAGCTAGATCATTAAATTGTTTTGCAGAACAAAATATTAGGTCAGGCATCTCAATCACAGCATTAAATTGACCTTGGATTTATTTATTTCAGCAATATTGTCAACATGAGAAACTTTAACTCTTTCATAACCCTCAAGCATTTAGGCAAATGAGTACAAAACAGAAACTTTTAGGTCAAACTAAAACAAAAAAAAAACAAAAAACCCCATGCAAGTCACTGGTAAATAACTACATACTCCATATCTGTAAGTCAGCTTTAGAGCTATATTTGGTATACTTATTTTCTCATTTTGATTTGCTACTAGTAAATTAAATTGATCTTAAAATAATAATAATGCACATGGATGGCTTATTGAACTAAATATATATTTAAAAAAAAAAAAAGACAAAATAAAAATAGAAACTAAAAAAGAATTATGCATTTATTAAGCAAATTATTATTATTATCATAAATAAAACAATCACACACAAAAAATGAAGAACCACATATTTGTTGATATACTAGCCATTTATAAATCTTTGATACCCTAATATTATTATATATACATATATGTTATAATTCAACAAAATTTTCAAAAAAGTTATAATCACCAACATATATTTATAAAGTAATCAGCGCAGTTATGTTCAAACTATAGTATAATATTGTTTCTCATGTCTGAAGTAAAAACAACTATTATTTCAACCTGCTTCAATATTTCTCTGTTAAAAAAAAATAGAGATCCCATGAAAAACAAGACAATGCCTAAGGGTTTTCTGAAATAAACATATTACTAATTTTACACTTTTTAAACATGGAAAAGGTAGTGACTAAAAAGTGACACACGTGTTGAATATATTGCGATGTTACCAAATGTCCCGCTTTTTTGTTTAAGGTCCTTCCCTGGCATTAATGTCTAAGACATACTGAGCCTAAATTTGAGCGAATGGGCTCCAGGCACCTGGTGTCTGTAACGGGCAAGCTGATGACTCCCTCTTGCGAAGTCGCGCAATGTCACATGACTCCATCCCCTTTTGGTTCCCCCGCTCTCTCGCATCACAGGACTCCTAATTCCAAAGTTGTGAAGTATGCCATTTGTAAAATCTTGTATTACAGAATATAAAAAAAAAAAAACAGTGACCAAAGGATATAAGTATAAGCCAACAGGCCTGCTAAAAGTGGCATTGATTAATGAATGCCATAGACTAACAATATACACCGCTTTAAAAAAAAAATACTGACATGTCAGGATTTAATGTAGCTCATTCCAAGGAGGTGCATCCTATACGAAACACCCGCATAATGGATCTGTCATTATGTATTCGCTTCTCTTCCTCTCCAAGATAAATGATTCTTGTATAGCTGGAAACATGACCTTAGGGCATGACCGTCTTTGCTTCCGCCTGTATGTAGCAGTTGGCGTCATCTATTCTGAATACATATATTATTTCTTTTTAGACTAAAAAAACAACAACTCTATTTTTTGAACTAGGGAACTAGTCCTCTTTGTGCCACTTTACAAATCAAATTATTTGATTTTTTTTTTTTAACTGAGAAGTATAAAAACGATGATCGTAAAACCTTTGTAAATAATTAGAAGCACAGAACGGATCCAACCAAGAAAGATAATATTACTAAGTACCATTTATTGGCCAAGTCCAGATTGTCAGGTCTCATCCTCAGACATTAATGAGGCCAAGACAAAATTTCCTACTTACAAAAGCACAGTTGACAATTTTGACTGGTTACAGTTATTTGAGCATTTACAGTTTTGTTCCAAGCTGAGATATGCATATACCCTTCCAAAAAGCGTGCACAACTGTCTGCTCACAACGGTACATGACTTGGTCTTTATCCAACCCAACAGAAGAATGGGGGAAGCACTGGGCATGCCAGACAATGGTGTCACCATGACAATATGAGCCGTGTACCCTGCGGCACCAACACATGTACAGTGTCTTATCTCTGGTTGCCCCTGCAGGCATATCTATAGAAGTAGTCAACAAAAAATAATCTATGTTTAACTGAAAGATTGCATTAAGTGTAGGCATTTTAAATAGCAAATGTTTTAGTCAAAGAATTCAAGTAAAATACCTTGTAGCTCTGTATAGCTCTACCTGGGGGCAGACATTTTGGGTCGGATGAAGGAAAATCTGACCCAAGATTCTAAACAACATGGATGCCCTCTCATAGAGCAAAGAGGGCTTAATAGGTTGCTTTACACTTGAATTAATCTTTCAATTAAAACATAAATTCATTTGGTGCCAACATTTATCATTTAAAAAGCTGGTGGAATTCACTTTCCAATTTAGTTTTTTTTTTTTTATAGGGCATAATTTCCTTTCTGGATGAAAATAATGGCTTTCTTGGCTCAGGAGAAAAGCCCTTGGTGGTTCAGTGTGGTCCATCCTTTTTACACAGACGCCACCTGCTCTGCCCATAGGTGATCCTGCATGGGGCGAGGATGTCATGATACCCAGATCGAGGAATTTCCATGGCCTGGTAGCATATACCCTACTAGATCTCCACAAAGATTACAATGTTAATTAAAATTTTAAAAAAGACCCACATTTATACAATACTGTCTGACTGTTTGAATTCCCATACATGCTATGGGTAGAATTAACAACTTTTACACATGGGAGGACCAGCATCTATTTGGCTGGGGGCAAAAAAAAAAAAAAATGTAGTTACCCATGGGGCAATTTTACGAGTCCACCCAATATCATCAGAGATATATATAGATATATAGGCAAGAAAGATAGAAAGAAATTACGACCCCAATGGGGCATTTAGAAGTGAAAAGTGGAGCAGTCTCATTCCATTTGGTAACATTAGAGTGTGGTCCGCGGGGGGCAATTGTCTGATTCCAATTTTTTCCGATCCTCCCTTGTACTCCGAACATGCTTTCTAACCTACAAGTTACTATCGGTCAGTAAGTAGAGACCTGTTAGTGAGTTAATGTGCAAGTTGTATCTCTGCAATAAACCTACCACTAGATAAAACCAGATCTGCTAATATAGGCAGATATAATAAATCCAGATTGATTCTTCTCGCAGCTATTGAACCTTGGCCCCAATTCCCATAACTGCAGACTTTACAGTCTATCTAACTTGCTGCGTTGACCAAACTCTCTGCATTTCTTCAGTCACACTGGTCTCAACTAATCTCTCACAATTAAATCTATGAGTGGAATGTAATTTGGCAAGCCAGTGTTTTTCTTTTTTCTTTTACTTGCTAAATTCGCAGATGATAATAATCAATCAATTTGTAATGATTGCTTGAAAAGAACACGGGGTGGGACATGTTTCTTTAAGTTTGCTCACCGGTTACACATTTTCTTGATTCATTTCCTTTATTTGGCTCCTCGAGTGTCTAAATCACTTGGCATTTATTACTTGTTTTGTGTAGCAGTTCTTTGTGAGAAGAGCAGCCCTTTAATGTGTTTATAATGCAACTAGTAGAATCCACTTTGCAATTTACAGGATTGTAGGAAACAGTTTCCTTTCTGGATCAAAAGAAAGGCAGAAAGAAATGTAAAGGTAACTTACTTTAATTTGTTTTCCTGGACAGAAAATCTAGATATACACCTAGGGGTCTGTTCTTCAATCACTTTTTAGGACAGACCTGAGGAGCTTTAATCCCGATTACGATCCCACCTCCTGTCCTAAAGCTGCTCTATCTGCTCTACAAGATTGGGCCTTCATGATTTTGTTATCCACAAGCCTGTAAGTAGGCAGCATCTACACTTTTGGGGCTATTCACTATAAGGGCAGTCACTAGTGACTTGAGATGAGATGTACAAGTCCTCATCAGAGATTACCTTTCTAAGCAAACTCACCAGGAATGTCCCTGCACAATACTAAATTCGTGAGATGAAATGTACATTTCTTCTCAACTGCCCTAATTTCACCTCAACTCACCTAAGAGGTCTATTCCTAATGCGTCAGGCGTTCTAGTTTGTCCCCGTCTATGTGCTGTACCAAGCGTTACATAAATTGTTATGGCGCTGTATAAATAAAATGTTATGTAATATTCACTAAAGAATGAACTGTGGAGATGTCACATGGGAATTGCACCTCCGGTGATGCGGGATGCCAGGGGTCTGACTTAAAAACGGGGATGGTCCGCAACACTGTGCAGACACCGCTGTGTGATCCAGTTCACAACTTTGGTTACAGCTCAGGACTGAATCCTTCCCAGCATCACCCAAATCACCCTGTAAACTTCTGTTGCCTGTCGAGATATTTCATGAGAGTTGACGCATTTGTGACATAAATGACTGACTGGTGTGTTGGCTTTATGGCAGCAGATTGGCTTTTTCCCCAGGCAGAGCTTGAAGCATGGGGAATGTTTATTTGTCCTTGTTGAAAAAAGAAAAAAAAAAACTCAAATTTTTTAATTTACAAGAAGAAAAAAAATTGACCCTGAAAAGGTCCTTAACTCCTTTGCGCTGGATGGCGCTTTGGTGCTTAACAGCTTCATGCGTCAGCTTCATTTTACATGTCAGACGGAGGCTACTAAAGGTGGCCTCATCCGATAGTGGGGACCCCACTGCAAGACACTGCACACAGCTCATCACAGGGGAGACCAACAGGGCAGAGCCTCAAATCTGTGACTGTCCCTCCCAAAGAGGAAAAAGTAGGGAGGCATACTTTGAGTAATAACCCCCCCCCCCCCATAATAAATTGTCTATACATCGTGTCAGCAGAATTGTAAGCCAACGCATGGGTTAGGAGAAATCTGGTGTCTCCTTGTGTCTTGATATGCAAATTACAAATTTCTCATTGAAAATTAGTTAATTTGCATACCAAGCCTCAAGTGACATCATAAGCAGCAGACAACACAGACACATATTTTTTCTTATTTGTTGTATTTGCTACATAGTGCCTTTAAGTCCCTTTAACAATTCAGGAATCTTTTCTCCTGCACTCACAAGTCTCCAACAACTCTTTACTGAAGACATTGCCCCGTCTGCCCATTGTTCTCATATCTTACTATTTCCCTGTAAGGTTCTTTCCCCTTCTGCAATAATTCAACCTCACTCCAAACAAAAGGACCCATTGTGTTCTATCTCATAAACATTATAAAGTTTATGGTGGAAAGAAAAAGAAAAAAAAAAAAAAAATAGGGAGAACCTAAAGGAGTTTGTACATTGAACTCAAGCCCATATTTGCAGAGCAATGAGGAAAGTCAGATAGTAAAAGGGCCAGGTTTAGAGATATAGGGAAGAAAGAAATTAAAAGTTCATTCTACAGCAGGGGCTCTTAATCTTTTTTGAGATTACACCTCGATTCTAATTTTTTACCAATGTCTCCAATAGGGTGACCACACAGCCATTTTATTCAGGGACACTTATAACAAACACACTTTCCAGGGCTGTAATCAGTAATATGAAAAGGGGCATGTACTAAAAAAAAACGCAAATATATTTTATGTGCAAAACAATTTTTGTTCTCCTGTTGCTCCTGTTGCCATGTACTAAACATTTAACACTCAAATAGTACATACGAGCAAATTGTGAATAAAAAACGGGCATAATTGCGAATAAAAACAGGTAATTTTGCAAATATTTTTCTACCTCTTTTGATAGCGCTCGCTAAAAGCTGGTGTAATGTTCACACGCAAATAAGAATTATTTTTCACAAAATATCCGCAAAGCTCTTTAGCGTGCGCAAATATAATCGCAATTTATTAGCGCAGCGGGAAAAATGCACGCAAAATAAAAATAAACGGAAGAGGAGCAAATCAGGGAAAACAAGTGTAGAATGTTACAAATCGTCGCAAATTGCTCCTTACTCGTGTTTTACCTACTTTTTTCCCCCACTGCACTTGTTTAGTACATGACCGCCATAGACTGGTCTGTAATCTTTATTCTAAAGAATACATCCCGGGAGTGCAGATTTTTTTCATATGTGTCCCAGAATAAAACGGCAATATGGTCACCTTAGTCTTAAACCCCCAATGCATTTCACATCTCTTAGTCATTGGAAGGTGATTGTAACATAAATGGGTGATGGGAACCATTTGCTACTTTATTTCATATAAAACTCATATCTTTCTCCATTGTTTTTTAATCCCTAATGGTGATGATTGATGGAGTGACTGAAATACATTTGAAAAAGATCATACAGATGTGTTTTATTTTTATTATCATTTTCATTTCAACAGATGTTTTAGAATAGGGGATTGCAAACCTACAAAACTCTATTGGAAAAATCTAACATGGTTTATGCTAGAGGTGCACAGTGTGCAAAAGTGCATGTATGTATCATGCCAAACTTAACCAGTGTGAGGCTACAAATGCAGAATTTTTAGTGTACAGCCAATCTGGAAAAAAGTAAAGCTAAACAGAGATAGGTCTATTATAGGACTAAACAACACAGGAAGTACAAACAGGTAAATGCATTCAACAGAAAGTAATCAAGATCGCTTGCTAGGGATCCGTCTAACATCTATATTTCTAAGTAGGTTTTATTTTTGTGTGTGCAATGTTTCTTTAAGGCAAACATCTGATACAACAAAAAGTGGCACTTGCTGATTCACTGGTTAAACCACTCCTGTTTTAGGACATATAATTAGAGAGCAGACCACACCTAAATATATTTTAATAGCTTGTAAAAACATACCATGCTCAAAAATGGTTTTGTATCACCAGACATAAATCATGTGTATATTTTTTTGTTTTTTATTAGCGTTTATATATTTTATAGAGTTGGGTTGTACAAACCCTTACACCTCCCCCCCCCCCCCCCCCCCCAATTGGGTCACAGCGCCCTCGTGAGCTGAATGTAAAAAATGATCTATAAATTGTAGTAGAAGAATGGCGTGCAAATGCATAGATTGAGAGGAAAAGAAGTACTCAATGAGTCTGTGTTTCCCACTTATGACATCTCTGTGTGGCCTGATTTGCATTTGTATTGGGCTAACTTAAAGAGCAAAGATAAGTCTTTTTTAATTTTTTTTTCATGAAGGAAACCAAAAGGGTATCCATTAAACTGGTGTGCCAAACTAGTCACTCTTGCAAAGCTACCCTGGAACATTGTGTTACACATAGTTGCTAACATCAGCCATGTTTCCAGGGACACATATCATAGTTGCCAACATAGTCCATGTTTCCAGGGACCCATATTTGTTCCACATGCTGCAGAAAGAGCATGCAAGTGCAGCCCGACAATCTGTAGGATGCATATACGCACAAACACAATCCAATTAATCATGGTAGGTCCTATGAGACCTGCTTAATTAATTGGATTGTGTCTGTGTGTATATGCATCCTACATACTGCCGGGCTGCTCTTTGCATGCTCTTTCTGCAGCACGTGGAACAAATATGTGTCCCTGGAAACATGGCCGATGTTGGCAACTATGACATATGTGTTACATATGCTACTGAAAGAGCATGCAAAGTGCAGTCCAGCAGTATATAAGAAATATTTGCACAATTTTTCTTTTTTTACTCACAATTCACTTTTTAGTGGATAGACTCTGCTGGAGTAAAACTAAACAACTGTCCACAACTTGTCACGAAAGCTAGCCACTAGTTAGTTACAGGAACTCATTCCATGCTCCAAAATGTTGTTTCTTACAGGTAATAAAGATTGCAAAAATTAAAATGGTCTAAAGACGTTGTTTAAATCGAGCCAAACAGGCAGACAGTCAAACTATTAAAGGCTCAACCCTATATAAACACATAAAACAGAAAGTGAGGCACACACACCTATAGTAATTATGAAGTAACAAGCCACAAAAGCTAATAATTTAAACTTTTCAGTCTTTAAAGTAACGTTTACTCAGAATTATGTGCTGCTGTTATTTCCTGTCTCTTCTAAAAAACAAGTTTCTTTATACATCTATTTGGCTTTTACAGACCTCCCAACCTTCAAGTGGCCCCCCAAAAAATGGATACTTATTGGACATTTTCAGTGACCAAACATTCAGAGCTCCCAGAAAAGAGGGACAATAGATGAAGAAATAGGAAACAGGGGCATGGAGTACAAACAAAGTATTACCCCCCCCCCCCCCCCAAATAGGGTCACTAGGGAGACACACACATCATTCGATATCGGTTACTGACTGTATTCCAACAAATCACTGACAATTAAAGGGACACCATCCCCTAGACACTACTTATACTGTGACTGGAGAGAATAAAAGAGGATGAAGAGTGATCTATACATTGTGTTAGCAGAATTGCTAGCAAGGGCATCAATTAAAAGAACCATGTGTTGTAAATGGATCTGTGTACTGCTAATTTAAGATGGTCTCATTTCTCATTTAAGGGGACTCTTGAGGCTATTTACTAAAAAAAAAGGGTGAGATGAATATTTCATCTCACCAGTTTAGCTATGCGTTGTGCAGGGACAAACCAGGCAAGTTTGCTCAGTGGGGGAAACTCACTAGGATTGTCCCTGCACAGTGTATAGCTAAATTACTCACCTTTCTGTCAAACTAAATGAACACATTTTCACTGAAAGGTGCCATTTGCATATCAATCCACAAGGTGATGTCATAAACAGGAGACTCCACAGACACATTGTTTTTCTTATTGTATCTATTGCAATTCTACTAACAAAATCTATAGATCATTTTGTTTTACGCTCTACATCCACAGTTTGAACACTGTTGTTCCTTTGAGCAGGGACCGTTGAAAATATAACAAGCACAAAAGACAAGAGCAGAATGGCAAGATTCATCCCAGGGGGCACGTTCCACATGGTAGCCCGGGATTGTGGAAGGACTAAGAATACATTTGGCATACAGTAGGGTGACCACGTTGCCCATTTTAGTCAGGGCCATTCATCAAAGATCTGTATTCCAGGGCTATAATCAGCAATGTGCATACCAGTCTGAAGCCTTTATCTTAACCAAAGCAAAGTATGCAGCATTTTATAAGTATCCCTGAATACAACTCTGATGTGGTCACCCAGCCACACAAACTACCTAACGCACATAAGGAGCTATGTTTAAAAGTGCTATGGCTGTGTGAGCCAACGTTTGGTGCAAACTCCCGACAAAAATCAGTTGGAGTTTGACCAAATGTGTTCCACACTTCTGGCACTTTTAACTGGCAAGCTTTAAAAAACGTTTGAAAAGTATTGCGATGTATAAAAAACAAAACAAAGGTAAAATCACCATTGTACGTAAGAAACAGTAATGGCACCTTTTTTGTGGCCTTCTCCAGACCTTCTTTTTCAGGAGTCTCCCAAGAGCTTCTTGCGCAGGAGTATCCCGAGGCCTTCTTGTGCGGGACTCTCTCGAGAGCTTCTTGTGCACGACTCTCCCGAGACCGTCTTGTGCACGACTCTCCCGAGACCGTCTTGTGCACGACTCTCCCGAGACCGTCTTGTGCACGACTCTCCCGAGACCGTCTTGTGCACGACTCTCCCGAGACCGTCTTGTGCACGACTCTCCCGAGACCGTCTTGTGCACGACTCTCCCGAGACCTTCTTGTGCAAGACTCTCCTGAGACATTCTAGTGCATGACTTATTCAAATTAATATACCCATGGGGTTTATTAATAAAGGTGCATTCTGGGGGCAATAGTAGTAAAAGTGGGACAATCGGGAGGAAAATTCCATGGGGATTGCTCCACTTCTAGAAAATGTTCTTTATACATAACCCTCAGAGAGCGCTATTCTTTTATCTGTGTCTATGAGCCTCTTTTGCTGTATTGGTTTATGTTACAGACAATTTACCACCCAAGGTGGCCCAAATCATTCAAACTCAACCAGCCCACAGGGCAATTGCCTTTTTTTCCTCTCTCTATAATATACGACCCAGCTCCTGACCTCTGGCATAAGGGGTTAACCATCCCTGTGTTAAAGGGCCCCTCGCAGCTCTCCATGGGGTGTTAAGTAAAACAAAGCATTTTTGTAAGAAATAATTTCCCTACATAGTATCAGATGATCCATAGGGCTGTTTATTCCCACATCCCAGTCCAAGTAATTAGCACAGTGGGAATTTGTTTTCAGTTAATTGCCACAATGATGCAGCTATTGGAGGCATAGTGGGTGGTCTGCAATGCAACATTTGGGAACTTGACCCTTATCCTGTTTAATGTTATGTCACTGGTAATTGGGAACCAAACAATGAAGTAACACACTGCACAGACAGACATCTTAATGTGTACTTCCTTCCAGCCAGCAGCCTCCTATACATACAGTAATTATGGACTGATTGATATATACTGGGCCAGTCCAAACTTTAAGTAGGTGATTATCCACTCAGTATTTTATTGTATGATCTGTTTTATAAACTGATAATCATCCGTGACTGGCATCCCAAAAACGGCATTTTTAAAAGAAAATTAAATGGTGACTCACAGCAAGAGGAATTCATGGTGAAGCCCAAGTCAGCAGAAAATGTGTTTTTGGAAATGTGGGGACATGTGGGGTGATTTTCTGATGAAACTTAACAAGGTTATGCTGTTTTTGAGAGGCAGTTATTAAGGCTTGGGGTGTTTGGTTTTTATTGAAAGTATCCAAGATTTTTAACCAATTTTCAAACTTCTTTAGCACTTATTTATGTTTTGTACATTGTGACAGTTTTTTTTTTATTTTAAACTGCATAGTTGCTAACATCGGCCATGTTTCCAGGGACATATATTTGTACCACATGCTGCAGAAAGAGTATGCAAAGTGCAGCCAGGCAGTATGTAGGATGGATATACGCACAGACACAATCCAATTAATTCATCATGGTAGGTCCTATGAGATCTTCACCCTGATTTAATTAATTGGATTGTGTCCAGATATCCATATATATATATATCCAGCCTACATACTGCCGGGCTGCACTTTGCATGCTCTTTCTGCAGCATGTGGAACAAATATGTGTTCCTGGAAACATGGCCGATGTTGGCAACTATGCATAAGGAGTATAGGAATGGTATTTGGTCACTTTTAATTGAAAGGTTGCATCATTCAAATTTTAAATAGGAAATGTTTGATGGAACATCTTGGGTTCAGATGGGTCAGATCTTCCTTTCGCTGACCCAAGATTCTAAATCAAGTGCCTGCCCTCTAATAGTGCTGTACCAGTAAAGAGCTTCTTAAAAAGCTACTTTATTTTGAATCTTTCTTTAACAGGCAACTACATATTTGCCAACTTCGGCCATGTTTCCAGGGACACCTATTTGTTTCACATGCTGAAGAAAGAGCATGCAAAGAGCAGCCCGGCAGTATGTAGGATGGATATACGCACAGACACAATCCAATGAATTAATCCGGGTGGAGATCTCATAGGACCTACCATGATTAATTAATTGGATTGTATCTGTGCGTATATCTATCGTACATACTGCCGGGCTGCACTTTGCATGCTCTTTCTGCAGCATGTGGAACAAATAGGTGTCCCTTGAAACATGGGCGATATTGGCAACTATGCAACTTTACTTTATTTCTATTTTCCACTTGTGCTTCCAATTTAGAAGGCCAAGTGAAAAATTATTTGCCCCTAGTATGAGGATGAACTGGCGGGTACTTTTGATAGTACATGCTAGTTTATCCATGGTTGCCAACATTGGCCATGTTTCCAGTGACACATATGTGTTCCACGTGCTGCAGAAAGAGCATGCACAGTGCAGCCCGGGAGTATGTAGGATGGATATACGCACAGGCACAATCCAATTAATTAATCATGGTCGGTCCCATGAGATCTCCACCCTGATTAATTAATTGGATTGTGTCTGTGTGTATATCCATCCTACATACTGTCAGGCTGCACTTTGCATGTACAACAAATATGTGTCCCTGGAAACATAACCGATGTTGGCAACTATGGTCTATCGTCAGACCGGCAGCTGCCATGCTTCCAGGGGAAGCAAACAGCCTGGTCTGACTCTCTCTTAGCTACGTCCCCCTCTGCTGATCCCATACAAAAACAAGGACCCCTGCACACTGCAGACCCCAATCAATTGACAGGCTTCTTTCAAGGAAGCAAGAGTTAAAAACATAAAAATAAATGTAAGAAATTGTTCATGAAAACATTCCTATTTAAAACATCTACACTTGAGACATCAGTTACCCTTTAAGGACTGGGGTTAGGAGTGTTTAATTCCCTTTAACTGATATATATATATGAATGGAACAGTGGCTCTCACACTGATACAATCACTCCCATTCAGTCGCTGAGTTTGTTCACTCTGGCAGCCGAGAGGGAAGTTCACTTATACGATAATATCTTCATGTTATCAGCTTCCTTTGAGGATATGTTTCAGCTATTTGCTTTTTTTGTGTAAAAATGAATATTCCTATTCTCCTGCAGTGTGTTTTGTACCAATCTTATCGGTGGATTATTGTTTGCCTCCAGTATCTTCTTTGAACTAAATGTGCTATACAGCAGGGCTACAAAAAGAAATGCTACACTCCGTGTACAAAGTCTTATCGCCACACTGGCAAATATGCCCTTAATTCACTTCATATAACGCTGGAGGAATGAAGGACTTAAGGGGGGGTCAATACATTGATTACTGCTCATGTTTATGACATCACCTGGCAGGCTAAAGCAAACGATGCATTTGCAAGTGAAGAACTTAATTTAAAGGGAGACTAAACTTTTTGTTCACTTGGGCTTCTATAATAGAAGCACAAGTGAAACGTCCATTGTCCCTAGTATGAGGATGAGCTGGCGAGTATTTTTGATAGTACACGCCAGTTTTTCCGCTGACTGGCAGCTGCCATGTTTCCATAGGAAGCAGGCAGCCGTCTGGTCGGCGACTGGCTCTCTCTCTGCTAGCGCAGAGAGAGAGACCCTCGTTTTTGCATGGGATCAGCAGGGGGGGGGGGACCCTTAACTAGGTACCCCCTGCTGACTCCATGCAAAAACGAGGGTCTCTCTCTACGCTAGCAGCGAGAGACCCTCGCTCTTGGCTGTCAGAGAGGGGCGAGCCCCCGCTCTGATTGGCTGTGCGAGTGTCGACGTTTGTCAGCACGCGACAACCAGGAACTGCTGTGTCTCGCATGAGAGACACAGCAGTTAGTAAACCCGCGTGTATCTATTAAGATTCAAGGAAGCAAGGGTGTAAACTACGTTTAATTTTCCTTTAAATATGAAGTCACTGGATGATGGCCTTAAAGTGCAGCCATTTTAATGTATTTTTCCTATTAATCTGGTTATGTGTGCTATGCACAATACACATTTCATTTTTTTTATTTATCCCTTTAAATAATTTACATTTTCATATATTACTGAAACTTTACACTAGATCATTAACCTTCCCCCTCCCTCTGAGGGGCGTTGAAGCTCTGTGTTCTACATGCCGGCTTGATTGCGGCCAGTACTAAAATTGACAGAACAGACCTATTTTTTTGGTGACTTGTCAAGTTTGGTGTGTCCCAAGATTACTACTCCTTATATACAGTACTTTGCATGTCTACATGCAGCATTGGGATCAAAGGGACTGTATCACCTTTTTTTTACTGTGCATGTAGAGAAAAAACTTGCATTAGCAGAATTGTGCAAGCAAATGCCGAAATTAGCAGAAAGACTTGTTTGAAATGTGTCTGTGGAGTCTCGTGTTTATGACATCACCAGTGGCTTGATATGCAAATGAACTAGGGAAATGTGTAGTTTGCATATTAATATGTCAACCCACGGATGATGTCATAAGTAGGGATCTCCAAAAACACTTTTTTTATAACACGTTTCTTCTAATTTTCATTTGCTTGCAATTTTGCTATCACAATGTATAGATCATATACAATATGTTTTTATTCTTTGTTTACACAGTAAAAACAATGTTTAGGTGATACAGTCACTATTATCCTGCAGGGTCCCACATAACCCTGTCCACCCATGGCTCTGCCCTCTCTTCGTCCCAGGACCCTGTACAGACATGCCAAGCTCAGGTAGATACAGCTTTCCAAATGTACTATTTGTTATCAGCGCGAAAAGCCTAGTTATGGAGTCATTATTGACATTGAAGGGAAAGTAATGCCTTAAAGGGACAGCTCCACCTAGCATATCCTCTATATGTTGTACAGGTGTTTAATATATGTGAAATGGACTTATATTTACTTTTAAATAAATGTATTGTTCTCTTGTAGTTTTACATTGAGCATAATTTTACCGTGGTGCGAAACGCGTCAAGTGTTTCTGCTACTTCCCACTTTATCTGCTTGAATATGTTTTGTATTCCTATCACCTTTGAAGATTAAAACCACTACCTTTTTTACCTGGAAAATGTGAGTGCGCTCTTCTGTGTTCCTGTTTTTGATTTTGGCTATTTGCCGGGCGCTGGGTTGGCGCCTTTGGAGCAGCACCTCACCAGAAGCCGCAGAGGGATTACTTCTACTTGGTTGATACGGTGGAGCCCGGTACCTCTCTTCTGTTCTCATAATTTTACCGGGGCTTCTTAATTCAGTGACATCCTGGACGGAAGGCTTGGAGAGATGGGCAGGACTGTTACTATGGGTACAGTAATAAAACGGATACTCTATTTGCTGTTTTTTGAGGACAGGGAGAATTTAGGGAATACATTGGTCAGATAGATCTGTTTCTCTTTATTTTCGACGGTAAGGTACTTATCTAATGAATGTTAAAGCTGTAAGTTAAACATAAATATGCATTCATTTATTTGCTTTCAGGGATCCTGTGCGAAACGCGTGAGGCTTATTCTCTCTCTCTCTCTCTCTGTCACCATGCTTCACTTACCCCCAAATGTTCTTCTGCTGAGTTCCTGACAACTCCTGCCAAGTTCTCCACAGAACCTGACCACCATGTTCACGCCACCTGGCATTAGAATCCAGGATGAAGGATATTTTAATCCTTTAACATTTAATTCTGGACATTATATGTAAAAAAATAAATTTAAAAAAATCACACAAATAGATAAGGATGGTTATCTGCTACCACCTAGTGGTTATTAAAGGGTGATGCATGGAAGGGAATGCACACAGGTTTCCAAGGTCTGTTGTGTTTAGATTCTTTCTTTCCAAAATGTTATCGTTTTCAGTGTTCCTATTACCAACAAAATCTGTTTAGTTAAAAAAGAAAAAAAAGGTAAAAAGTATAGAAATTGTGGGATTTAAAAGACAAGTGTCAATATAAAATGATTGTATGTTTAATTAAAAAAATGCATCAAGTGTTGGGATTTTAAATAGAAATGCTTTAATGAAAACATACAAATAAAGTACTTTATTATTGCTCTGTATAACCAGAGCAAGGCTGCCACCTGTTGGCCCAGAGAGCAAAAACTATTTAGTTTCCCTTTGTACCACTTGATCGGCCCACCTGATAGCATCAGAGATAGACACACAAAGATGCAATGCAAGCCAGATAAGGCACGGAAACTGATAGGCAGACAACACAATTGGATAGAAAGATCAAAAGTGTTACACATTAGGGAATTTAATAGTGAAAATTGGTACAGTCCCAATCCATTGAGAGAAATTATAGAGCAGTCCCGTGGGGGCAATTGCCCTCCAGCCCTCCTTACTGCCCTCCCCTGTGTCTAACTTTATCAGACATATTGACCCAAGATTCTAAACAACATGTCCGCCCCTGATAGAGCTACAGAGGGCAAAGATTCTAAACAACATGTCCGTCCCTTGATAGAGCAATACAGAGCAAAGATTCTAAACAACATGTCTGTCCCTTAATAGAGCTATACAGAGCAAAGATTCTAAACAATATGTCCGTCCCCTGATAGAGCTATACAGTGCAAAGATTCTAAACAACATGTCCGTCTCTTGATGGAGCTATACAGGGCAAAGATTCTAAACAACATGTCTGTCCCTTAATAGAGCTATACAGGGCAAAGATTCTAAACAACATGTCCGTCCCTTGATACTCACTTGGAGTATTGTACGCAGTACTGGAGACCGTATCTCCAGAAGGATATTGATACTTTGGAGAGAGTTCAGAGAAGGGCTACTAAACTGGTTCATGGGTTGAAGGATAAAACTTACCAGGAAAGGTTAAAGCATCTTAACATGTATAGCTTGGAGGAAAGACGTAACAGGGGGGATATGATAGAAACATTTAAATACATAAAGGGAATCAACACAGTAAAGGAAGAGAGTATATTTAAAAGAAGAAAAACTACCACAACTAGAGGACATAGTCTTAAATTAGAGGGGCAACGATTTAAAAGTAATATCAGGAAGTATTACTTTACTGAGAGGGTAGTGGATGTATGGAATAGCCTGCCAGCAGAAGTGGTAGAGGTAAACACAGTCAAGGATTTTAAGCATGCGTGGGATAGACACAAGGCTATCCTAGCTATAAGACTGGGAACGGGGGACTAATAAAAGTACTCAAAAAAAAAAAAAATTGGGCAGACTAGATGGACCGAATGGATCTTATCTGCCGACACATTCTATGTTTCTATGTTTCTATGATAGAGCTGTACAGGGCAAAGATTCTAAACAATATGTCCATCCCCTAATAGAGCTGTACAGAGCAAAGACGACTGCTAAGGTAATTTATTTGTATTTTTCCATTAAAACATTTTTATATAAGATGCCTACATCTGATGCAATCTTTCAGTTAAACAGAACCAATAAAAACAATACTTGAATCTTCCATTAGTCACATAATAGTTTGCAGTTTTCTACTTAATTTTGATAAAAAAAAAAAATTCTCACTGGCATGTAGAAAGTATCAGAGGTAACCTATCAAAATGTCTTATATCAAAGTTTTTCATGATTATTGGCAAGCAATGTTGGCATGATGCGCCCCTATATGCTGACTGCCTTAAGGGTTAAGGGGCCGCTGGTCTTGATTGCAGTCCTATCCGTCCTTTGTTGCATTTGGATGTATAGATATTATCGTGTTATGTTCGGCCGCCCACTGTAACCCTACAGTTAAAGGGACTTTGTCAGCCTAAACAGTCACATATTGTGATGGTAGAGAGTAAAAAAATGATTGTGAAAATTGATCTATACATTGTGTTTGCCGAATTGCAAGCAAATACGTAAAACAAAGATAAATATACGTTTTAGAAGTGTCTGTGGTGACTCCTGGTTATAACATCCCCTGTGGCGTGATACGCACATGAACTATTTTTCTCTGGAGTGTGTCATACATATCACGCCTCTGATGTGCTTCCACCTAGTGTTACAACTGTGCAAGGAGAAAACCTTAACCTTAAACAAAATAACCTTGCATTAAAGAAATGCCTGGAGATAATATGAACTCAACTGTGCAGTATTCTTGAATGTATCTATTTAACTGTAAGTATTACAGTTATAACAAAGTATTTAATCTGGTAGGGGACAATGAGAAATACAGATATGTAAAGTACCCCAGGTGGATACTGGGAATCAACACAGTAAAGGAGGAGAGTATATTTAAAAGAAGAAAAACTACCACAACTAGAGGACATAGTCTTAAATTAGGGGGCAACGATTTAAAAGTAATATCAGGAAGTATTACTTTACTGAGAGGGTAGTGGATGTATGGAATAGCCTTCCAGCGGAAGTGGTAGAGGTAAACACAGTGAAGGAGTTTGAGCATGTGTGAGATAGGCACAAGGCTATCCTGGATATATGATAGGGAACTGGGGACTAATAAAAGTATTTAGAAAATTGGGCAGACTAGATGGCTGAATGGTTTTTATCTGCCAGTGACACATTCTATGTATCTTTGATACACCTTTCAAGCTAGAGGCTCTTAGTCATAGCCATGTCTACATGTAAAGGCATTTAACGTTTGACCTTTTGCTTCTATATTCTACAATATAGAATATTATTTTAAGAATTTCCATTTGGGTGGAAATATAACTCCGGATGCTTCCAGGTTGTTTCAGTGAAAGACTGAATCTAGTATAGATGTTTTATATAGAAATGCCTTAATGAAAATATCCAAATAAGGCACCTCTTTGCTCCATATTTTATTTCTCCAGTTCTATCAGGGAGCAGACATCTTGTCTGGAATCCTGAGTCAGATTTCACCCAAGATTCTAAACAACAAGTCCGACTCTCGATAGTGCTCAATACATTTCACCTGCTACAGAAGCTATTTTTTGACAATGAGAAATACTCTCATTTTCAAGTAAATCACACAGATGTTAAAATTGCTCAGTGTCCAACTCAAATACTATTTACCCGGGTGGGTTGAGATCTGCGTTGACAACTCAATTTATCTACTTTCGAAGACTGAAAGGCTGAGCTGGCCCTGCCAGGTATTGAACCTGTAATCCTGTAGATAGAATAGATTGTATAGGTGGTGAAGTAAGTCTCACCAGTAATCTGGAAAATGGCAGATAATAGCTGGTTATACCACAGTCACTCGTCCTTTGCATCACATATATATGAACTGGAACAAAACGGATCAACATAAATAATGAATTATATGGAAATTAGCACCTATACAAATTATAAAGTGATACTTCACTGCATGAGGATTTGTTTGACTGCATATGTCTTTATACAAACAGTATCGATGTTTAAATTAAAAGGTCAAACCAATATGCACCGATAATCGGCAACAAAATGGTCCCTCTAAATTGAAGATAGATTCGGATCACATTGGTGGCCGAATTTCAAGCTACCCAGGTAGCTCTGATGTGCCTTTCAATATTTTCGCAATTCGGAAATCATAGCCGATTCCACACAGATATCTGCCAAAACGGAATACAGCTGAAAAATGTCTGATATGCACCACACCAAAATTGTAGCCTTATTATATTATATGGGAGATTTCACACACAGAAAAAATAATCCAGAAATACCAAAAAGAATCTGAAATCTTACCAAAAAAAATAGAACAGGAAATAGGAAACGTTCAAGGTTCATGAAATCAATACAAATGATATGTGCATTCAACTGAAACCTAATTACTGTCGAAGAATGTTTACATAAATATTGAGCACATCTCCAGACAACCATTTGAGAGAAGGATCTGCACATAGCAGCAATCTAAAAATAAAGGTAAAAAAAAATTACATTGTTGATGCTGTTAACACAGTTGGTGGGCATAACAGGTCCAAGGAGGTGATGAAGAAAAGGTAAGTGCATTTAAAATACTTATACACTATAGGCAACATGTTATGCCACACTGAACTCACACCTGTAGTTCATGTAACAAATGTATTAGTTGTCTCAAGACTATTTAGGAATATACACTCCGGGAATGTCGTTTGGGGCTTCATGTGGTATAATGACTGCCACAGATGGGGAAGCTGCAAGAGTGTGTGTAGTGAACTGTAGCTGTACAGAGTATGTTAGCGGAAGAGTGTCAGCAAGCAGCATATTGCAGCAGTGAAAAAATAAATTAATGCCACAAGTAGTTATTGGCCATTGGAGTTGTTGTACAAAGTTGCAGTGCAAATCAGTGGTAACACATGTACATAGGTGTGTCTACAAATGTATGTATACATCCATATATGCATACATGCATGTAGAGATGGAGAATGGGAAAACACGTACAGATGATTAAAGATAGTATACCAATAGCAATCTTCTCTGTTATAATTCAGGTATGCTGACAACAAGAGGCAAGGGAAGAGGAGGCTATCCAAGGCCACCAAGTACTGCAGGAGCCACTGCCAACTGAGCAGGCTGACCTGCTTGATTTCGAGGAGAAGCTTCGGCAGGTCATGGGGCCTGAGACAGTTCTAGGGGTTAAGAGGGCAGAAGACACAGTCTTGCCTGGTTGTAAGTATAGAACATCCATTGATATGCTTTGCATGTGACTTGATAAGTATTAACATTGGTCTCTCACTTTCTTCCTTGCATCTGGTGCTGTGTCCCCTCAACTCCCAGCAACATCTGTTAATGAGGCCGCATTGCCTAAACAGGACTTTGGAGGTCTGTCCGAGTCGGACGTTTCAGCTGGCCATGGTGTCAGCTACCTCTTCACCTATGGTAAGTCAAACATACAAATACATGTACATGTATGTGCACGTTCTCTGTTGTAGAAACGTGCAAAAGATAGGGCTTCATACATGAAAGAGGAAATTGCATGAAATTGTGAATAGATTCTATATTGCAATGTCCTAAACATCTTCTTCTTTTCCTTCAGATATATCTGTGGGAGTGACAAGCATGCCACCCAGGGAAGTGGATCTCAAAGGTCCTGATCAACCGAGTACATGACGTGCCTTTCCACAATCTTCTGATGACCCAGGAATTCGATGTTATTGTCTATGGTCTGATTGCTGGTACCCAGCTGAATTCTCCAGCTGAACAGGGTGAATTCTGCCTGTGTTACTCGAATGAGTATGTTCAAGGGTAATCGGTGTATATTGGGTAGACATAAATCTATGGTTTTCATGGAGAAAATGTTTGATCCAAATGCCTGCATTTCCGAACGGTCCAAACAGTGGATTCGGACTTGAATTCAGGGATAATGAGTTTACACATTCTGGAGATTTGCGAAAATCAGCTAAAGTTGCTGACTCTATAAGGTCCCATAATTCACTATTAAATCACATTCATAAAGGGGACAAGCTAGTGGTGAACATTTGCAACATGTGCTGCCAATATTGAAAAGCATACAAACAATTAAAACATTTAAATTAGTTGTATTTTTTCAAAGTTAATGATATTTATGCCATTTAAAAACTTGGACATCTGTATGTAATATTAGGTATGTAGTATTTAAAAGTTCATTAAAATACTAGATGTCAACAACAGTGCAATGTTTGTCAAGTGTTGTTAGTGTTCTACATTTGGCTCACGCAGAAAGTTTGCCTTTAACACATATAATACGATTTTATGCAAGTGAAATTTTTACAAGACACTTTGTTAATAAATTAAACACTAACCCTTGATAAAAGGCATTTAAATTCCGAAACGTGGTGTAGGTGAGACGTCTGCCATATGTTGAATCTCTTCATATATTTTAATGTTTTCATTAAAAACTCTCCTTTCTCTTTTCCTTCAGCTGTTTATGTCAAAATGTATTATTTCTCATGAAAAATATTGATCCCAAATGCCATTAGAGCTTCCCAAATTGGCCATCTGTTCCTGGACACATCTAACTTCTACATGCTGCCCTGCAAAATGTATAATTCATACGAGTCCTATTTGCTCCATATTTCATTTTTCCAGCTCTATCAGGGAGCAGACATGTTGTTTGGAATCTTGAGTTACTTTCCACTTCCTTTCACCCAAGATTCTAAACAACATGTCCGACTCTTGACAGGGCTATACAGAACTCAATAAGCCACTTTTTATTTGGATACTTTCATTAAAACGTTTCTTTCTAATATCTCTATATGCAATCTTCCTGTTGTAATAATTTTTCGTGCCTACAGTTGACCTCGAAGACTCTAATCAGCCGTGTGGACTATAAACTTTTCTTCTCACATTTTAAAACATTGATGATTGATTATTTCACTACAATCTAGGAGGGAATTATATCAGGTTCTGTAGATTTTTCTTGAGTGATCTCATTCTGGACATAACCACGTCCCAGTCCAGGTAGCAGCCCTCCAGATGACGGGATACGTCGCCACCGGATTGATAACTTCTACGTCCGTGTAGAATTCGCCAGTTGTCGAATGTTATGACTTGACCTGAACAGAAGGAAGTGAATTGTTAACAAGACAAATCTTAACTCTTATATTGTTGAAACATAATATAAATATATACATAGTACCTGACACACCCAAATCAAGAATATAATGAATTATGGCAAAAGTGATAAAGTTATCTTTCTTGAAAATGACCTTGGCAGCGAGAGGATCTATTATTTTCCTGCATCTTTCAGTGTTACTTATCATTAAAAGCACTTTCCAATTGACATTTGAGTCTCTATGCGAGCAATTATTTAATGTGGATGAATACATATATATAATTAAATTACTGATTTATATTGTAAACCTTCTTGCGCTGGTAGCTCTCCGTTATTTTTTTTGGGGTGGGGGGGGGGGGGGGGGGGTTCTAGGAGGTTCAGAAATCCAGCTATAAAAACTGATGTAAACAGTAATCTAATCATTTTGGGTTAATTTGTTTACATCTTTTACCTGTGAGATTAACCCCTTCGTGACGTTGGGACGTACTATGCGTTCCTGATTTCACAGTGCCTGAAAGACGCTAGAGCGGCATAGTACGTCCTGTGTTGAACAACTCAATGTGGCTCCCCGCGATGAGCTGTTTTCGGATCCAACTGCAGGCACTTACAGCGGGATCGCACCTGTCAGATGAGGCCACTTTGAGTGGCCTCAGTCTGACAGGGAAAATGTAGCGAGCACCGGCTACATTTTGCTAAATCGCGCTGTGCCCGAACTTCCGGGATTCGGGCACGCCTCTGTGACGTCACACGTAATGTCCGGAGGTCTCGTAATTTTTTGGCAGGGACCCACAGGGTCTATCACCTTGTGATCGGTGGCCAGGAACAAATCGTGACGTCATGCGTCACGAAGGGGTTAAACCTCAGCCCCCCGTCCCCCCGGTAAATAAATGCAAAGCTGCATTCACTAATTAAAATCATTCCTCAAAGGCAGCATTCATAATGGGAGAGACCCCAATTGGATGATCACGACCAGAAAACAACAGGACTGTCCCATTAAATTCAGGACTGTTGGCAAGTATGACATATGAATGTCTCCATGGGATCTTACACACCTGGTTTCATTTTGAAGGAAAAGGTATTTTCCGGTGTGTTCAGGAGATCGACAAATTCCTTCAGAGAGGAGTAAAAAGGCTGCACTTCTTCAGCTGGTATATCCAGCACGGAGTCTCTTGTGGCATTATTAAAATTAATACGGAGCAGTTCACCCGTCTGGTCTAATCTATGAGAAAGAGGAAGCCAGTTACACAGTGTATCATATCACAGCATTGATGGAGGCTAGATTATCAGATAGTGTTAAGAATTACAAACCATGAGTCCCGTCCCCCCTACTACCACCCCTGGGAGACAGAAGGGGCTAAATCTTGGTCTTCTTGGTTCAAACTTTGTCCTCCTGTCCAATGCTAATACTGGATTGTTTTGTGTTTGGTGACAGCTGTTGCTGTGATGTCAGTAGAAATTTGAGAGTACCAATAGTGTCATAAAAGATATATATATATATATTTTTTTTTTTTTTGGGAGTATGCTGTTCTGTATCTCTGTTCATTTCATTATAGGAACATTTTTATATTCTATGTATAAAATAAACTGTTTATGCCATTTGCCGCCCCCCATCTCATTCTCCTCTATGTCTCTGTGTTATGGATCCCTCCCACATAACCCCCCTATTTACCTACCCAACTCCCTCTATTTTTCAAAGTTTTATATATATATATATATATATATTAATTAATAGCATTTAATTTACAATAAATATATTTTTGTGTAGAATGTACTATTTTGAATGCATGTAAAGGTTGCTTTGGACACCGTGGCATAGCTAGGAACATCACCGCTGGGACCCCCGACCACTCAACACATCACCATATGATATACCACCACCGCAATACACCCTTATACAACCTCTGACCTCTTGGTCCCAGGACATGAGGGGCGGAGCTACATGGGGTAGCCCACCCCATGTAGCTCCGCCCCTCATGTCCTGGGACCAAGAGGTCAGAGGTTGTATGTGGGTGTATTGCGGTGGTGGTATATCATATGGTGATGTGTTGAGTGGTCGGGGGTCCCAGCGGTGATGTTCCTAGCTATGCCACGGTCCATGCAGCCAGCATGAACTTGGCTGATCCCAGGATGATCCAAACTCTGACCTCTGGAGTTCAATTCTCCTTGTTTAGGCTGTGTAGGTCTGTATGTCTAATACACAGTTTAAACACAACAGAGCCTGCGCACAGTGAATGGGCAGTTTTGCTGCCCTGACAGACCCAAATTTGACAGTGCAGGACCCCCAAAAAAGGGACTGTCTTGAAAAATTTGGTACTGTTAGCAACTATTTACCGCCCTTTTCCTCCAGTTTTGTCCCTGCATTACTTTATGCAATGCCAGCTTTGCCTTGAAACTGCAGTGATCGCAAAGGTGGCCCAGGCCAGTGGTTGGACGGGTTGCAGTGGTGACTCCTGTGACCATGGTTGTTAGGCCTTTGATCGTAGATGATCACACATGACATTTTAGAGGGGATATGATAATGTTGTATAAATATGTACAGACCCAAAACAAAGGGGTCTCTAAAGACCTGTTCATTAACAGAACAGTATAAGACTAAGACTTGAAGAAAGGAGATTTAGTCTATGGCAGAGAAAGGGCTTTTTACAGGAAGGACAATAAAGGTATGGAGTTCACTGCCTGAAGAGGTAATGCTAGCAAATACAATAGATGCCTTTTAAAAGGGGTCTGGATACTTTATTATTGAGGCAGAACATAGAGGGTTAGTATAGGCATTTATATTTATTTAGGGCTTTTTTTATCCTAGGAGAAATCTGATTGCCATTTGGAGTCCAGAAGGATTTTTTTCCCCATAGAAAGCAAAATTCTAAATTGACGAAAGAACTAAGTTTTTTTTTTTAAACAAGGAATAGGAAAAGGGTTGAACTTGATGGACACAAGTCTAAATTCAACCTAAACCATGTAACTATGTAACATTAGAGTACAAAGGAAGAGCAACACTTCTAGTTCACATGCACCAGTTTTATACATAACCCGCATTGTGCTTGTTTTTTTAAAATTCTGTGCTATGTTTATTACAATTTATCCAAAGCCAAAAAAATGGCTTGTTACAATGCTACCCCGCCACTTATGGACAAATAACCTAATAACACTGCAGTTTGCTTGAACTATTTTTCTCATAAAAAGCACAATTTGGGTTCTGGAAGCAAAATCAAACCCTTTTCAGATAAATGGATAAAAGTTAGATACTGAAAGATATAAATCCAAAAAGCACTGTGTCGACTAACTTCATGTAAGCACATTCCATCCCAGCATTCCTACACGTTCTTACTGATTTCAACCAGGTGGTGGCAGAAGTGAGCTGTCAAACTCTCTTCTCTTCAGAAAATGGTGCAAACACATAGCTAGATCATTGAATCGACGCAGACGTGCTTACTCTATAATCCGTTGTTTGGACTGCAGAGAGAAATCGCAGTAATCAACCCCGGTGTCTGTAAACTCGACTTGAGTGGAAGCGAGGATCTTGAAGGCCTCTGGATTCTGCTCTCGAAGCTTGCGACAGACGTGGAACCCGTCCACCATTTCACTCTCACCTCCAGTTTCCGCTTGTTTCAAACAGTGTAGAAATTGTACCTGTGGCGTGAGATACAAACACGATTTCTTCCATTCGTACAAAACGAGGCTGTCAAGACTCCTTTACATTTAAAGTGACAGTGCATCCCGACAATAGAGAGACATTCCAACCAATCATTAAGCATGTCGAAATGTTGACTATTTTAATGTGCCACTAAACTTTTTTTTTTTCCCACTTGTCCTTTTACCATAGCCCCCACTCTGATTGGCTGTGCATGCGCTGACACTGTGAACATGCGCCAGTCTCCTGGTCGTCTCTGCCTTAGCTCAGAGCCGAGAGTAAACCCGCGTGCATCTGAAAAGATACATGTCGGGTTTACACAGGATAAGGAAAACTACCATTTTAACCTTTGCTTACACTGAGGAAACAAGGGTTAAAGACAGTTTTGTTTTCCTTTAATGCCAGTTAATGTCTAAAGGTCAGAAGGAAAAAAAAAAAAAAGATTTTTATCCAAACTTTACTCCACCCACTTGGTTTTCACTGTACACTTCCTGTAGTACAACTGTATGCTTTTTTTTTTTAGAGAACATTGGCCTTAATCCCCCAGTTTCTCTCAACAACATTTGTCAGTCATGTAAGATGCATATGCTAATGTGAACAGTTGGGAAGGGTGACAGTGGAGTGAATGCTTATGCTGATACTCATATAAGCAACTACTGTAGGAAGTATGGCACTGCTGTAGCAGGAGCAGACAGACAGTGAGACAGACACAGGATGTCGGCACTGTAGTATAGAAAAAAGCACAACGCATGCTAAAGATTTAGAAGTAATGTGTTCCTGCACATTAGACCTGGATAAAAGGTACGTATCATGGAAAAAGACGTTTATAGGGCACATTTTTATTTTTAGGATTTAATCTCTCTTTAACAGTCTTGATGAAGGCTCTTTTCTGCTGTACCTAACAAAATACATTCTTACTGGATGAATCAAACTTTTGAACGATTGTGTGTGTACATATATATATGTGTATGGTATACCGCAGAAACTTATCATGCTGAATAAAGAACCAATGAAACTTGGCTTATTTAGAATCAAAATCATTATTTCTAAACTTGTTACGTCTTGACTGTATTTCCTAATCATTTTCATGGAAAGCAAGGACATTTCTAAGTGACCCCAAACCTTTGAACAATGGTGTAATGCAGCTCAGATATTCAGATATAACTATATGTCTGCTTGCACAGAGAGCTGGGAAGTACTGAATCCTATGGGCTATGTAATTCTTGGCAGTCGCAGGAATATGAGGTCAGTCACATCTGTTCTAGTGGATATAGAAATGTACCTATGGTTTTCCTCTAGTTATCCAGTCTTTTTAATTTACCAATGTGTTATTTGCTTTTCCAAAAATGTTTATGCTCTAGAAAAAAAAAAAAAAAAAGAAGGAAGGTTACTTGATATAAGCTTAGTCTGAATTATTCAATCCCAGCAACTATAATAGCTGTAACACTGCAATCCTGGTCATCCTCAGCCATTTGATCTTGTGTTTGCTATAGCATTGCTGAGATGCACAGCTTGTGATCACCATCCTTCTGTTGTGCAAATGAAATGCACATTCTCATAAGGTGGCATCCTCTATGTGCCTGAGCATGATAGATGTTGTAGTTTAATGAAATGGTCAGCAGAAAAGATGCCCAGACCATCACATGTTTTTTTTTTTTTTAAATGCTCAGGCACGTAGAGGGTTAACCTCGGAATAGCCTTCCAAAAAAGAGGAGAAAGGAGACTAAGGCTGCCAAATTTTATTCTAAAAAAAAAAAAATGACCAGCCCTCCTATTGGCTGCATACATTACATTTTTTTTACCGGCTCTAATTAACCTCAGAACAGAGATTCGTAATCTGCTGCCTTCCAAAAAGAGGAAAAGGCAGACTAGGGTTGGCAACTTTTATAGAGAGAGGATTCAGAGGAGCAGGTAAGGATAATCCAAAAAATCTTCCGCTGGTTGTTGTGTGTGTACCTGCGTAAAACATGGATCATTCCAAAGATTAAAGCACCTTTTTTGGTTTATCCATATGTGCCTGGGTTTCTTCTCCGCATACTCTTGCTTCATTGATCGGTGATGAGAGCACTTGGCTTTTGCATTTATTCAGCTCTCTTTTGGAAGGGCAAAAGCAGTCTGGTGAGCCCAGGGAGTCCCGGAGACTTTTGTGCCAACTTTTATCAGTCTTCCTATTGGCTTCATACACTATGTTTTTTTCCCCGCCTGGTGGTACAACACTGGGTGGATGTCATCGCTAATAGAGATTCCAAAGAAGCCCTATGTAGAATACCAAATTAGGGCCCCTCCCGCTCTATACTTATAGACCCAATTTAACAGAGGATGGGGGGTTTGGTGACCCCAGATCATGTCACACACACTTGCTGAGCCCCAACAATCTATACATACTGAGCTAGCTGTGGATTTCTACTTTTGGCAGCACAGATCAGTGCTCCATTCTACAGAATGACGTGCAGAGCATAAAGGAGCAGGGCAGGGAGATCTGTGCTGTCAGAAGTAGAGATCCACAACTAGATCAGCAGTAGTATAGATTGTGTAGTTGGTGCTCAGAGAGTGTGTTATGATTTGAGGGGACCAGATCAGGGATGTCTAATCCCCTCACCCTCTGTTCAGTTGGGTGTATAAGTACAGAGAAAGAGGGGCCCTAATTTGGTATTCTATATAGGGCATCTCTGAAGGGGTCTCCATTAGTGGTAACATCCACCCAGTGTAAGAATTTCCTGTTTCACACATGAATGTACCTCCACATATCTGCACCCCGTCTCTTAAGAAGTGCATTAAAGAGCAGAATGGGAAATCAGACAATGTCACCACAAGAGGGGGGAAATCAAATGATTTCTTCACAGGTCCTCACAGCATAGTCACACCCCATGTGACCATGCAGCAGTCTAGTGTATCCGAATCCCCTGTAATGGAATTATAAATCCTGCTTATCCGAACACATTCCCACACACACACATTCACACACCACACACACACATCCCCCCCCCACACACACATTCACACACACACACAGACACACATCCCCCCCCACACACATTCCCCCCCCCCCCCCCCCCACACACACACCTCATGTTCTTTATCACTATTTTCAGTGAATTGTTTTTGTTTTGCCATAGTAAGATTGTAAATTGCAGGCAGCGCCTTACCCCCGGAGGATATTGAAGAGCCGGATAATCCGTGTGGAGGCTTAATTTTCCTGAGGTGTAGGCAACATTATTCGCGTCTGTTTTGTCTAGGACTTGCCAGGTGTGCCTTAGAGAACGGAGACATCAGAGCAATCTTAATAATAATAATAATAATATTAATAATAATAATAATAATAATAAGGAAGCGGAAAGTGCAGTGCACTGTTAAAGCAGGTTAAAACATTACAATCATGTGCAAAGAGGATGTTGGTTTACATTGTAAAGAATGTTTCCAGGCAATACAGGTATCTCTGCTCCTCGGCTGTTAAATTACATGATCCCCAGCAAGTATTCACACGTACATGTTAACCGAGGATCATGGAGATTGTACGGTTCTGGAACATAGCGTGGGTGGAACCCAAAGGTGGTTGGATGCACGACCCCATGAGACTGAGCTCCTGCTAAACTTGTACAGGATCCAGGTATCTGGAGCCAGGCTGCCATCAGAAATTGTGCAGCCCCTTACAGACCAAATGGTCTGGGCCCCAAACTCTTCCAATCCATTTCTCCTTTTTTACTACCCCCACATCCCTTGCCATAGCACCACACGGCACCCCAGGGCATGCCCCATCACCCAGGTCTGCTGGTGCTTGGCGACAGGCAGCTTGGTGTCTGTCCACTGCCCAATCTCATATAAAAACATATCACGCTATGCTATAGAATAACACCAGAACAAGTTTGAATTTGAGCTCTCCGCACGAAATTTCTGTAAGGATTTGATGTACGTCGGTTTGCCGACACCATATTGATTGGGTGTGAGTCAGCCGTTTATTTGCACACTTCAAATCACATGAAAGAGTTCCAGACGGAGGAAATTGATGTGCTGTTGAGGAGGTTAGATTTCCCTAGGGATCAGAATCAGACATCAAGCTTTAAGAATGTCAAAGTCAATAGCCCTGACAAATGAACCTGATTAGGTAATTAATTACATCACAGACTCGGACCATGCAAGGCATGTTTAGGCTATCACAAGGGTTGGAAGTCTATTGTCCGCTCTTCCATGACACAAGGACTATTTGCCAAGTTAAAGCATTATGGGGGTTAGTTTATTTATAGTTCTACATATGGAGCAATCACCATGGATACCAGTAGAATCTTCCTGATGTTTCGAACTAAGTTCCAAACTTTTTCCTTTGTCATTCAGATTCTAGAATACTGAGCTGACCCATAACTAACCTTGTTAGTCTTGAGATGTGACGGTAACTAGTTCACCAGACTTTTTATACATCAACCTTCTTCCTAAAGCAAACTCTTTAATAGTCTGTACATAGTAACATTGTCATTTACGTTGAAAAAAAAAAAAGGCCTAAGTCTACCAAGTTAAACCCTTCTACCTATCCTTCTACCTGCTGCTGAACTAAAAGAAGGAAAATCCCGCTAATTAATAAACTTCATATTTTATCACAAAGAGGGAAAAATCCTTCTTGACTCAACAAGATCTAAATATTAAAGTCGATTTTCTAATTTAATAGCCTTGTATGCCCTGCTTTTCTAAAAAAAAAAAATAAAAAAAAATATCCAGAGCTTTTTTTGAAGGCATCTATTGTATAGTACCACCTCTCTTGGCAGGGAGTTCCATATTTTATTGCCCTTACTGTAAGGAATACCCTCCTTTCGTTGCCTGTGAAATCGTTGCTCTCTCAGTCTTGGATTTCACACTTTCACCTCTTCTTCTCTGTACATTTTGCACATATTTATATAACGTTAAAATATCTCTAAGACGCTGTTTTTCCAGTGTACACAAATGCAACTTTAGTAGTCGCTTCATAACGAAGATCTTCCATTCCTCTTTTGTAGCCTCCATTGCACTTTCTCTAGTACCGTAACCGGTGCCCAGAATTGCACTGCATTTTCAAGGTGAGGTCTTACCAGTGACTTGTAAAGAGGCAAGATGATATCCTCCTCCCGTGAATTGATACCCCTGCTTATACATGACAATATTTTATTGGCCTTTGCAGCTGCTGACTGACATTCTATACTGTTGCTAAGTCTGTTGTCTCCAATTATTCCTAAATACTTAATTCTTTATACATAGGTTGCACCGGATGTTTGGGACAGCCAGAGGCAGCATGACAAATGACGGGAGTCTGCTTTATAAAGGCTCAAATCCAGAAAAATTATTTGAAATTATCTGCCAGTGCTCCATGCTTAAACATCACTGCCATTGAGTTCCAAAGTGGTGAAAGAACTGCCTGAAGCTATCAAACTCCAGATTAAATATTGCTTCAGTGTCACCTGAATTTTTTTATTTTTTTTTACACATCTGTTTAAAACAATATATCCAACTGTTTAATATCATTTCATTTGTAGTTAGCATATTACAGAGCCCAAGTTCAAAAACCAAAAACAAAGTTTGGTTATCCTTTAAAACGGGATTGTAGGAGGTCGAAAAGGGTAAGGTGTTTCCATTTGTGGTTGCCTCTGATTTCGCCCTCGATGTTCCTGGATTTTTTCTACAATAAACACATTGAGAAACCTGCTTTTTTATTTGTCACTGCACGGATTTATTTCCCCTGAAGCACATTTTCTCCATCCGAATTCCGAGTGAACAAAATGTAGAACTTTGAAAAAATGTCTGGCGGCAAGAATCTGGAAATGCAAAACATGCCAATATAGAGTGTGCGAGAAAAATACAGAAAATGGAGAGAAGAGATAAACTTTCCTCATAAAGTTACTCTCCATGTTGCATCCTACAGAACATAATAAGAAAACATGGCATTATGGGACTGAACACTTGCAGGTGCCTCCCAGATGCGTCTCTAAACATTATTTTGACAGACTCAAAACAAGTGGAAGCTGGTTCGTGATGTGTAAAGTGTTTAAACATTTTCTGACTGTGAGGGAAAATATATAAATTCTTTTGAAGTTGAGGAAGACATGTCATCATTCCTCTTATCATATATGTGGAATTACATCCCAAAGTGCTTTGCTTGTTTAGCAAAATCAATCTCAGACTCTATTAGGGATAATCATGTGTGTTTCCAGGAGGAGATGTGGTCAAGTAACCGGATGATTGCAGGTGCTCCTGATCTGAATTAGATTATATCATGGTCTCCTTTGTGATTAATTCAAAAAGACAGATTTAATACATCCCTTGGTCTTGTTGACTGGGACTGATTATTTTTTTGGGAAAAAAAAACACATAAAGGTAAGTGGAATACCTTAATATAAAACACTACAGAAATATAAATGTATACCCTTTGGAAACAAATATAAAAGAAGAAAACTAAAACCAATGTGGCTCACCAGTATGGTAAATCATGAAAAAAAAAAAAAAAAAAGATAGTGGCATTCAAAAATGTGCTACTTGAAATGGGTGAGAGATATTTTAAAGAATGTATTTTCTTCTGTTTTTTTTTTTTTTACTAAGGAAGAACCAATGGACAAAAACCTGAAGGGCTACTTTTATAGAACAGTTACAGCAAGCATGGGATTGATTAACTTAAGAAAGTGTTAAAACAAATAAATGGTGTTAGGTAGAAAAAGGATGGATAGTATACAACCACGGGTACTTAACCCCTTCCCGCCTGTAGGACGTTCCATGCCGTTCTACTTTTTAGTGCCTAGAGGCTAGTAGGATGGCATGGAATGTCCTACATTAAACAGCTCATTGCGGCCCCCCCCGTGATGAGCTGTACTGAGGATCAGGGACTTGGTCACCACTGTCAGGTGAGGCCACTTTGAGTGGTGTCCCTCTGACACAGAAAATGGAGCTACATCTCCAGCATCCCTGCGTGCCCGAACTTCCATGACGTCACGGAAAATCGCGAGATGCCGGCAGGAATTGATAGGGTCTATAGAGACCCTGAACAGGCCCCTGCTTTCTTGTTCCTGGATCATGGTTCCTGGATCATGAAGTGATCGGCAGCCAGGAACACATAGACGTCGGATGGTGCTTTGGTCGTTAAGGACCAAAGCACCCTCTGACGTGAAGGGGTTAAAGAGCTAAGCCAGTCCCTGGCCAGACCGTTATTTTATGATTTTCAGGGATTCTTTTACTTCAGCCATAATGTCACATATAACATAACATATAAAGCTGATGTGGTGCCCATATTCTGGACAAATATGATAAGTGGAATTCCTCAGGGATCTGTCTTGTGTACTGACAGGTGGAAGATTGTTTTCTGAATCTTTACAGGTCCATGGAAAGACCCCATCTTGAATATGCAGTTTCATTCTGGCTGCCTTTTATAAAAAAGATACATTTTGGAACTAGCGAAAGTGCAGAGGGGGACTACAAAACTAATAAGGTTGAATGACAAATTTTAGTTATGAAGAAAGGCATTAAAAGTTAAATCTGTACACACTAGAGAAACGGTGGCTTAGAGGGGATATGATAATGTTATATAAATATGAATGATGCTCTGAATTATCTGTGTGCGCAAGGATCGTGAGCAGCACAGTCTGAGCTCTGTGTGCGTTTAACACACAGAGCTATTACTGCCCGCTGCTCCCAGCGACACACCATGCCTCGCTGCTACAGAAGGGTGCGGGCAGACCTTCACCTTGCACCCGCCTCCCTCCCCCTGCCGCAATTGCTCCTCTCTTCCTTGAAAGTGGGTGAACCTTTTAAATAGGTGCCCTAGGCCGGCACCTACCTCGCCTATAGTTGGCGCAGGCCCTGGGTGCAGACATTCTTTAATGAGCCAGCCCAGTCTTAAATTACCCATCAAAACACATGAAAAGCAGAGACATTTTCTCTTTCACAAAGCCCCAAATTTGAGATTATGGACAAAAAAATTACAGCTAAACACAAACATTTCAGAAGTGTAAAAACAGTCATTGTCCAGAATGGCCAAAAATGTTCTTTAGGTCAAGTCACTAAGTGGTTTGTTAAAATATTGTTTTTTTTCTTCCTCCCGAGCTTCAGACAAATGTTGGAAAACTAAGTGGGAAGGCCGGTAAGAGCTGAGTAAATTAAGCAGTTTATTACACATAATACAAATATTCCAATTATAACAAATGGTTACTTTTTAACAAGTTTTTATTACTTTAATATGCTTGAAAAAAGTAGGTAATTTTCAGGTTGAAGGAGTCCTTTAATATATCATCAAAAATTCCCTTACTCCACAATAGAGCTAGAAAAGGGAAGGGTTGTGTGTTGGGTCATACTGTAACATTACAGTCAAGTCTGTTCCCCCGGAGTAGTGATTTGCTGATTTAATTAATCATCAGAGACATTTTTAGCAACCTCACTGATCTATGTATAAATCAATCTGACCTCTTCACCTGCAACACAGTTTTACAAGGCCTACCTTGTACCACTCGTCCCTCGCTCGCACCACAAGAGGTGTGATTTTCACACTTACGTAATTAAACTATTTATTTACATGGCAGCTGTAACAGGACGTAAAGAGTCACCTTATAAAACATTAATGTGGCCTATGGATATACTTGTCTGACTTCACCCTCCGACCTTGGAAAGAACCCCGCAATACCTTCTAGACTCGTAATACAGCCCCACAGACTTATAAACACTATTTGATAAACATTTACATTGTATTAACCAACTAACTCGAACAGTGACCACTGATTAGATCTATGAGACAGCTAAAACGTAAGGGGAGTGTAGAGAGTGTATTACGGTAAAAAATTATTTATTATGATGATCGGAGGAAAATTGTAGCAAAGGTTGCAAAGTTGGATGTGGTGGTTCCTGTTTAGGTCTCTTTATGGTTTAAGTATGAAAATTACTAATTTCCCATTGAAAGGGGGTTGATTTGTATATCAGGCCACACTTGATGCCAGAAACGGACACCATTTTTCTCTTAATTTATGCATTTGCATGCAATTCTCCTAACTTATTGCATAACCCTCAACTGTCCCCCAACTTCGCACGGGACAGTCTCAATATTGACAGTCTGTCCTGCCTTACTCTACCTCTCTCCCGCTTTCAGTACAGAGATAGAGCTCGGCAGGACAGTCCTGCGGTCCTCATCTCATGTCTTAGACACCAGATAATGCTTACTGCCCATGCGCAATAGCTCTTCTATCTTCAGTGACATCGGAACCGCGGCTGACACTCAACCTCCCCAGTCCTCCTCCCCTGAGCGCCCCTATTCGCCAGAGGCAGAAATAGGGAGGTATGATAATGTATAGATAATTTTTCTTCACTACAGTCATACTATAAACAATGTTTAGGTAATGGAGTCCCTTTAAGTATTCCCACCTCATCAATGTACAAATGCAAGTGCCGAAATAGATAAATGTAGGGGACCTCTTTTGCAAGAGATTTGTTCAAAATGTTCTCATAGTTTGTATATCTACATTTGTGTATTTCATCAGTTTTTGCACTGCTGGATTATTTTCAACAGCAATTGGCGCACGGCAGGAAGTCCGCTACTGCCGTCTACGGCTGCTCGTAGACAGAGGGATTTTATAGTCAGCGGCTTAGAAAGTGTTACTGTTCTCAAGACATAAATAATCATGTCCCTGCATCACAATGACAAATTCAGTGTTGGCTTGGAGAAGTGTACACAAAATTGGTCTTTTTTTTTTTTTTATAAGTCGTACTATACTTGTTTACATAACTTTGCTTTTTTTTTTTTTTTAGTTGTTTATAGCCTCGTTATTCTTGCCAGAAATTTCCTGGTAATGAAAAACAAACTATTCTTTTGTCGTCCCGACTACTTTATTGTACGAACATTTGCCACAACCAAGTTTCTTTGATTATGATCATACTGTGCTCATCAAGTGTACTAGGGGAAGACATTAACTAGAGTCATATGTGGCCTACAATTTATTATGGTGAAGGGGAAAAAAAGAAACAAAAAAAAAAAAAAAGAAAAACCTTCTGGTTTCTATGCTCTAATCTGGAAAGAATGCAGTTTTGGTGCCAAGATTCATAATTTTTTTTTTGTGTGTGTGTGTGTGTGTGTGTGCGCGCGCTTTTCTTTCTTTATGGATTCATCTTAAAATTCAGCAGACAAAGAGGGAGATCTTGTCCATTGTTAACCTCTGTTTTGAGGAGGGGGGGGGAGGGAGCAATGAGAATGAATGCAAACTGAAGCATTTACTATCTAAAATGCTTGGCTGGGATTCCCTGGCTGTTCTGGTTACAGTGGAGAAATGGATTTATTATTACGGAGCAGACTTGGCGAGGGAAACCGATGATTAAATTTCAAAACCCATTTTTTTTTTTTTAAATGGGCTTTAAGAGAAAATTAATGAAAATTATATAACTTGTTATTCCACATTAGACTACTAGAAAAAAAACTTGTCTGGTTATATAAATAATTTTGCTAGAGCTTCAAAAATGATTCTATGTTAAAGGAACTAGATCACCTGAACCCTGCTTCTATGGTGACTGTAGAGATTTGAAAAAAAATATAGATATAGATATAGATAAAATATAGATATTTAGGCCAAAGTGGTCGAGTTGGAAAACTTCTCCAATGCAGCTGATTGGGAGAATTCTTCCAACTCAACAACTCTGGCCTTAAGTTAGAACATCCTGTCTCAAATCCTTGCAATTCTCTCTTTATTTATTAGACCCTTTCATGCAAATATAAGAGAAAAGGAGGTTTTAAATAGGTTTGTGGTGTCTTTTTCAATCATAATTCTATACATATACTTTCTAAACATCACTTAAAAGTGGAGATGCTTTTGCAACAAGCAACCTGTCACTGTTTGCGATGGAGAGAAGAAAAATGTATCAAAAATGATTTATTGTGTGTGTAGGATTGTGATGTCTTCTGTCTGTGACCATCTTATTTCAATGAGAAATGTGTAATTTGCTCATCAGGCCAAAGGGTGAAGTCATAAAAAGCACCTTTTGGCCACATTTGTACTTTCTAGTCACAGTACATACAATGTGTTGGTAATGGAGTCCATTTAAATCCCCAAATGAAATATATATTCAAGGTTGCTCCTTAAAATGGCTGATAATGACAGACTTCGTTTGGCGGGTGTCAAATACCCACCATGTCTCTTACTCCTGGCAGGCACAGGGGGCCAGCGTCCTGCCTAGAGACGACGTACCTTGTTTGTATCAGAAGTAGGGTTGCCACTTTTTCTACCAAAAAATACCGGCCTTGCTGGTGACTCCATAGACTTAACATTGGCATCTAACCAATTTTTTACCGGCCTGCCGGTAACATACAGGCTGAGTGGCAACCCTACTCAGAAGCTAAAAGCTCCTAGAAGAGCTGTAATCACTGTCCGCTTAACAGACTTCCCTTAACAGACAGATATTCTGGCACCAATTTCAATTATGTTTTCTATTTTGTTTGTGTCAAACTGTTTAAATGTCATTGTTCAATCTATTTATCTGATCTTGTAATGTATAAATACTGTATGTGTGTTACTAAATAAAGTGTGCTCATTTTGTTTAACCTAACAAGGCGAGGGTTGTCCGTTATGTTGGGGGAATACTTGGGGGAGTGATTGTAGCCCGTTTGAGAGACTTTGTGCTGACCGGGACTTGAGGAGGAATGTCGTGGAACCCACAACGGGCAAGAGATATCGTAGCTCTCGCTGTCCCATTACAGCGGGTTTCGAACGTTGAGGGATTTTGCCAGCTGGGGTCGAATGCACTGCACATAAATCCTAGATTTCAGTGGTTGTCCAAGGGGGTTTAGAAAACCACTACAAAAAAGCAGAAATATACATGGAAAAAAAAGAAGAAAAAAAAAGTGGAAACGCACTCCAGGAATGAATGTTTTTGGATGGGAGCCTGTGCTGCGCTCAATGCCTAGAAAGATGCCAGATTCAGAGCATTTTTTTAATGACTTTCCCGTATACAAATTGTACGTTTTTAGAGGACTGTGTAATAAGAACGTTGAGTTCACAGGCAAAGTATTTTGGCTACAGTACAGAGAGGGGGAAAGAAAGTTACCAATATTATGTCCCATTACAGCAACCCCACTTTGTGATTTCATGTAAAAATACTCCATCCCCTAAGCAATGTTTTTACTGTGAATGTAGAATACCATTCAATCTACACATTGTGTTATCAGACTTGCAATCAAATCAGATTAAAAGAAAAACATTTGATTTAAAGGGACACTATCACCTATACATTGTATATACTGGGAACATATAGAATAAATCAAGCAAGCAAAAGCATAAATTAGGAGAAAAATTTGCCTGTGGCATCTCCTGTATATGTGCGGCTCGATATGCAAATGACACATTTCCCATTGTAAAGCAGTTCATTTGCATATCAAGCCACAGCATAGTTGCCAACATCGGCCATGTTTCCAGGGACACATATTTGTTCCACGTGCTGCAGAAAGAGCATGCAAAGTGCAGCCCGGCAGTATGTAGGATGGATATACGCACAGACACAGTTCAATTAATTAATCATGGCAGGTCCTATGAGATCTCCACCCTGATTAATTAATTGAATTGTGTCTGTGCGTATATCCATCCTACATACTGCCTGGCTGCACTGTGCATGCTCTTTCTGCAGCATGTGGAACAAATATGTGCCCCTGGAGACATGGCCGATGTTGGCAACTATGTTTAGACATTTGCTTACAATTCTGCTAACACATTATAGATCATTTTTCATTCACTACACTCACAGTACAAACAAACTGTTTAGGTGATCCAGTCTCTTTAAGGGTGTCTGTGTCTTCAGTTTATGACCTAACCTTGTGGCATGCTATGAAAATGAACTCTCTTCAGTAGGAAAGATATGAAATACATTTTCCTTAGAACCTATGCATTTGCTTGCAGTTGGGTAGCACAACATACTGAGTATTTGCTATCCTCTACAGTAGGGGGTCTGCAACCTGCAGCCCTCCAGCTGCTGATGTATGACATCTCCCATAATGCCAAGAGGCTGGCAGAGGAGTATGGGAAAGGTAGTCCTGCAACATATCGAGGGTGGCAAATTGCACCCCCTGCCTCTATAGTATCAACAATGTGTAGATCAAGGCGTTTACTTTCAGTAAATAAATACATGCGAGTGAACAAATGAGATGTGATTGGGCTTTAGCAGGGAGCTTATACAGTCATGCAATATATGTACTGCAGTATGTGCTGCAACCAACCAGGCATCGAGTTCCACAAAGATATCAGAATCTGTGACCATTGCATAAGGAAAAAGACTAAGAGCGCTGTGATAAAGGAAGACGTATCGTATGCGTTCGCTGTGCAGACTGATGGCTTTCGGCAGTGCAGAGTCTGCTACTGAACACACATAACACTGATCAATTCGTCATACGCACTGGACTGAGAATACAGACAAGATATAATGTCAGCTGAACTCCTCACACCTGTAAAATATGATGTTTAAATTGATAGATGGTACTTGATTAATTATTATAGGTGCTGCAGAATTATACCTCACCTCATCCTTTTGGAAGAAGGGTCCAGACTCAAAATCGTCCACCCCACACTCAGCGTAAAATGAGGGGGGCCATACGTCCATATTGGAAACACACACAGTTAGCTGTAATTGTTACTCATAAATCAGCGTAGTAGCGGATACTTTATCCAGATGACATCTGTCTCCCTGACTGTTTTCCATCTTTTCAGTCTTGCTACCATTAATTTGAAGGCCGAGCATGCTACACAACACTTCAAATCCTTAATGTACCTTGTAACAAGGGGCTTCCTGTCTAAGACACGGCATGCTTTGTTGTATCCTAAGCGTCATAGCCTCACATATGTTTCTTGTCTCCTGAAATATAGACTGGCAAGATCCAGATGAGCTTTACTCAACATTCTGGAATTAGAACATCGACTTCGACCAAGAAGATTCCAAGAAGCGAAGAAGAATTTGGAAATCTCTTACGTGGTTTGGCAGCCATTTTTATTTATCCTCGAAGCAAACAAAGGCATTTTGGCAAGTCTGTGTGCAAGGAAGGGAGGCCAAGCACTAATTGTACTGAAAATTTACAAAGAGCTATGTGGGCTATTCACTAAGAAAATGAGCTGCAAGCGAGATGGACATATAATCTCACCAATTTAGCTATACATTGTGCAGGGAGACAATCATGGTGAGTTTGCTTAGCAGGGGAAAACACCGTTTGTACCTGCACAATGTATAGTTAAACTGGTGACATGAAATGTTCATCTCACCTAAACTCACCATTTAGGGGGTCATGTACTAAACAAGTACAGTGGGGAAAAAAAGTAAGTAAAACATGAGTAAGGAGCAATTTGCGAATATTTGTAACATTTTGCGGGTTTTTTTTGTTTTTTTTACTGATTTGCGCCTCTTCTGTTTATTGTTATATAGCGGGAATTTTTCCGGTTGTGCTAATAAATTGCGATTACATTTGCGCACGCTAAACAGCTTTGCGAATATTTTGTGAAAAATAATTCTTATTTGTGTGTGAAATTTACACCAGCTTTTAGCGAGTGCTATCAAAAGAGGTAGAAAAAATATTTGCAAAATTGCCTGTTTTTATTCGCAATTATGCCCGTTTATATTCGCAATTTGCTCGTATGTACTATTTAAGCGTTAAATATATATATATATATATATGAATAAATGATTATAATAATATGCTTTAAACTCTAAGTGAGTATGTAAAAATGTTAGGTAGAAGACATATAGGATTCAATAATTACAAGCCTAATGATTAGACAATTTCTGTAGAATTATTCTGAAGGATTGTAGTATAGCCTCATTCTATTCGTTAGATCTAGATAGCCCCCATGTAGTCCTGAAAGATCTGGGACTCTTCGCAGTTTTCAAGGACCACCACTAATGCAGGATTCAGGGACAAACCATTAGTGTCCAACAGAGACACATATCAAACCTGGATGCTGATCCTTCATGATTGGTTAGAAAACTGCGATACCAAAAGTAAAAAAAAAAATACTGTAAAGAGTAGATAACACCTTATTTTTTTGGTTTATCCAACTTACAAAACCCCTTGGGTGAGATATCTCAATTGGTAAATGCCCTGACTACAGAACCTGTTCATGCCTCAAGGTCATAGGTTCAAATACCGGCAGGGTCAGCTCAGACCGTCACCCTTCCGAGGTCGAAAAATGAATGCCAGTGATTGGGTGATAATTATATTTATTATTCAGCTGCCAATTCAGTTAATTCCGAGAGCGTATACTCAAAAACGTTTTGAGTCCCACTACTAAGGCGCTGTATAAATTCTAGTTGTTATTATTATATTAACATCATTGTACTGCCAAAACGCATTAGGTCGTTATCTGCATGCAGAAAGTATACAGGAATTTAAAGGGAGGGCAGTTCATGTACCCAACTCCCCTGTTCTGATTAAAATATTTTATAAATTTATATAGTCATTTTATAACATAATGTATCAAATTGTTATTATTGTTTTTTTTTTTACTTATGCTTCTGTCCTGCTTGTAAACAGAATTCCTTGTACATATCCACATTTGTCCAAGTTATTTTCAGTAATTTGTGTATTTTTTGTGTGTAAATATTATTGTGTTTCTAACATATGTAAACCAGAAATTGGTGGCACCCCAACAATGATCTGCCTAACAAGGTGGTTGCACAGGCCATTGTCAATGCAAGCATAGCATTGTATCTATAATTCCTCAGATAGCATGGTATATGGAAGGGGAGGGTTGGCAATTGTACCTTGGCCGGCTCTCTAACCTGACTCAATGCACTGGGTTTGAACCATTTTTCCCTTCTAGATGCCCCTGTGCACCAAACTTTCTATTGTCTTGTTTGTATATCAATGTCTGTACTTTATCTGTCTATCTCTGATGATAATGGGTGGGCTGATGAAATTGCACTGAATTGTTTTTGCCCCAGGTCCAAAAGTAGACAGCCCCCCCCCCCAGTGTATGGTGGATACTTCTTGCCATGTCTAGCCAAAAGGACTCACAACGTGCTCTGCTATCGACATCTGGAATTTGTCAGATGGTGTTTTCATAGCTGGTATTCCTTGAGGAAATGAGAATACAGGATGACCCCAGTACCTAGTGTTTTCATTGGCAAACTCCAAGGAACTTCTCTACGTCACAGAAGAACAGTAGCAGCTATCAAGAAGTGCAGTTTATTCAGGGAAACCATATTCATAGCTAACACATCTGTCAAATTCCTTCTTCACTGCGTGGAGTTCAAAGTCACGCAAGATTGTGGATAAATAAAATACGGGACATCTGAGAAATCTGAGTCCATCAAACTGAAAGAGCGTGTCTATCCATTCTTTGGATTTTTTTTTAAATATATGTAATATTATTACAACTTGTATATATTTTAAAAACCATGTTGTTTTTTTTAAGTTCTTGGAAATCTTTATTAAAGAAATGGGAAAAAAAATAAAATTCTTAAAGCAAACCCTAGAAAAAGTCTTTATCAGGCTTCTGTCTGTATAAAATGACTGTTTGAATGGCAAAATAGAAAACCATAGCTAACAAAATTTCCAGGTCTAGAAAGGGTATAAAGGAAGCTCGATCAGGCAAATAATTAGAGGGGCAACGATTTAAAAGTAATATCAGGAAGTATTACTTTACTGAGAGGGTAGTGGATGTATGGAATAGCCTTCCAGCGGAAGTGGTAGAGGTAAACACGGCGAAGGAGTTTAAGCATGCGTGAGATAGGCACAAAGCTATCCTAGATATAAGATAGGGAACTGGGGACTAAGAAAAGTATTTAGAAAATTGGGCAGACTAGATGGGCCGAATGGTTCTTATCTGCCGACACATTCTATGTTTCTAAATCCTTTGATAATATAATGTCTTCTATAATAGTATCTTCCATTAAAAATATCACAGAGGAAAGAGGGGCAAGATACCTAATGCTTTTCCAGCCATTGTAGAGCTCTTACACATAGGTTACGGTGCTGCAACAATTGCCTAAAATTAGTATTTCCGCTATGGTGCATGGTTGTCAAACCCGCCATTTTTTTCATGGACCCGAATACACAGCACTTAGAATTCTTGTGTGTACAGAGGAAACCAATTAATTAACCAAGGTGGAGAACGGCCTTGATTAGTTATTAGATTTCCTTCTGGACACATATGGCACTTAGAGCAGCGTGGTAAGGTTATACATGCGCAGAATAAAAATGGCCACCCATGATGTCATAACAATTTTACTAGATTTTAAATATATCCATGCCCCATTCTCTAGCCAGCTCCAGCCCTCTCGAGGCCACATATGCCATTAATGGATAATCACGTGTACCTGTTGAGCATCATCGGAGTTCCAGCTACCATTTTGGATAACTGATCATTATAGAAATTGGTGTCTACATTAAGTAGAGGTTGCCTACTGTTATCCATGTATAAAACCAACAGCCACCAGTGGTTTTGTAAGATACAGTCCTTAGGTTTAAGGTGTATTTAGATATTTCCCTTAACACTGCTCCTGTGTTCAGCTTTGGTCAACTAATATGTTGCTTCTATTTTTGATGAATTCAATATGGTGCAAGTACACCCACTGTGAGCAATGTAAGGCGTGTGGGAGATTGTCATCTCCTTGGCTGCTGTAATGAATGCCATAGTGCAGATCATTCATTTACATATTTCTTCCCAGACTCCCTGGCTGTATTGGAAACAGAGCCCACTGTGAGTTTTCCATGGTGAAATAAATAAATATAATAATAATAATAATTGTATGGCTGCGTGAAGCTTACAGAGGTGCCTATGAGTTCCCGTAATCTCTATACTGCTTAAATCACGGGGAAGTTTTCATATTTTTACCAACTCTAAGAATACCGAGTATCTGTTTGGAATTCAATAAAAGGCATTTCCACAAGCAGAGAAGAAGAAGAAATGTTTGCATTAATTTGCAGACATACTGAGCCTGGAGAAACCAGGCTGCTAATAATTACCAGGTCTGCTCACTGTCTAAGAAGGAAGGAGCACCTTTTATTTTCCTAGAATCTAATGCATGGCAAGTCCTTCTGACAGATATAAAAAATACACATAGCAATGTTACAAAACAAAAAGCACACCATTAAAACCCATTAAAGGGACTGACTGGTGCCCAGAATGCATCTTCCAAATGTTAAAACATATTAATGTGCTATCAAAGCACTTTAAAATGCATATTTTATATTTTGCGTTGCTTAATTTTAAATACTTCCAGCTAGATTAAATTGTGAAATTACAGCAGTTTGCAAGAAACTAGGACTGCCCACACTAGCTGAGTAGAAGTCAGTTCCCTCAATTACCGTATTTGCTCAAATATAAGATGACCCTTATTATAAGATAAAAAAATAATATAAAAAAATCGATTTCGTGTTTTTATTTACCTTTTATGTGCCAATGCTGCCCCTACCCCCCAGACTTACCCAATGCTCATATATAGTAATATGTGGGAGAAAAGTATTTGTAAATGACAATACAAATGCATATACTAATGTGTACAATTAGGAAGGATGACAGGAAGGCAGACTGGGAAGCAAGAATGTTACACAAGATGTTGGTACTGTAGTAGCAGAAGGACAACAGAACATGCTGAAGGTTTGTAGATAAGTTATATATTCCAGCAAATTAAACCCTTTAACATGGCAAAAAGCTATTGTTAAGCTTTATTCCCTCTTTAAATTTCCACAGAAAATGCAGGTAGCAAAAATAATCAGTAACTCCAAATGTAGAAAAACGTTATAGGCTCTTACCCATAAAATGTAAGTCTTAGATATCCAATTCTCTTGCCAAGTTTTACCAATTCTCCTTGTTTGACTGGGGCCCCTTCCAGAAGAACTATTCCCACTTTCCTCAGTGCACTCAGCCATTCGTAGGCACTTTGGTCACATCGTAAGACATCTTCATAAGACATGGTTGGGACTTGCAGCTTAGAACCCCAGTAAAGGTGCTCTGTAAAGAAAGAACTAGGTTAGTGTGATATATATTTAATTCAGGTGACTTTGAGTCTTATGTTTAATGCTTACAAATGTTGCTTTTCTATAAATATCCCCCCTCCCCCAAAAAATTCCTAAAATATAAACTTTTATTTTTCAAGTCGACTATCAAGTTGCAAACGCCAGCTGGTTAGTATTCGCTTAATTAGTGTAACGGAGAACCTACACGTCTCAACGTCACCACGAAAGCTTTTAAAGAAGTGTGTTGGGATTGACAGAGAGATAAAAAGAATGCACAATATAGACTGAGACATGTAAATTAAACACGAGAAAAGTTATAGGCTTCCAGCAAAAAAACACAAAATGGCTGACATGGTAACCCGAGCTGTACATTTTGGCAGAAAAAGCCTGCAGATGTGTGCAAGTTGCTATGTGGTTTGTGTATGCTAGTTATTTGGGATACTTTGATTGTTGCATTTCTGAAATACATTAAAATATTTAGTTTTTTTCCCCCTTCTCCTGGGCGCCAGACAGATGTTGGATACCTGAGTGGGACAATCAGTAGAAGCTACTAACCTGACAGTTCTGAGAAAACTGAAACCCATTTAGAACCACAAAGATTACACTTTGAAGGAGTAGATGCATTCTTATAATTAATTTAACATGCATAAAAACAAATAGATCATTTTCACATCAGAATGATCCTTTAATGATAGGTCTTCCACCTGTAGGAAAATATGGTTATACAGACACTGATTAAATCCATGCTTTCTACTTTTTCTGATAAACTATTGCACATTATTAAAAGGACTGTCTGGTGCCAAAATGCATCTTCCAAATATTAATGCATGTTTAAGTGCTTTCAAAGTACTTTAAAATGCATGTTTTACATTTTGCATTACTTAAATTCTTACAGCTAGATGAAATTGTAAAATTACAGCAGTTTGCAAGAAACCAGGACTGCCCACACAGTAAAAGTCAATTTCCTTTGTTTCTTTTTGCTGCAGGAACCAGTGAGAATAATTCAAATGAATGGAATATCCTGCTTTTAGTGAGGTCATCGGACAGTTTGTTGCACTGTTAAGAGATCGAACTGTGTACAAGAGCCATTACAGTCCACACAATGTATTCTATTCCAGCAGTGCTCCATAGTGCTACAGGTGGTACCTGTGCCATAGGTATGCCATCACTGTTCTAGGCTATTGCTTTTAATTGTATTCAGTCCTTCACAGATTTATCATCACACACTTTTGCAACATTTCACATTATGTTTCTCCCATTCTTATGTTTTCAGTTTGTTTTAACAATACTCCTAAAAGTTTTAAAGGGAAACTAAACTTTTTTTTCCCACTTGTGCTTCTAATATAGAAGCACAAGTGAAAAGTTAGTTGCCCCTAGTATGAGGATGAACTGGCAGGTACTTTTAATAGTACTAGCCAGTTTATCCTCTGACCGACAGCTGCCATGTTTCCAAAGGAAGCAGGTAGCCGTCTGGTCGGCGACTGGCTCGCGCTGCTAGCGCAGAGAGAGACCCTCATTTTTGTATGAGATCAGCAGGGCGGACCTTAACTAGGTCCCCCCTGCTGATCTCATGCAAAAACGAGGGTCTCTCGCTGTGCTAGCAGCGCGAGACCCGCGCATTCAGCTGTCAGAGCCCCCGCTCTGATTGGCTGTGTGCGTGCTGACATTTGTCAGCCTGCGACAACCGGGAACTGCTGTGTCTCGCATGTGGGACACAGCAGAAAGTAAACCCGCTGGGTATCTATTAAACAACGTTTAATTTCCCTTTAAGAAATGTCCTATATGAGACTTCATATTCTCCTTCTTTTCTGATTGTTTATGTAATATAGAGTGGGTTATTTCCCCCTCTTTTTTTAATGTTATTCATGCTACTAAGCTCAAACCCTCTGATTTTATTTTTGTAAAGAAACATTTAATTTTAACAGTGGACCTTCCAATTTCTTTGCTTTTTAACCTTTCAAGATAACTAGTAAAGAAACTTCCCTTGCCGTGGATAAATTATTGGTCAACATCTGTAAAGATTTATGTCCAAATGAAAATCATAAAACATCTTCTGATAAATGTCTTGGGAGCCAACGATTACTCATGTAAGCAAGTGAAATTACAAGAAACCCAAGTAATTGCTTGCAACAATTAGACGTATTAGAAGAATATCAAAGCCTTTACATACACTGCGGTACCTCAAGTTTGGATGGGGACCACGTGGAACATGTAGGAAAAAATTTTTAATTTAAAGAGAGGTTGACATAAAAACTAAAAAAAGGATGAAGCACAATTTTTACTCGCTGCTTTTATGGTGTCGTATTATTTTTATGGTCCATATTGCCAAACGATGGCACGCCATTCTGTTTTTTGTCTTCTGTGTTCTTGGAATTCAGTTCTTCCTTCTAGAGAGGTGCACCACTCATATCTCCACAGCCATCCCCAATAAATAACATATTATGACTGAGTGGGTTATGATGAGGAATGTCCATAAATAAAAAAAAAAAAGCAAAAATGAAATGAGCTATATATTGTTCAAGATGTTTTTTCTTTTCTCCTTCTATTTTTTTTTATTTTATTTTTTTTCACCCACTTAAACACAGCATCCTGAGATATTAGTCAACATTTACTTACTGGTGCTATCATGTGTATTGTACTGTTACCTTTCTACCCCAGCACATTAATGTCCAGTCAAAATTATTTTATTCCTAAACTGGTACCAGTTTGCCAGACCAATGATGCTCTAGCCAGACTCCACAGACCATCTGTGGCCGAGGGTTGCCACCTGTACTACGAAAAAAATACTATTCATGCTACTGTCTCCATAGACTTAACCTGAGTCTCAAGCCAGTAAAATAATGGCCAGGTGGCGACCCTATCTGTGGCGATATATATAATAGATTTTTTTTTAGCATAGTTGCAAGCAAATGTATACAAAATAACAGAAATGTCTTCAATTTCCCATTGAAAGGAGTTAATTTGCATATGAGGCCACACTATGATGTCATAATGTAGAGACAGCACAGACATGTTTTCCTTTTAATTCATGCATTTTCTCTTCTAACACAATGTATAGGTATTATTTTATCCTCTACATTCCCAGAGAGAAGAGGTTTGAAAACCATTGTGCATCTAAAAATGAATAGCTTTGGGGTAAGACAATATACACACCTACAGCTTAGAGGCAGTTTAATTGCTCTTTAGGAATCAAACTTGCTTTCCAGTGACAAGCCCACTTTCTTTTAGAAAATGACACTGGGTCATAGAATAGAAGTTAAACTTGGCATCCCATGGCCAGTAGTAAGATAATTTATTAATCTACTAATTATTAATAATAAGGTATAAAAAGAACAAAGTTTACAAACTGCAGACGTTAACTGACTTATTTTTTCCACAGACCTTTTGGAAAATCTGACAGATCCCGGCAATTAAAATTAATTTTTCTCTAAAGTCTGGCTTTTTTCCTCAAGTCAGACTAAGAAGCAAAAAAAAAATAAAAAAAAAAAGACACAAAAAAACAAAAACAAGACAAGACTTGTACAAAGTTAGACTACAGAGGAGTTAGACAGTTATAATTTTGAGACTCAGATTCCCCACTGGAGTTATAAACTGGCAGACAGTTGAGGTGTGTAATCCTATTTGTCATCATTGTTGTACACTATGCTACTTCCAAGGCTTTGGGTTGATTTTTTTTAACTAAGTTTGGAGGCTGGGACTTCTTTTTCCAGAGCTATAAGAATTCAGGAAGGACTTTGAGTTGAGTAAGCAGTAGTTTGTTTCTGTTAAAAGGTCTTTTTGGCAGCATAAAGCAACTCGTTTTCGGATATATTCCTATTCCCGAGTCTTCCTTTCATAATACAGTTTCCCCCAACCCCCCAAATTAAAGAAAGGTCATTTTTAAAGATACAGAGCTTTGTTAAATCAATATTTGTTACATGCCTTCGAGAACTCACGAGAGTCGGCGCTGCCATAACAATAAAGACTCTATAGCAAATAGCGGGACAACTGACTCAAAGAGTGCTAGTGGGCTCAAAAAAATATCAGACTTCCAGCTACCTGGCTTCAAATGGGGCACGGAATACTGGTACAAGGTCTTTGAGAACCAGTTCGAAGGTCATTGGCATTTAAATAGTCACATAGCTAGACACACACCAGTAATTTGAGGAAAGCCTATTTAAAGGGTGATAAATGTTTCTACTACCAGGATTGTTCACATATATATTACATAGTTACATAGTAGTTTAGGATGAAAACAAGTCTTGAGTCCATTAAGTTCAACCCTTTTCCCTTGTTGATCCAAAAGAAGACTCTCACCAACTTATTTCAGCAATGCAATTTTGAGTTCCGCTTTTAATGGGGAAAAATAGCCCTCAATGTTCTATTTCAACATGTCTTTTAAAGACATCTAATGTATTTGATGGCACCACCTCTTCCGGCAGTGATTCGTTCATTTAACCATTACATTTGAAATCCAGAGTTTTCCGTTCGCCTAAGTTCAGTGAGTTCCAGGTCGGAGTGGGCAGGTTATTCATTAAAGCTGGCAATGAATTCACATTCTTGGTTTATAATTTCAACAAACGTAAAGTTAATAGATGAGTGTAGGTCCTTCAAAAAATGACCTTGGCCTGTTTACTTTAGGCCCTTTGGTTAGTAAACAGTGGGAGGGAAAGCTCGGATAGGTTCACACCTGACAGAAAAAAAGGTAGCTCTCTATCCCATCAAAATTTGTTTTGGGGGGGTCCTTTGTTAGGAGTTGCTAAATTGAGACCAAGATCCTTTTGCCAAAAAAATGACTTCTGCCTTTGAGGACAATTACATCCAAAAAATAACATTTTTAATTGAAAAACTGCATCAAATGTTGGCATTTTACATAAAAAATGCTTTAATAAAAGAATAAAATGAAAGTACCTTATTGAGCCCTCTTGGTTAACAAGGAGCAGACATGTTTAGAATGTTGGATCAGATAAAGGAAAGATTGACAGAACTGACTCAAGATTCTAAAGAACATGCCTGCTCCCTGATAGAGCTATATGGAGCAAAGTGTGCACAATAAGGTACTCTGTATTGTTTCATTAAAGCATTTCTTTTGAAAATGTATACACTTGATACAATCCTTTGCTTTAAAGAGAGTTAATTAACTGGCCTCAATGTAGTAGTACTAGAGAAATACTTTATTTTTAAGTAACTAAATGGCATGCAGCCCATGGAGAAATCTAGCAATTAAACAGAGAACATGAACCATTAATTGAATGGTCTTTAGTATTTACTATTCTTGCCAATTTTATAAAAAAACAGCCTCATGTGTTGCATTTGAAAATGTGGTCAGCATGTTACAAGATGATTTTACAACCCCACTGAGACCCCATGTTAAATCCCAGTAGAGGATATCCGCTCGTATGTGGTCATGATGTGATAAGCACAGTAAGTAATTTATTATGACTCCCAGCCATCTGCCCTTAATTTTAATATTTTTACAACAGGGATTGCCAACCTGCAGGGCACCAGCTGTTATTAGATTCCAACACCCACCAGCAGGAGTCCATAACTGGTTAGGCTGTAGTTAATGACATAGTATCAAAGTAAGTAAGGTTGAAAAAAAACAAAAGACCTAAGTGCATGAAGTTCCACCCTTGTCCCTATCCTTCATCCTTCTGTTGATCCAAAAGAAGGAAGTGATTTATAATTTTGCCACATTCCTTCATCACTCCAGAAAGGCAACCAGATTTCTCCTTGGATCAACAAGTTCAAAATATTAACTTGTAGTGCCAATGGACCTTGAGGACCACGTGGAAGTATGGGTAAGACCTCGCTCTGTGAGCATTGGGTGCACTGGTAAGGAGGCAGTCTTCCAGGACATTTGATCGTTGCGATAATGAATCAGATCGATCGCATGCCGCCAGTGTCAAAGCCAATTGGCGTTTTGGCATAGACGATGGGGTCAAAGGCATGACGCAACGGATTTAATGTTGATTTTCTTTTTTATACCCTTTATCAAGATCACTTCCAGTCCGACTGGCGCTAAAGTTATTCCCAACTGTACCAGATTCGACAAGGCTGTCCAGATTTGGTCAAACCATCCAGCAGAGTTCCTCAGGTGCCCATCTTCACGGGAACACCAGAGAAACTGTCTAAAAAAAAAAAAGAAGGCTAGAACCTCCTAAGGGGTATTGGCTCGGGGTAAATGGCATGTGGTCTTCATAGCCATGCCCCATTTATGTCATGAATACTGTAATGTTGCACAGTATGGAAAATGAAGTTGAATCTATATCATTCAAAATTAAAAAAGACGGTGGGGTTTATCTTATCAAATCAATGACATAGAATCCATGCAAAATTACGGACCCAAAGCAATGTAAACAGCTATTTTCTCCATATACAAATGAGTCAACTCAGCCCCCCATCAAGCTGATTATATCCCCTTGATGCCACTCAGGAACATTTGTTTCATGAGAGTTCTGAATCAGCAAAGTGATAGATCAGTAAACGCATCCCTGAGCATTCGACTGATGCCTGGCTCCATCCTATGTACTCATCTCTTACTTTGGAGACCTTACATGTTAATACCCAGGTCATAGGATATCATTGGGTTCTACGCAGTCAACTGGGATTTAATACAAGGTTCGGAAAAATTCACCATCTATTTTTCCCCGACTCTGCTATCAATGCCTTATTTTTTCCGTTCATGTCACCACAGTTAACATGCTTGTAACCAGATCTCAATACATTTTTACAACCATATATTTTAAGACTTTATATTACCCCAGGAAGAGTCTAACCAGAACCTATCATGCTTTTCTTAGACTGAGCATGACTAGTCTCAGTTATACTACAGCACCTACTGATTACCATTATGATTAGATATTACTGGTAAGTTAATTCTGGGGAAGTGGAGCAGTCACCATAGAAACCGGTGGAATGTTCCTGATGGTTAGACCACTGGGTACCAACTCAGTCCTTGAGGTACACCCAGCAGTCCAGAATTTAGGGATTACCCAGTTGTGTCTAATGTGTTTAAAAAACAACAGACTAATCCCTAAATCCAGGACTGTTGGGTGTGACCAGGATTCAGCACTGAGAGCATCATTATTTCATGAAAAGTACAACAAAATTAGGGGAAGTTTGGTGGGATTTGTTTATTTATTAAACATATTGGTTAACATCCGATTGCGTTGTTAAAGATTTTAGTTTTTCTTAATTAAAACCAGAGAGGTAAACGGCAATGCTACAATTGTGAATATAATGGTTACATAGATTTCAAGATCTCTATAAATATACAAACGGTTCCCTCTTTGTAAACAGATCTTGCTAACATCAAACTGCATGGTGGTTTTCCTACTTTCGTTAGTCAGTTGTAATTAATGGTATTTATTCCAGGTGCTTCAATAACAGCGGGAAGCTTGCTTTGGAAAATGATATTTTAAAGGCCACTTTTATGTACTGATTTAATGAAAGAGTATTTACACACAGATCACTTATGGGGAGAACTATACATGAAGTAATTTAAAAAAAAATATATATAATTTTATGAGGTTTTTAAATTTCATCAGGATACCCCTCCCCATCCTAGAAGAGTCACGGTCTCTTTATTCTCCCTGTTCTAAAACTGCTTTTTAAAGTCAGCCAAATACCTGGGTGTTCCTATGTTCGAGTATAAAAGTTGCCATTAGGAAACGGAGCTCAAAGTTTTAGACATTTCTTACCCCCGGGAAAGGAACACAGAATTGGAGTTCTACACCAAAAAAAAATTAAAGAGATATCTTGGAATTCTGACTTCCTTAAGAGCTAGTGATGCAAGCTCAAACTTTAGTTGTTAAAAGGGACTGTCTGGTACCCAAAATGTATCTTCCAAATGTTCCAAAAACTTCCAAAAGTACTTTAAAATGCATGTTTTACATTTTGCATTGCTTAAAATATATTAACATATTATAACATTTGCCTTTTTTTTGCTGCAGGAATCAATGAGAATAATGCCTGTCTCTAGTATTCAGACAGTGTGTTGCACTTTTAAGAGATCCTACGTTTACAAGAGCACAGTTACTTAGATTCCACACAATGTATTATATTCCAGCAGCACAGGAAGTGACTAAATGAAATAAAACGTTATTTACTCAGTGTCTATATAATCAGTGCTGCCGCACTTGCAGCAATCATGCAGAGTAATCACTGGGGGAGGGCTTGAGTAAAATATTAAAAATGTGATTTATGCAGAATGCCTGCATCAAATCACACTGGAAAAAAAACCTACGCACAATACAAGCAGTGATCTCTTATCTTGCTCCAAAGTGAGTTTGTGGACTAGACCGTCCCTTTAAAATAAAACTCCAATTGTCTTCTCTGAATATTCAGGACAGTACTACCAGACTAATTCAAGTCAAATGCCCAATCTCCATACGTTGGCGTTTATACTTTTAGCTTTCCATGGTTAGATTTTCTCTTTTAACTCAAAGACTGCATTATGTGTAGATGGTTTATTAAGTCATTATTTAACATAGTATCATAGTAATTTAGGTTGAAAAAAGACACAAGTCCATCAAGTTCAACCCTTCTATCTATCATTTCAGCGTTTTGATCCATAAGAAGGCAAAAAAAAACCCTAAGGAAACTTTTTCGAATGTTGCCTCCTAGGGGGAGAAAAATTCCTTCTTGACTCCAAAAGGGCAATCAGATTTCTCCTTGGATCAATAAGCTCTATTATTAATGCTTATTCTGTTATTAATAGCCCTGTATGTTCTGCTTTTCTAAAAAAACATCCAGACCATTTTTAAATGCATCTATTGTGGTTGATAGCACTACCTCTCTTGGCAGTGAGTTCCATAATTGTATTGTCCTTACGTAAAGAATCCCTTCCTTCGCTGTCTATGAAATCTTTGCTCTTCCAGTCTCAGGGGGTGACCTCTTGTTCTTTGTACATTTCTATTAATGAACAGGTCCCTGGAGAGCTCCTTATATTGGCCCTGCACAAATTTGTATAATGTTATCATATCCCCTCTAAGACGCCTTTTTTATAGAGTAAATAAATGCAATTTTTTAATAAAATAATGTACACTATTGAGCCCTCTTGGCACTGTATAGCTCTAACAGGAAGCAGACATATTGTTTATAATCTGGGGTCTACACTTAATGCAATATTTCAATTAAACATAACAACAAATAAAACATTGCTACGTTTTAAAGAAGACACAATGTAGCAGTGTACCATCGTATCTAGCCCTACTGGACAGACTGTACGGAATGTATTCTATAGTGCAATACCATTTGCTTGGCATCTTAAACATCTCCTCCTAAACCATTTGATAAACTATGCCTTTCTGTTCCTGTGTATCGAATGATTTACTCCATTTTTTTAAGCATTAATCATTACCTGACACAATCTGCTGTGTGTAAATGTCACATTTCCATTGTGGAAAACTGTATTTATTTTCTTGGAACGTAAGAGACAAATGGATAGCAGACAATGGGGAATAAGGCTTCTGACTGTCATTAATTTACAAAAGGGAAATATACCAGACAAGCCAACAATCTGGAGAGAATTTTTTTCTTTTTAAAAAAAAATAATTAAATAATATAAACTGTTCCTGGGTTTTCAGAGTGATATGAATTTATTTTTTAAACATAGATCATCTGCTTTCCAAAATAAGTGCTAACTGTGCTGGGGAGTTACAATGTGTCTTTCCCCATTTAGCTCCTTCCACCAGGAGAAATATTAACATTGGTGGCACAGACTAGGATGTAGATCCTAAAGGATCTTTGGAGTCTTTTTGTACCTATTTATACGCACACTATTCTATTCATTAAACTCCACTCTGTATGCCTACTGGACATTTCTAAAAGGTAAGATCCTACTGTGTACAAGAGCACGTCTCTTACAGGCCACACAATGTATTCTATTCCAGCAGCACAGGAAGTGACTAAATGAAACAAAACGTTATATGCCCAATGTCTATGTAATCAGTGCTGCCGCACCAGCAGAGTAATCACACTGGAAAAAAGCCTGTGCACTATACAAGCAGTAATCTTCATCTTACACCAAAGTGAGTTTGGGGACTAGACTGTCCCTTTAAGCAGGTTTAACAGGGAAAATAACAAGGATGGAAATTGTGTGCATAGCAGTCTAGAAATAATTATTTGTATGTTGAAAAGAGATGTGTGCTCTTTATTCATTATATAAACCTCTTATTAAGGATATGGTGCCAGATTACATTTTCCACTCTGTGCTGTGTGGATAGCTGCTAATGGAAAACAGTATTGGTTACCATCCATTAGACAGACTTAACCACACCTTCAGTGGGAGATGCAATATGATTCTTGGTGGTTACTATGTTAAGAACACTTGGTCTCTCATACTCATGTGTAATTATACCAGGATTAAACCTTAAAAATACATATTTGCAATAATAAAAGGGTTTCCCCCGAATTTCTCATTTTTGTTCTGATCTAAACTGATGAAACAAACAACTTACCTTTAAATATTCAGCAGGTTCTGTGCTCCCTCTTCTACTACAGCACCAGTATGCTCCCCCATCTTCTCACTGATCACTTGCTCCCTTCTATTTCGCAATCATCCTCCCTAATCGTTTTCAGATGAGATTCCTCCCTCCTAGCTTACATGATTGATACACAGACACACCCACGGAGAGCGACCAATGGTCTTTGGGCTGGCTCATTGAAGGAGCAGATTCATGAGATTAATTCTGCCAATTTTCGTTCATTATGTCGGTATGGAATGTATGTAATGCTATTGGAATTCTATAAACCGACTCTATTTCGGTTTATAGAATGCCAATAGCACGAATGGACGAATGATTTTTGTTTATTAACCATTCGTTCATTCGGCTTTCATAAGTTTAGCATTTTCGTTATTCGTCCGAAAACGAATGCACATGTCTAATAATAATATACATTTACAAAATTAGTAATTTTTTAAGAATTGGGAATAAGCAGCATTTGGTTCATAGGGGAACTCTTTAGTACTACACTGCTGAAATTATAAAAAGGCAGGGTTTTAAATCGGTATTTTGTGTAATACACCACAGGAGGCAGCACCATAAAAAAGAATTACCAATAAAGGAGATTTCTGAGCATCATAGAAAGTCAGCCCTCTGAAAGGATCAAGTGAACTATAAATGTTTCATGGAGAGTCGAGACTTAGGCTGATAATTTGGTGGATTAAAAGTAAGATTATAGGATATTTAAAAAAAAATGTAGAATAGAAGGGTATGGAATTAATGAGTAACCCAGCATATTTACAAAGAACCTTCAGGTGGTAAATAGAATTATGTGAACTCTTAATGATGTTGCTGTGTACCTTGTGCAAACAGGTCCTCCTGCATGTCTTTTCTGGAATGTTTGGAAAAACATCTCTTCTTCAACCAGTGGGCATCAAACTCACTGTGGTGTCCATCAGGCCAAGTTATAGAAACCTGTCAAGGAGAAAACAATTTTACACATGTGGGCCAAAAAATGTGAGGAAGTGGGTATCACGGAAGCCTCCATGTTCTAGGCTCCTGGACAGAATTTATAGCCAGACTCTTACCAACGGACTATGGACCCCGTCTATGGATTTGCTAGATTTGTAAATGCTTTGGGGGCACCCGCGGCATTCTGTTTTCAGTACAGCTGTATTTCAGACACAAGGTGCTCAGGATAGGCTCACTCAAGATGGATGGCCAAGAAATTGTCCCATTGTGTGATTGTGTAAGATTATATCCTATTATGGAACTCCAGTCTCTCAGGAGGTAATAAGAAATGTTATTATGTTAGTTTTGTAATGTGTTACAAATCCAGTAACAGTTTAAGAGGTGTTAAATGTACTCCTTGTCATTATGCCACATTCCTCATTGTACTTCTGTAAGTCAATCAGTGTCCTTTTGTGAAGGGATGTCCAACTGTTAAATTAATTAAGTTGTGTGTTCATTTTATGCCTGCAGGTAGCAAGGAGTGATATTTAATTATGTTTTAGCCAGGTGTTAACTTTTTTCCTGTCTTCTTTTGTTAAGTCAGGAGTTGTCTACCTCCATGGTGTGAGTCATGCCTTTCCCTTGTTGATGTCATATTTGTCTGTGTATAAATATCAGTGCTGTTTTCAAAAATACATGTTCAGTCCTATTTTACTACTACACTAGTCTTGTCTGGTGCATGGAGTAAATTGCTGAAGATTCCTGACCTATGCAGAGTTCCCGTATAAGGAAGTAGAACTTTGACATAGGTACCCAACCAGGGTACCAGGGGGTATCATCAAAATGGGAAATAATCACTGTATTACTGTTAGTTAACATATGGAATAGAAGCTGAGGCATAAAAACACAGTTATGGGCCCTGGTGGATGAAAGATTTTTGGATCCCACCACTAGACCAAAATTGTTCTCTCATTCTAGATTTTTTTTTATTATTATAAATGTACTAGCATTATCATCATTATTATTAATTTACTGGCTTAATTTATTTATTATTACTCCACAAACGTGCTCTACTTTCATTCTGAAAGTATTTAAACATGAAAAAAAAAATCATGATATTTATACACAGTATATTTATATTATATATTAATTTACTTAATCATGAACATAAATAAGTTTGAAAAATAGCCCTTATTTTTAAATATAGTGATCTAAAATTTTGCGCTAGGGGCTGGGTGTGCTACTGTAAATCTTGCACCGGATAAATCAGACTTCTATGATCAGTTAATCAAGATTCTCCCTGACGTTCAATTTTACTTAATAGAAAACAGGTGCCACGAAAACAGCGCTCACTCACATGGGACAGCACCATTGGCTGAAGCAGCTGGATTGAACTTTTCACCGGAAATTGCACTCACATTCATAAATCATGGCCAAAATATCACAATTTAAAGTGATGGCATGTCCTTCCAGCTAGAATTATTTATTGCAATTTAATAAATGCAGCAGGAAGACTGCTCTTTGTTTACACAGTTGTTTTACAAGCAATAGCTCTGGTTTTAAATGCATTGTTTTATAGTGCCGTGGTGTTATTTTACAATCTATTTTCTTTCGTGACGTTGACAAGCAAAAAAAAAAAAAAAAAGAAGAAGTTTGACATTCGTGGGTGGTTTAATGTCTAAATACACTCTAGTACCAGAGAAGAGGTTGGATGATATTTTAGACATTGAACTGCTCCCTAGAGTCCCACAGCCTTTTGGAGACTGATTTCCTGTCTGGTGATGGCAGACCCTTCATGAAAGATAGACAGATTAGAACACTGCAGCACTATACAACAATGCACTGGGGCCTGCTGACAGACAGGAGAAATATAATGCACAACAGATGGAGTAAAATGGCCAACCATGGTTGTGGACTACATGTCTTATAATGCTCAGTATATGACTGTCTGAGCATCATGAGAAACATAGGCAGCCACATCCTGCAACTGGCCAAGCATCATAAGAAACATAGTCAGCCAAATCCTATAACTGGCTGAGCATAATGAGAATAGAGTTGCCACCTTTTCTTAAAAAAACAAACAAATGGCCATGCTACTACCTCCATGGAATTAACATTGGGGTCAAGCCAGCTGTTTACTGGCCTGCCAGTAAAATACCGGCCAGGTGGAAAACCTACATTATAAATATAGTCAGCAGCATCCAATAGCTGGCTGAGCATGTTTGGAAACAGTCTCAGGTATCTCTATTCCACAAACCAATATTTTGTTTTTGGCTCAGCCTCTGGGAGTTCAGGAGAGCAGAACGTTTTCTGCATCAGGGCCCTTGGCAGTTTTGTTCCGTCACTGTTACTAAGAATTGTAAAGAGGTTCAGCCTGACGGTATAGGCACAAAAGGAGTTTATTTCTAAATGTCAATCCTGGGTCAAAGTTCTAAAAGTGGTCCAGCCACCATGGAACCCAATGGGAATGTTCCTGCGCTTTGGAACTTTGCGCCAAGGAATTGCCATGTTTGAATAACCCACAACGTTTGGAATTTGCCTCCTATAGGATGTGGAACAAGAGAACCAGCTCCTCTAGACCCCTATGTGTTAAAGATGAGAAGACCTAGGGCGGCCCGAGAGAGTGGGTTTTCTGTATCCGCAGTGCAGACATCAGATTGTATTATGACATCATGAAAGCTCGCTCTGTTTTATCGGAGGTAGGTGAGATATTACACCTGCTGGGGATTCTGCACTGTAAAGCCTTCTCACATATTGAGGCAGGATATTTGTTATTTCATACTGGTGCTAGCTGAAAGTGGGATTTATGCAGAAGCATCATTATGCATTTCCAATAGGCCTTGAAATCCTCATGTTTTAAATATTGCTTTTAGGTGACAAGCCAAGGGCAGTGTCGGCACAAACCAGGCTCTCTACGGTGTACAATGGTAAAGGGATATGATGCCAGTTTATATGTAAATAACATTCATAGAACTGCTTAAAGTGATTCTATCTTATGTAAGGCTGCCCCCAAGATAGTAATTTACCAGCTGGCCAATACAAACAGGGTAGGGTTGGTAGGGGGGAGATGAGGGCATGAGGGCAATTGACCCCATGCTGCCCTCTAATCTCCCTTAATAAACTGCACCACTATTCACTTTCAATCTTTCTATCCCACTGTCTTGTCTGTCTGTCAATCTCTGTACCTCATTGGTCAATAAATCTGTCTTGCATTTTCATCTCTGATGATATCAGATGGACTGATGAAGTGACACCAAGGGCAACTCAATTGTTATTGCCCCCTCCCCGTGGGCCAACAGTTACCAGCCTTGCCCTGGATACAAAATTGGCCTGAGGCCCATTTAGTAAACCATATATAACAAAACAAAACAAAACAAAAAAAGATATTTTTAAGCAAATGGGGCCTTTTGTAAACACATGTTTATCATTGGTATTGTAAATACGCTCTCTGGAGGGAAAAGCAGTAAGGGAAATATAATTTGAACTATACATTTACAAGTAACCCAACAGCAAAAATGGTGAATGTTATCTTGTTATCTGTGGATGACTAACCACCTTTCATACTGAATAAAAAAGCCATTAACTCACTAAAGAATATAAATGACAATGAAGCAGAGACATGCCCTAATGTTCCATGGTGTAGACAGACACACATGCAGTTGTTTTAATGGAATGTGGATCACAGACAATTTAACATGTGTCAACACTGTTTATTGAGCTGGATTAAGCTCGATAAACAACTCAGTAGTAAAGCACCATATGGAAGCTATAAAAAGTGGGATTGTCATGACAATTTATGATGTATGCCATTTTCAGCTTTAGACATACTACTGGTTTAGCACGGCCTTCCTCTGCTCCAATTTACTCCATTTCTCCTACTCTCCTTTCATTACGGTACCCACATCTCTTGCCATTTCACCCACAGCTCCTGATTTCAACAATATAACTTGCCACAGCACCACCTTGCAGTACCCACAACACTTGCCAGAGCACCCACAATGCACTCACAGGGCTTACCCCAGAAATTGCCCCAGCATTCAAACTGCACCCAGGACTTGCCTCAGCACCCACATTGTACCTATAACTTAACCCAGCACCCAGCATGCTGTTAAAAAGGCAGCTACTTCCTTAGCAGATAATACCAAATTTCTTCTAGACCAGTGCTGCCCGCAGTCAATACCTGGGAAGGAGAGAAGCTCATCTCCATATGATTAGTCAAGCTTTCTTGCCAATAGTTTGAAAGGGGGACTGAACCCTCCAAGGTAACATTTAATCAGATATTAAAAGGCAACTCCTATGAAGTACCATTCAGAAGTGATCCACAACCCTTCTAGCTGGCTCTCCATGACAGGCAACAGATCAATTAATGGTGTACTGCGCAGCTGACACACCCTTAAACCAGTGACTGAAGGAGAGGGTGACGAACCAGAGAGATGCTCCATACGATGGAGTCCCTTTGAATGGGACATGGCAGATATAGTTTTTATAAAAATATATATATATATATATATTGGGACTTTAGTCCATAATTACGTTCTCTACATTGTTTCATGGCTTGGGAGAGTTGGCAGCAAATATTTCTTAATGTTAGGAGCTAGGGCTAATTCTATTTGGAAGCCAGGGAAATTGTGCTTCTATGTAAAACATTGAATCCAGCATGTAGGTGTTTTAGGAGGTTCCCTGGCTCCTATGGCTTTGGAAAGCTCTGTCCCAGTGTATTTCCAAGGGGAACCCAATAACACCCTAACCATACAACAGGTTAACAACAACAAAAAAAAAATCCTTCGCTGTTTCTTGCAGAATTACTCAATAATTACATCACAGTCAATGTCTATTTTCTTTTAAATCAAACGGGCCAATAAATGGAGCTTTTCCTGTCACTGACGTCATGGTAGTGTGCGGTTTAGTTAAATGGCCATTTCCTCACTTTTAAGTTCCGTAATTTTGACATTAAAGACTTTTTTTTTTTTGTTAATAGCCATTTACGTAAACAAACAAACGAACCATTAAAGGAATGAAAACAAGTTAATATCACTTCAAAGCCGCTAATTGTAATTACACCGGTGATTTAGGAGTCAATATTTACTCTTCTTTCACATGTGTGGAAACTAAGCTCTTTTCTCCATCCCGGAACCTCAAACAAATGTGCTTGAAAGGATTCAGTAAGAAGAAATTAAAGTGGAATTGTCATTTAAGAGGATCTAAAAAGTATTTTTCTTAAAAGGGACTGTATCACCTAAACATTGTGAATGTAGACAATAAAAAAAAATGGATTGAAATGGATCTATACATTGTGTTAGAAAAATTGCAAGCAAATGCCTAAATTAGGAGAGGTGTGTTTTGAATGGGTCTGTGGAGTCTCCTGGGATTTGGGCCCTACGGTAAAAAAATTGCCAGCACTCCCCTGCCTGGATGTACAGATCACATTGTGTTCTTACCTGGTGTTTTTAGTTTTGAAGGATCACTCTCAACTTGTGATCATAGAATGCATAACTAGACTTTCTGGTTCTTCCTGTCGTGCACAGTGTTAGCATCTGTAGTCCTGTTCACGCACAGAGCACAGCCACAGTTGTAGGTTTGTAGATTGTATGCTTGTGAGCAGGGCTCTCTATCTCAAGTATCAGTCTGTTCCTCTAGATTGTATGCTTGTGAGCAGGGCTCTCTACCTCATGTATCAGTCTGTTCCTCTAGATTGTAAGCTTGCGAGCAGGGCTCTCTACCTCATGTATCAGTCTGTTCCTCTAGATTGTAAGCTTGCGAACAGGGGTCTCTGCCTCATGTATCAGTCTGTTCCTTTAGATTGTAAGCTTGTGAGCAGGGCTCTCTACCTCGTGTATCAGTCTGTTCCTCTAGATTGTAAGCTTGTGAGCAGGGATCTCTACCTCATGTATCAGTCTGTTCCTCTAGATTGTACGCTTGTGAGCAGGGCTCTCCACCTCATGTATCAGTCTGTTCCTTTAGATTGTAAGCTTGCGAGCAAGCCTCTCTACCTCATGTATCAGTCTGTTCCTCTAGATTGTAAGCTCTGTGAGCAGGGCTCTCTACCTCATGTATCAGTCTGTTCCTCTAGATTGTAAGCTTGCGAGCAGGGCTCTCTACCTCATGTATCAGTCTGTTCCTTTAGATTGTAAGCTTGCGAGCAGGGCTCTCTACCTCATGTATCAGTCTGTTCCTCTAGATTGTAAGCTTGTGAGCAGGGCTCTCCACCTCATGTATCAGTCTGTTCCTTTAGATTGTAAGCTTGCGAGCAGGGCTCTCTACCTCGTGTATCAGTCTGTTCCTTTAGATTGTAAGCTTGCGAGCAGGCCTCTCTACCTCATGTATCAGTCTGTTCCTCTAGATTGTAAGCTTGCGAGCAGGGCTCTCTACCTCGTGTATCAGTCTGTTCCTCTAGATTGTAAGCTTGTGAGCAGGGATCTCTACCTCATGTATCAGTCTGTTCCTCTAGATTGTACGCTTGTGAGCAGGGCTCTCCACCTCATGTATCAGTCTGTTCCTTTAGATTGTAAGCTTGCGAGCAAGCCTCTCTACCTCATGTATCAGTCTGTTCCTCTAGATTGTAAGCTCTGTGAGCAGGGCTCTCTACCTCATGTATCAGTCTGTTCCTCTAGATTGTAAGCTTGCGAGCAGGGCTCTCTACCTCATGTATCAGTCTGTTCCTCTAGATTGTAAGCTTGCGAGCAGGGCTCTCTACCTCATGTATCAGTCTGTTCCTTTAGATTGTAAGCTTGCGAGCAGGGCTCTCTACCTCATGTATCATTCTGTTCCTCTAGATTGTAAGCTTGCGAGCAGGGCTCTCTACCTCGTGTATCAGTCTGTTCCTTTAGATTGTAAGCTTGCGAGCAGGCCTCTCTACCTCATGTACCAGTCTGTTCCTCTAGATTGTAAGCTTGCGAGCAGGGCTCTCTACCTCATGTATCAGTCTGTTCCTTTAGATTGTAAGCATGCGAGCAGGGCTCTCTACCTCATGTATCAGTCTGTTCCTTTAGATTGTAAGCATGCGAGCAGGGCTCTCTATCCCATGTATCAGTCTGTTCATCTAGATTGTAAGCTTGTGAGCAGGGCTCTCTATCCCATGTATCAGTCTGTTCCTCTAGATTGTAAGCATGCGAGCAGGGCTCTCTACCTCATGTATCAGTCTGTTCATCTAGATTGTAAGCTTGCGAGCAGGGCTCTCTACCTCATATATCAGTTTGTTCTTGTTCATCTAACTTAGTATGTAGTCTCACTCTATACCCCATTATATTCTATTGCTGGGGTCCCCATAAGTTGCCAGTCCACCCTTGAAATGATCTATACATTGTGTTAGCAAAACTGCAGGCAAATGCCTAGACTAGGAGGAAAATGTGTTTTAAATGTGTCTGTGGAAGTCTCCTGCTTATGACATCACCTGTGGCCTGATATGCAAATTAACTGGTTTTCAACGGGAAATGTGCGATTTGCATATCAGGCCACAGGTGATGTCATAAGCAGGTGACTCCACAGACACATTTAAAACACATTTTCCTCCTAATTTAGGTATTTGTTTGCTAACACAATGTATAGATCATTTTCAGTCCTCCACATTCACATTATAAGCAATATATAGGTGATACAGTCCCTTTGATCACATCCTCCCCAGCGGCTAGCAGTAAAGTGGGTACCTTCTTCTCCTCCGTCAAGGTAATATCTTTCACTTCTGTGTTGACATCCAGGTTCTCAATGGGAAGCTGTCTAGCTTTGGCAGACTGAAGGAAGCATAGTGGGCACTGGCAATTATCCCGTAGCCACACAAAAGGATAAAAGCTTTGATCTCCGTCCTCCCAGCGGACGCACACAAAGCGCTCGGGATCCAAGGCCACCACATTACGGATCACTGCAACAGAGTGAGCTACTGGATCCTCCACAACCAACCTTCCAGGGCTGTGCCGCCAGCGGATGAAGTCAAACGCGGGTCCGAAAGGTAACTTTGCGTTCTTTTTCGATTTCAGTGATGCGTACTTCACACAGCCACGGACTTTGGTCTTCAATAAATGTTTAGCCACAGCGGCCCACATAATGACTACACCTTTCTTCTTCTTCTTTTTAAATTATAGATACTTAAAATTCCGCAGGGAGAGTCCTGGAATAAAAACAACAAAACAATCTTAATATGTTTATAGTGCTTGGATTATTTACTAGTAACGTTTGCTTTATTAAATCTGTAACAATACTTGTTATTCAAATGACACTTTTCCACTGAAAGTAGAAGCACAAAGTATCCGTGTTGTGTACCCACCATGACAGGCCACGTAGATCACACAGTCTAATTCAAACTCTCCTTATATGACCTGAATATTAGGGTGACTGCATACCTGTTTTAATCAGACCCCCTGCAGCTGTCTCACTTTTTTGGTAGAGTTTGGTGGTCTTGATCACATTTTCCAGTGTAAAAAAACATTTCCCCTAGCAAATTGGAACACTGTCACTTCTCTTTTGGGAGTTTGGGAGGTCAGCATTACCGTACATGCACACATTGCTGCACTTGTGCAGTAAGCATTCTCTGCAGTCATAGACACAAGAGAATGTGATCAGGACAGCAGGACTGTGGTCCTGAATCTCACTTTTCTGCCGCACTCTACCTTTGTCTTAAAAAAGCAGGACAGAGGTAGAGCTTGGCGGGAGAGCAGGGGAAAAAACAAAACAAATCGGGACTGTCCTGCGCAGTTGGAAGGTCTGCGTTGTAGCACTGACAGCTTCAGTGTCATCGAGAATCCACGGAAGTGCTGACACTCTCAACCTCACCGACTGAGGAGCAGTGACAGCGCTGTGGCAGCACTGACACTCGCCCTCCCAATCTCTTCCCCCGGCGTCCCAATTAGTGGGGAGAAATAGGTTCGGAAGTATGATTTTTTAGAATACAGACAAGCCTGTAGTTTTCACATAAGCAGCCCTGAAATATGCATGTTTCATAAGCATTCTTGAATAAAAAAGTGATGGGGTCACCCTTGCCTTGCTCTTGCAAACCTTACAGACAATGCATGATTCAGGGCTACACTGGAGACACTGCTGCCCTGCAGGTTGCATGCTTCACAACAAGTGTCCTTCACCACAGCGGGCGAACCAGTGCCATTGCACGCCAGTCAACTAGCACATGTAATACACATAACATATTAACAGAGTTTGCATGGTGTGAATCCAGTTCCCTAGCTAGCACATCAGGTCTGGAAACTGCACGAAGCACAAGGGCCTCAAACAATGGGTTGTTTACCTTCCTCCCTGCTTTTCCTGGCAGCCTGCAGCCTTTCTCAGTCTGTGTCTCTGACACTCAGAGCCTGCCCAGCGTTGCTGGAAATCTGACACCCTGTCTCTTTAACGCTGCACACAGCAGGAACCTGTGCACCATGCAAATCTGTCCCCTTTCAGCATAGACTGGTGCTAGGCTGGCTGGGAGCATGTGATAGGCCTCAAAATTACTACAGTGGATTCGACTATTGCCATAATGCTTTTAATGCAAGACTGATTACCAGGCTTTAAAAAATGTTGGTGTTAATATGCATAGTTGCCAACATCGGCCATGTTTCCAGGGACACATATTTGTTCCATATGCTGCAGAAAGAGCATGCAATCCCTGGAAACATGGCCGATGTTGGCAACTATTCCCTGGAAAGCAAGGAGCTTGGCCTGGTCGGCGACTGACCCTCTCTGCTAGTGCACAGAGACCCCATCATTTTCGAAAAGGGCATCAGCAGAGGGGGACCATAGATAGGCTTTGATGTCATAAACCAGAAACGCCACAGTTAAAAAAATTGTCCAAAAGCGCGTTCCTGTCCATGGACACTGAGGCAGAGAATGTCTATAACCTCTCTGTTAAATAGGTAAAAATATAAAACTTAGTTGCTAGCTTGATTTTACTTTCTTACCCCAAGTTTTCTTTTCCATGTTTGTTGCAGTGTAAGGAATATTGTAAATAGCATTTGTACATGTATCTGTTTTTAAATCTAATTTTATATGCCCAGTGTGCTGTTATTTGAAGAGAATGTGTCTTTTGCCCCCCCCCCCTTGCAATGTCTTGTACAACCTTCACTACATTTTTGTGTTGAACTCTAACTCACTTCAGACAAGAGTATATTCACAAACCCTTTGCTAGCACAATGCACAAGGCTCCAGCTTTAACTGGCTTCAGTAATGTCACATTAGTTTCTCTGTTATGGAATTAATGCATTAAATGTTAAAATATGTATTCGGGGATTGACACATCTGCACCTTACAAGTGCCCAATAACAGAGCTGAATGCCTCTATTCTATAGCATTTCAACACCTTCTGTATTTTCTATAATTTTGTTGTGGAAAAGTTTGCAGGGGGTCAAAGTTCAAACTGCTTAGCTACGGAGGGGGGTGGTGGTGTTTGATACACTAAAACCCTATGTCAATGTCTCATTTGGGACCCTGAGACATAACTGTGTCTTATTATTGTAGATACAATCCATCCTTTGAAAATGGAGTTCAACAAGATGGTGTGTTTTTTTTTTTTTTAAAAGTTGGCCAACCAGCTCCCAGAGCTGCTCAGTAACTCAGTACCAAGTCTGGGTGGCAAGATTTAACCTAACGGGCAAGGAAGGATGTGTCTACTGAAAATACTGAGAATATTGCCCCCCAAATAAAACATTGCACACATAGAGGGACATGTACTAAAAAAACGCAAATACATTTTATGTGCAAAACTATTTTTGTGCTTTGCTCCTATTGCAATGTACTAAAAACGGGCATAATTGGGAATAAAAATAGGCAATTTTGCAAATATTTTTCCTACCTCTTTTGATAGCGCTCGCTAAAAGCTGGTGTAATTTTCACACTCAAATAAGAATTATTTTTCATGAAATATTCGCAAAACTCTTTAGCGTGCGCAGATATAATAGCAATTTATTAGCGCAACCGGGAAAATGCACGCTAAATAAAAAAAAAACGGTAGAGGCGCAAATCAGGGAAAACAAGCACAAAATGTCACAAATAGTCGCAAATTGCTCCTTACTTATGTTTTACCTACTTTTTTCCCCACTGCACTTGTTTAGTACATGACCCCCATTGCGTTCTAGTCTATCAGCTGCAAAATTCAGGCTTCGATTGATGGGTTAGAAACATAGACAAGCGGGGGGATTTTTACATCTCAACTACTGCATATAAACAGCTCCACTTCCACTGGTAATGTGGGGCACCAGGGGGCGTGGCATGGGTCTGCAAGTTGGAAAGTATGGTAATGTGCTGATATATGTTTGTTCCTGTGGCACTCCAGATGTTGTGGACTACATTTCCCATGATGCTTTGCCAGTAATATGGCTGGAAGAGCATTATGGGAGCTGTGGTTGATGTAGCAACATCTGGAGTGCTGAAAGGTTGCCTACCCCGGCTCTAGGACTTAAGTGCCCAACTGTGGTCCTCCAGCTGTACTACAATTAACACAAGTCTCTGCAATTCTTAAGTTTTGTGGATTTATGGGATATGTAGTGCTTCAGCACCTGTAGCGTCGCAAATTGGACCCCTAACCGCTAGGCTTTTTATAACACGCATGCCAACAGTCCCGGATTTGCTGGGACAGTCCTGTCTTTTGGGTTCCTTTCCAGACCTATATACAGTGCGTTCTCCATTTTTGGGGCTATTCGTGGAAGACAACCTGGGGACCTCAGTATAGCTGTATCCCCCCTCTCCCCTCAGGTCCTTTAGTAGCCTCTAAGCTAGTATTGGCACTAAGCAGCCACTACATTTTCTTATACAGTGGCACTACCACTGAACAGACAGTACCTTGCTCCCCTCTCGAAGCTGAGTTGGTTTACCTGGTTCACCTACTTGTAAGGTTGGAAGCCAGAAGGAATCAGTGCAGGTCTTTCTTGAAAAGCAGTGACTTCTTGGAAGGAGGCAGGGTATATAATGGGATGTATGTGAAAGTTCCCAGCTGCATGAGCAAGCTGTGTGTACAATATAGTTTATCTTATCGCGTATAAAGTCCTAGGATTACCAAAGCACAGCATTTATTTGCCTCTGAAATTCTTGGCTCACGTGTACTGTATTCTGTGCGGGATAAATGAAGTACCTTTCACCCAGTGACCTTAGGCATGTATTCTTCCTGCTATTGATATCATGGTTTTTACTAGTACAAACTTGCAAATATGTTTCTGGCAAGCGTTATGTAATTACAGTGTCTCTCACTGTTTCTTAACAAAGCCTTTGTCAGTGACACAATTTATGCTAATGATTAGAATTAGATTAGAATTCTATACCTCCCAACATTCCCCCCCCCCCCCCCCGGTGAATCGAGACGTCAGGGGCGGAGCTTGGGAGGTTGAGTGCCACCGGCACTGTCAGTAATCCTACAATCTCTACTCGCCTTCTCCAGTGACCAGTGAATGAGATGCGGATGCAGAATTCAGTGGTGGAGCTTGGCGGGACAGCGGTACAGACATCTCCCAAAATCAGGACTGTCTTACGCGAAGCAGGACAGTTCGGGGGTATGGATACTGGGGTGTCATACAGAAATAACATGGTGGCACTCAGGGCCGGCCTTAGGGGTGTGCGACCTGTGCGATTGCACAGGTCGCTACACCACAGGGGGCGCCCGCCCAGCCAGAAAAAAAAAAAGAAGTTTGCCGGTGGCATAATCACTGTGTATGGAAAGCGCGAGCAGCACATTCTCATGCTGCACCCCGCCTCCCCATGAAACAGGGTGGGGGCGGAGCTACACCTCTCACCCGGTGAGCTCCGCCCCCTCACAGAAAGAACAGAACAAGGGTAGGGAGGAAAGAGAAAAGTGGAAGAGGGGGAGACAGAACAGTGGAACGGGGGGACAGAACAGTGGAAGGGGGGGAGAGAAAAGTGGAAGAGGGGGAGACAGAACAGTGGAAAGGGGGGAGAGAGAACAGGGGAAGAGGGGTAGGGAGAGAGAACAGGGGAAGGGGGAGAAGAGAACAGAGGGGGAGAGAACAGGGGGGGCTTAAGAAAATGAAGGGGGAGAGAGAGAGAACAAACATGGGGAGGAGGGGGGAGAGAGAGAACAGATATGTGAAGGAGGGGGAGAGAGAACATATATGGGGAGGAGGGGGAGAGAGAACAGGTATGGGGAGGAGGGGGAGAGAGAACAGGTATGGGGGAGGAGGGGGAGAGAGAACAGATATGGGGGAGGAGGGGGAGAGAGAACAGATATGGGGAGGAGGGGGAGAGAGAACAGATATGGGGGAGGAGGGGGAGAGAGAACAGATATGGGGGAGGAGGGGGAGAGAGAACAGATATGGGGGAGGAGGGGGAGAGAGAACAGGTATGGGGGTGTTGGAGAGAGACAGACATGGCAAGGAAGAGGAAAAGGACAAACAAGGGAAGGGAGAGACACATACATGGAGGGAGAGGAAAGAGACAGGCATGGGGGGGCCCCACGGGGGATGCCCGCACAGGGAGCCGGAACACGTAAGGCCGGCCCTGGTGGCACTTTAAAGAGAATTACATTTAATCTTTATATTTTTAGGGGATTGTTAAATATACAAATACATGTTTAATCTGTCAGCAAATGCATATTTTAAGAGAACAATTGGTTTTAAATGTGTCTGTTATGTCCCCTGTTGATGACATCACAGAGTGGCTTTATATTTAAATTACACATTTTTCTATTGTTATAGAACCGGGATGGCTAACCTTGGCACTGCTGTTGTTTGGGAACTACAAATCCCATGATGCCTTAGCATTAAAGCTGAATGAATCCAGATGTTGCTATTTGACAAAACAATGATGGCTAACCTTAGCACAGCAGGTGTTTGGGAAACTTTAAGACTGACAGAGCATACAAAGTTATATGGAGTTCCCAAACATCTGCAGTGCCAAGGTTAACCATCAAGTTGTAGACTGTCTGTTTTATATATTGTGTTATATGTTAATAATGCTTTCTCTATAGTAAAGAGGAGTGTGGGACTTCTGTCAAGGTGCTCCAGCAGATTAATGTGTGCTTGCAAAAGTCATTTTTTCCTCTCCAGAAGGGCCAAAAAATTCAGCCAACATTGACACAGGTCCGGATGACAATTTTCCATCAAGCGAAAACAGTCGCAATAAGCACATCATAAAAAAAAAATACTGCTTTCTACAGTTCCACAAATGAATCCTGAATGCTTAATATTAAGTGTAAATGAAAAAAATATGTTTAAAAATAAAAAGGGTAAATAAAAATAGCTACACTTGTGTCACCGTCCTGAAAGGGACACTAAATGTTTTTTTTTTTTCACTTGTGCTTCTAATATAGAAGCACAAGTGAAATGTCCGTTGTCCCTAGTATGAGGATGTCCTTTTGAGGACTTTTGATAGTACCTGCCAGTTTTTCGTCTGACCGACAGCTGCCATGCTTCCATTCGAGGAACCGGGAGCCGCTGTGTCTCGCACTTGAGACACAGCCGTCAGTAAACCCGCGTGTGTCTATTAACATACACGTCGGGTTTACTTACAAGTCCCGGGACATGTTTCGTTTAACCCTTGCTTCCTTGAAGAAAACAAGGATTTAACAAGTTGGAATGTCCCTTTAAGAACATCCTTCAACACTGACAAAGGCTTAACTCTGTGAGTACCAGTGGACACCCACACCTAGTGCACTGCGTATGTCAAACTTTACTATATTCTCATACCTCCCAACTTTTGCTCTGCCAAATCAAGGCACAGGGGGCGGAGCGTAAGAGAGTGAGTGTCATCACTACCTGTCTCCAGTGTCCCAGACACCAGAGAATAGTGTCATCACTACCTGTCTCCAGTGTCCCAGACACCAGAGAATAGTGTCATCACTACCTGTCTCCAGTGTCCCAGACACCAGAGAATTCAAGTTTGGCTGTGGAATTGGGGTCCAAAGTCCCTCTGTCCTGCTGAGCTCCACTTCAATCCCGAAAAGCGGAACAGAGAGATTGCCTCCAAAATTCAGGACTGTCCTGCATAAAACTTTACAGTTGGGACTCATGTATGTGATCACACATGAGTTTTTTCATATAAATATTTTAGGGTATATACCGACTGTACGGCCCAGCTCTGCCCCGTGCACAGTGACACAGTTGCATTTAAACTCACGCACGGTCACTCACAGCCTAAACACGCTGCAGGGTCATGCAAAGTCAAGCGTTGTGGTGTAACTCTGCCCCTTTAGGCCCCACCCCTTTCTGTTCCATGTCACTTCTACCTTCTGTCCCAGAATCCTTCCAATTACCAAGCATTGTGTGAGCCTATATGGGTTCCGTACTGAACCATGAAATCCTACAGAGAGCAAGATCATGCTCGCTCACCACCTTCTTCATGGAACTCATCCTGCTTGACTTTTTCTGTATTTCCACTGGGTGTCTACTCAATAAGCGGTGATCCATGGTGGACTGACAAAGGAAAAGGGCAAAATCCAGGCACTGAGAACAATGGATCAATTCTCCCATTTGCCTGTCTTTCCAGCTCAGCTATTAATGACTAATGTGTGCTATTCCCATATCAATACCCCGCAGATGTGGTTAAAGTGGCCGTTTACGCTTGGTGGCCCATGGTAGGGTCGGCTCGGCCCTCAGTCCACTGTTTAGTGAGCAGACCTCTCTGTATTTCTGGAATTCCTCTTTGCTTGATGCAATGGATTTGCTTTCTCCTTTCTTCCAGCGCGTTTTTGGCCTGAACTTGTCAATGAAGCGTCAGGATAGGTTAAGTGTGAATTGTATATTGAGCATGACATTTCTTTCATGTTCCATTAAATCACTGGTTAAATGAGAATTCCCAGCTGCCTGCACGTGTACAATATATATTCCCATCATACTGACTGGTTTAATGTAAGTGAAAGGGTAATTAAACATGTAAATATTATCATTGGTGCAGGATGGTTACTAACCCTTTTTATTACACGGATATCATTGCTTTCTTTAGCTGATTATTATTGTCACATTAATAGCATAGCTGCCAATAGTCCTGGATTTTCTGGGCCAGTCCAATTTTTTTCCGCTACTTTCCCCACTGGGGTTTTAACGCATGCACACACTGAGCAGTTAGTTAAAGGGGTACTGATGCTCGTGCCAGCCCCGTGGGATTATGGCAGGCATGAACATCGGTAGCGTGCGGCTCCAACTGCTTAGGGAGCCATATGCCACGTTTTCTGGCTCCCCCTTGGTGTTGGTGTCAGTGCTCAGGAATAGAAGCAGGACTGTGCCGGAAGAAGACTGTGAAAGTGGAGCGTGGGGATAATATATCCCCGCCTTCGGCTACGCACAAGGTGGTCACATGGGTCATCGCTGAAAGAGTAGCGCAGGAGAGCAGGGAGTAGACCGTGCCCTGGAGGAGTTTACATTCATCTTAGCTATGGTGGCTTCTGCTACATGCTATCTCTGGTCTTGTGCACTGTGTTAATCTAATTATCTGGCATGTACGTAAGTGGGGAGCTCTGAGGAGCAATCTGAACACCCCCAATTCAGCCTAGGTATATGTAGTCACTTCATGTTTTTATTTTTTGGGGCGGGGGGGTTTGGTTGGGGGGTGGGGGGGTCAGTGGTGTATACTTGGCTTTGTGCTGCCCTAGGCAGGCAAAATTTGGGCACCCCCCATTCACGTTACACACCTATGACATGCCCCCATCACCCACGTTGCACACCCACGACATCCCCCTTCCCCCCATTACATACCCTAACCACCTTCCTTACATGCCCCCATCACCCTGATTAACTGGAAGGAGCTAAAGCTGCTGCCCTCTGGCAAAGTGCCGCCCTAGGCGAGTGCCTTGTTTGTCATGTGGAAGACACACTACTGGGGGTGGGGTAGGTTCCCCAGTGCATTGCGTTTCCCAGGGTCTACAATGCTATTAAGAAGGCCCTGCTTGTACCATCCAATTTAGATTTGTCCCGCAGAACTAGCGCTTAAGTAAAGTCCCAACATGTTGCAGGAGAGCATGTACAAGTTATATGTGCTTCATAAAACAAAACATAAAGACCGATTTAAAAAAAACACTAGTTATATGTTCTTAAAAAGAATGGCTGACCAACTGCTGGTGTTAGTTTCAAGATGAAGTGGTCTTTTAAGGTGGTCCAAACTGGTGTACATACCAAGACTGGAACTATATAGTACCAGTGTGTAAATGTAACAAAACAAGGAGATTGTTGGTGGGATCCATCCTTTGATCACTAAAACATCATTACCGCTAGACTGATTTATATCATAACATGACTACTTCAATCCAGTGGTTTAATATTGCTTGTCTGCGGGGGTTTGTACATCAAAGCACATGAAAGTAAACTTCCCGTAGAGAAATGACAACATAATCCAGCAACCAAATGTTAACGCCACACATTACATGACATAGAGATGCCAAATATGTTTCGTTTATTGAGGACACACCTTCCTGTTCAGGAGTAAAAAGAGGACATTGTGGTCAAAGCTGATGAACCTTCTAGGAATGTTTACACATTGGTTTGTATAGTTTTGTTAAGTGTAATGATATTTTTATGCTATCAGAATTGTGAAGATGCCGACTCCCAGGGTTCTTATAAGCGTTTAGGATCTCAAGTGATTGGCCGATTTCCTTGAAAGAGAGGGGCTTGTGCGACCGGCTGCTGCTGAAATTCTTGCATGTGACATGTTTAATGGGCTCCTGTATGTGACATGTTTAATGGGCTCCTGTATGTGACATGTTTAATGTGCTTCTGCATGTGGCATATTTATTGGGTTCTTGTATTTGAAATATTTAATGGGCTCCTGTATGTGGCATATTTATTGGGTTCTTGTATTTGAAATATTTAATGGGCTCCTGTATGTGGCATATTTATTTGGATCTTGTATGTGACATATTTAATGGGCTCCTGTATGTGGCATATTTATTGGGTTCTTGTATTTGAAATATTTAATGGGCTCCTGTATGTGGCATATTTATTGGGATCTTGTATGTGACATATTTAATGGGCTCCTCTATGTGGCATATTTATTGGGATCTTGTATGTGGCATGTTTAATGGGCTCCTGGATGTGGTACATTTATTGGGTTCTTGTATGTGGCATGTTTAATGGGCTCCTTATGTGGCATATTTATTGGGTTCTTGTATTTGACATATTTAATGGGCTTCTGTATGTGACACATTTATTGGGATCTTGTATGTGGCAGATTTATTGGGTTCTTGTATGTGGCATGTTTAATGGGCTCCTGTATGTGGCATATTTATTGGGATCTTGTATGTCACATATTTAATAGGCTCCTGGATGTGGTATATTTATTGGGTTCTTGTATGTGGCATATTTAATGGGCTCCTTATGTGGTACATTTATTGGGTTCTTGTCTGTGGCATGTTTAATGGGCTCCTTATGTGGCCTATTTATTGGATTCGTGTCTGTGGCATATTTAATGGGCACTCTTATGTGGCATTTATTGGGCACCTGCATGGGGAATATTTATTGGGCTCCTGTAGGTGGCAACCACAGAGAGAAGAGATCTTCCTTTACTGTGATTGGCAGTCTGGGGTCTGCAAGCTGCTGCTCTGTACAGGACACAGTGAATGTATGTGTGCCTATACAGATTGGTGTTTATATATAAATATATGTGTGCATAGTTGCCAACAGTTCCTTATTTGATGGGTTCAGTCCTTTTTTTGGCCCTGTCCCGGCAAATGTGGGTCTGTCCCAGCAGTACTGCTACCAATACATAGCTCTTTGCACTGTGCACAGGAAGCATTTTGCACTATGTATGACTATGTATGACTAACAGACACAGTCCAAACAGTATTTGTACCAAGTAGCCTGGAGCTAAATGCAGTGGACTTATCAATTCCTGCTCCATCCAAGGACCTAAGTTACTACATCCACTATCCAGAGGCCACAAACCAATTTCTATTAAATATACTGTTATTTTCAGATTAAAATGTGTTTCATGTCTTTTATTTTTAATTAACCAAATCCGTATTTCTCAAGAACAAGTTTATACCTCAATATAATAAATACCAGCTACCAGTAGAGATATGATCTATAGAAATTTGCTAAGGACAACAATAGACAAGCTAGAGGTTTTTTTTTATTTCTTTAAGTCACAATGTAGGGAATATATACGGTTATAATGATAGGATAAAAGCAATACTGCTTCCAGGAGGTGGAGGGTCCCATGATCTTTTTTAGTTTAGGGGTCAAAATGGTAGTTGGTTAGTTACACTGTGCTTGTACTCCATCCACAAGTCCGCACCCAAGTATTTGCTATATCATAAGTAAAACCAAGAATGTCAAAGAACCCTTGTGGTTTTTTTCAACTCCCATCATCGTCAGCGCCCCACTGGCTGGTTAAGTGTGAAAATATATTATTTATGAATTTCATTTTTGGGAAATGACAATTGTCATTTTAAAATAAGGATTGTTACCGGGGCAAATGGGTACACGAAAAACAAAAAACTCTTTAAGAAAGACGTTTTGGCTACCAGAGAAACATGGTAGGTGGCCTTAAAAGCTCACTGAGCGTATACAGTGTGCGGGATAAACCTTCCTATTCGGTCCAGTGGTTGCTACAAAGAGACAGTAATCTATTGTAAATGAGTCACAGGCTTGTATAAAGTTTATGAATCACTCACTCTCTTTAATAGCCAATAAAATAAGAACTATATAAACTTGTAACTTGGATTAGAACCTGTTAGACAATGAACTGACCTGCTTGAAAAGGAACTTGCGAAATGCAAAGCCCACCGGGGTCTAAATAAATTCCATAGACCACAAGGGTCTTAACAAGTCTTAAAGCGACAGTTCCACTCTGCCAATTTTCTGTATGTTGTCCATGTTTCTACTATATGTGAAATTTATTTATTTTGACTTTAAAACAAATTACAGTTCTCTTGTAGTTTGACATTGAAATAATTTAATCGGGGCCTCTACATTCAGTGATATCCTCTCAGGAGGGGTTGGAATGATAGAGAGGACTTTTGCTACTACAACAGCCTTCCTTCCAATACATTTGATCTGCACCTTTTTGAAGATAGGACAAGTTAAAGAAAAACTGTTAAAGACAGACTTATTTGTTTGTCTTTACTTTACATGATGCAGCCCTTTAATATTAAAAATAAAAATAAAAATTCAAGACACTGTAGGTGGAAACTGGCCCTTTAAAAAACAAAAAACTTGTCCCAATCCACAGACAGCAAGAACAGGATGCCAGACTTTAAATGATAAACCCTGGGATGCTTGACTCTCCCAGATTTAACTGTTTAAGGTTAAGAAGGATGAGCAGTTCAGTGCAGGAAAAAAAAGGTGTCATGTACTGTTTAATCCAACAAAAGAGGGTAGACTCACTCAGAAATAAAAATGCAGAAAAATATTTATTATACATGAATGAAACAATGTATAAAAAAAACCCCAATAAGAAATACGAGCAGCAAAATGAATAAAAGACACAAAAATATGTGCACAAAAAAAGAAAAACTAACCCTAAAGGCAAAATAGTTTTCTCTGTTAGTTATTATTATTATTTTTGGGCTACAAATTAAAATTTGTGCTACAATTTTTTTCTTCTATTATTATTGTCTTTTTTTTTTTTTTGCTTCTTCTATTTCTTATTGTTTTTTTTGTATAGATTTTTAATTCAGTTATTGCATTTTTATTTTGGAATCAGACTTTTTTTTTATCATTGGTGGTCACAGAAACCCAGTAGAGCCCCCTGTCATTTGCAGCTTTTTATATTTCTTTTCCCCTCTCTTTCTTTCAGCCCACATTATTTTCATTTTTTTTTTTTAATATACTGCTTAAGCTCCCTGTCTGTTAAAGCTCCAAGCTCCGATCAGCTCCATCTCGGACTCCCAAAGGCTTACTCTCTCTTTTACACGCCTGCCGGTTAACTCTTTGTGAGCTGCCTTGCACCACATCAAATGAACCTAATATTTATTCCATCACAGTTTTCAGATAATAATATAAAGGAATAATGGGTTTTGGTTTTAATTAAGAGTCACTAAAAATGTACACATTCATCTTGAATCAGCATTACAAAGCAGTGTGTACTGTACTAGGATTATACATGGTTTACAAAGTAAACCAAAGTGTGTGTTGTGTACAGAGAGTAATTCTGTGTATAAAATTGGAGCAATAAGTAGGCACAGCCCATTGGGTTCCATGGTGACTGCTCCAATTTTTCAAGCATTGATTCCAGAATTGCTTTTTTTAATACCTAACTCAACATGTATTTATTGCACAACGTTATTAGATAGGGCACTATGACACTATGATAATACTACTTTCATGTATACTACCACATGATTTCTTTTATGTTGTGCAGATCACACATCATTGGATGTGGCATTACATTTGATATTTTCGTTTTTTTTTTTTTTTTAATTTATAGTAAACGAGTTTTGTAATTCCAGCCATGTGAAAGCAGACAAGTCATACTATATTTAATACATTCAGGGCGAATAAAATCAGTAAGGGCAAGCGACATATATTAACAATAGGATTATGTACAGCATGAGGATGCAGAAAAACCAATGAAATAAATAATATAACCTGGCATACATTGCATCTTTAGCCAAAATTAGATTTTTTTTTTGTTTTCTCTGGAAGGTTAGCATTAACTCATTCAATGCAAAAGAGATTTGCAACCAGTTGCAAAAGACAAAGAAGAAGAAGAGGGGAACCAACAGCAATGAATGAGTTAATACAATTCATTTTTTTTTTTTTTAAAGAAATCAACCAAAATGTTGACAAAGGGTGTAGCTCTTTAAATATTAAAAACAATGCACGGATTGCTTGCCAACGCATTTCACTTCTCCTAGTCCAATCCATTTCTTAACCCCTTAGCTGCCAGGGGCATTCTGCTTAAAGCTCCTGAGAAGCAGCAGCTAGTCCATGTCTTTGGCATCCTTTTCTATTACCCATTTTCCAGACACTCATTACATTGGGAAGTTCTGGTGTACCCCAAAAATCTACTAGGACAGTTTTTTTTTTTTGTTGGGTATAAATCACAGTTTTCAAACCTTCAGGTATTCGTTTTTCAGTCTACTTAACCTAGCACCGTGACTTCTAATGGTTAAAGAAAGCAGCTCGTGTTTATCTGTCAGTCCTGAGGATATGTCTACGGTTTCCTTGAGGACAGCTCTGGTGTGGATCATCATAGAGATAAAGTCATCGTTTAACCCTCTAGCTTCATTGTTCTCAGTGTCCTGGCTCTGTTGGAACTTGACTTCCAGCTCTGTTAGAGACTTGTCCGAGCTGGAGAAGGCTTCACTGATCTGAGATGACTCCTTCCCAAGATACTTCCCATAGCTCTCTTCTCCATCAAGGTCATAGGAGATGCTTTTCCCAATGCTTTCAAGGACTTTCTCTGAGTCCTCGATTTGTCTTTTAATGATGGTGAACTCATCCTTCAGGGAGAGAACCTGGCTGTCCCCTTGGGCACATGGCCTGTCATCTGTCACCCTGAATAGCATCTGGCACTTCTCTGGGTCATCATTCTCTTCATAGTCCCCATCGGGGACAAAGTAATGGTGGAGAGTCCCATTGGACATCTCTGGGAAGAGAGGACCATTATAATAGCCATAGCACAGGTTACAAAGAATCCCAATCCAAAGTAACTTCATCCCTGGCATGGTGAATTCAGAAGTGTGCTTCTTCGAGGCTATCAAATAGTGTCTCCTATGTAACACACCAGCCCAAATATCCTGCTTGGATGCTGGGGCCACACGTTACATTCCACACATTGATGCTCTTTGCATTGTAGAGTGAAATCCAGATAGCCTTGTCTATGGTCTGTAATGCACAGCACTTGCTGGGATGAAGTCCTCCTGGGTCTGCAGACAAAATACACTGTCTGTGTAGTGCTTCATGCTACTTGCCTAGCTCCACATCTGGACTGCTAATGCAGAGATTTGCTTCTTGGCTAATGATATGCCTTAGAAGAGGTATCTGTTCTCAAGTTACAGCTGGGTTTCGTCACTCATGCAGCCAAGAAGGAGTTTTTGGAAAAGGATCCTTTCAGTAGGACTCAGTTATTCAAGCTACATTAAGATATCCACCCCCCTTGCTGCTCCTGCTCCCACCCATTCCTCTCCTGCTGTGAGGGATGCAGTAATGGAGCAAGGGAGTGACGTCTGTTGACCTCTCTGGTGCTAGAACAAGTCCAGTTGAACCAGCATTACTGTGACAGTGTTACCAGGGAAGCACATGGGGGGGGGGGGGGGGGGGGGGAGGCTATAAATAAACACACAGCACTTATACTATTCCTGATTCCCAGATGCTATTACAAATTATCAGTAGATATGAAAAATAGTATTTAGGTTATGAGAGCATATCACCAGGAATTATTAGATTTTTTTTGGGGGGGGGGGGGGGGGGGCTGGTTGAGTGGGAGAAGGTAACAAGAGAAGCCATGGAGTATTATAATTTGTTACAGTAACTCAATCCTTACATTTCCCATGTTCAGATTTGAACCAGGCAGTCGCCTGCAATAGAGGGGTAAATTTTTTTTTTAGACTATCGCCTAATGGTTGCTTTTACTGTAAGTGCAGAGAATGAAAAAAAAAAGAAAGAAAATGATCTATACATTGTTTTGGCAAAATTGGAAGCATATGCCTAAATTAGGAGAAACGTGTTTTTAGATGTTTCTTTGGAGTCTTCAGTTTATGACATCACCTATGGCCTAATATGCAAATTACACAATTCCCAATAAAAAGCAGTTCATTTGCATATCAGGCCACGGGGGATGTCATAAGCAGGAGTCTCCAGTGACACATTTTAAAACATTTTTTTCCCCCTACTTTAGGCATTTGCTTGCAGTTTTGCTAACACAGTGTATAAATATTTTTCAATAATATTTCTCCTTTATATTTGCAGTAAAAACAATGTTTAGGTGATACCGTCCCTTTAATTAACATTTTTACAGCCCCCCCACACAGCGCGGTTCAATATGTGTGTGCTGTGTTTTTTTGCCTTTCGTCGTCATGTTTCCTGGGACTGGCCCTGGACCCTGAGATAATCAACCTAGAACTCTGATGGCCCTCAGCCAAACAACAGGGTTGCTCGGCTTCGTAGGAGTCGAAGTCCACAGGAGCTGACTATCTTTGCAGCCCAGGAGAAGCGCAAGCACTGTGGGTTGTAGACAACCAAACAAACCCTCCCTATGGACATTTGAAGTCCAATTGAAACAGTCTGAGTAAATACAATTGGGGCTAGCATTTGGATGTTCATTATCGAAATAGCAAAGGACTGATACAAAAATGTGTGTAAGGAGTAAAGAGAAAGCAGGGTTTTGGCTCTCAACAAATTCTTGGAGCTGCATTCTTGGCCCACAGGGGATCTCCCCCATTAATTGAGTATCAGTAGTGGGACATTCTTGGTAAAGAGGAAGTTTCTGCTCCTGTCAACTGTGTATCTAACTCTTCTATTCCAACAGCTGTTTTTTTGGAGACCTCTGCATTGGTAGAATAATCCTTGTAATGAAGCATGTTAAAGGCATAACAGTTACTGATGTTTAACTGAAAGTGTAGTCATTTTAAATAGAAATGCCCTCTTTACGCCAACTCTATCGGGAGCAGACATATTGGGCCAGATGGGCCAGATCTTCCTTCATCTGACCCAACATTCTAAACAACATGTCTGCCTCCACGTAGAGCTATACAGCTGAAAGAGTGCTGAATAAGGTACTTTACGTATGGTCTTCCATTCAAACATTTCTATTTAAAATGGCTACACTTTATGTAATCTTTCTATTAAACAAAACTTCATTTCTGCTGACTGTTGTCCTTTCACAACAATGTTATGTGTGCCAAGTTACTTAGCAGATGTTCATCCAGGACGATTAAACGGAATAGACGTGAGTGAAAATCCAGCACGACTAGGCCCAGCCTGGGAGATACCTCCGAGGATGAAATAAAAGAGGAGTTTTTGGAGTGTTTATCAATGAATAATGGTTTCTCTCTAGCTAATTTCTTACTTTGCCTTTCCTAGAAGTATTTGTTAGAGGATGTTGATATATAATAATGCTGTCACCTCTCCAGTGATGTGTGAATTTATTATATTAATTAAAGTGCTATGCTTATGTATTCCTTATTTAGATTTAAAAGTATAGTAATAATTCAACTTTATTTCATCACTGATGTTGAAATAAACATTTTAACTCTATATAACAGTAATATTTTCCCCTTTATTTGCTCCGAAAAGTCTGTAACTGGTCTTTTGCCTGATTTAAACTTTATTTTTGGTGGTTTAGTCCCTCTTTAAAAGTAATTTTAAAAATAATTTTACTAATATTGTTGTAATAAGTCCGGGAAATATTTTTAAAGTTCTTGTTATCCTTGTCTGATTTTTTGTCCTTTGTAGAGCCTTTCAGTGGTACCTCTATGTACTTCATAAATCCTGGGACAACGTAACGGGCCACAGAACTCAATGGGGCACAGCCAAATTGGACTGGGAGTGAAGTCGCAGTGCCTTAGATTTGTAGGAGAATCTCTTTAAGTACAGTCAGTTGCAGTAGGGCCAAGAGGAGGGAGCTGGAGCTCTGCTGCACAGTGGCTGGGGGCTGAGAAGTGGGAAGAAATCCAGAAGTGTATCAGAGTATGATATGAAATGTCATCAGATATCTCTAGAAATGATCATCTGAGAGACACACTCGCTGACTCAATAAACAATTAGCTTCTGCTCCAAACTCTTGGCTAACTCTGCTGAATGACTGAGTGACCACACAATGGAACAATGAATAAAAGAAGCCCACTTTTAATATATGATAGCTGCCAACTGCCCTGGATTTGCCTGAACGCTACCATTTTTTTGTGACACTGTCCCGTCAGTTGGGGCATGCCCCATTCAGACTGCTGCTTGTGCACAGTGGAAACCACTATTTTAAAAAGAAAAGAAAGGAAAGCTATTAATGCCTTACGTTGAATCTGGATTTGCTTGGATGTAAGGTGACTATGATAATAACATGATCTTAATCACTGGGGGAAAAAAAGGCCTAAATGTAAGGTGACCCTCTAGGAAAAAAGTTTTGCTAGTAAATATTGGTTCACATATTTAATAATAATTTAAGTCAAAAAGCACATTTCTTATTGTTTTTACTTACATCATCTACTGCACATCACTTGCCATTGTACCCACACAATTTGCACCAGCACATCATTGCTGCACACACAGGACTTACCACAGCACTCACGTTGCACCCACAGAACTTGCCACTGCACCTCATTGCTTCACACACAGAACTGACCACAGCACTCACATTGCCCCCACACAACTTGCCCCAGCACTTCACTGCTGCACACACAGGACTTACCACAGCACTCACATTGCACCAACAGAACTTGCCACTGCACCTTTACCACCTCCCAAGAACTTACCATAGTCCTTGTGTCTAATGGTGGTTGATGTCCATGCATTGTCCATGGAGCTCCCGGATGCTACATGACCCCCAGTGCTCTGACTTTTTGCCAGTGCAAGGCAGTTGGAGAGGGTGTGCGGTCTCATGCTGCTATGGGTAAAGGCTGTTGCTGCTTCCTCTCAACAGCAGAGAAATAAAGTAAATCCTGAGGACAAGCGATACGATTGCGAAAGTGACTAAACACTTGTTTTATTAATTCATGAGCGGATCAGCTTGCTCCACATACGGTTTGGGGGAACCAACTTCCCATTTCTTAAAGGGGGTTTGGTTTCTCGGAATGTCTGAGGGACAAGATGATCCGCTCATGAACTAATAAAATAAGTGTTTAGTCACTCTGGCACATTCATCTGAAAATTATTTATTGCCATTTTTGTACTAGTCACTTATAACTTTTAAATTCTGCCTTGCACAAGGCTATCCTAGATATAAGATATAATTGGGGACTAATAAAAGTACGTAGAGAATTGGGCAGACACGATGCTTATCTGCCGACACATTCTATGTTTATAAAAGCTAACCAAGAACCTCAGGCCATCTTTGTTTCTTCCCATTGACCTATCAGAAAGAAGAGAAGAACCCCAAGGCTAAATGACTTATCTCCCCACAATACTTTGTTCCCTCACTTCTCTCAGGGAGTGGTGTCTGCGAATGTGATTCCCAACCCTCACGTCTTCCCTCCGAGGCATCTGTACATCGTACAAACTATTTCTCTCCGTCTGGCCTCCCAAGAGGAACTCCTCATACAGACATTGCTTTATTATCTCCTTAGCCCTCCAGCATTCAACCCTACAAGATACCTGCGTGGGAGCCTGTGCAGTCTGTTCAACTGGGAAGAAACTCAGGAATTAGCAGTACAGAGAGAAAATCAATAGAAATCCATGTGGAAATAGAGTGAGTCGCAACTCTTAAAGCCAAAAATGTACCTACAAATTGAGTTATATTAAAATATTACATATATTATATTTACAATGATCTAAAAAAAAAGGACCCACTTTGGTTTTAGCAGATCATTTTGCTTCTTAAAGAAATCCAAAGGGATTCAGAGTACATCCTATGTCCACAGTTTCAAGAATCAACATGTACAGCTTGGAGGAAAGACGTAACAGGGGGGATGTGATAGAAACATTTATATACATAAAGGGAATCAACACAGTAAAGGAGGAGAGTATATTTAAAAAGAAGAAAAACTGCCACATCTAGAAGACATAGTCTAAAATTAGAGGGGCAACAATTTAAAAGCAATATCAGGAAATATTACTTTACTGAGAGGGTAGTGGATGTATGGAATAGATTTCCAGCGGAAGTGGTAAAGGTAAACACAGTCAAGAAGTTTAAGCATTCGTGGGATGGGCACCAGGCTATCCTAGATATAAGATAAGGAACTGGGGACTAATAAAAGTATTTATAAAATTGGGCAGACTAGATGGGCTGAATGGTTCTTATCTGCCAGTGACACATTCTATGTTTCTATGTTTCTATGCTATAGGCAGTGGATCACTATACTTTCAAAATGCTCTCTGCATCTAATGTCTGAGAGATTGATAGGTGTGTACTATACCAATCAATTCGGCGGGGGCGGGGAGTTGGACAGAAAAATCCTGGGTATTTCACTTACCCTATAGGACCAAACCCGGAAAAAGGAAATTGCCGAATTTCGGCCAGTTTAATTCTCTAGATATTAGCTGGAGAATTGATCAGTGAAGTCTATAGGAAGGGCGTAGGGTACCATTGTGGGCATCCATGGTTTGCTGTAATTTCAAGTGAATTTGAGACTATGCAGTTCTCAAGGGTTTCACCTGTAGATAGTCGTAAAAAATAATGTTAAAACAACCTTTTAAGTTTAAACCCTAAAAGCAATAAGGGTTTACTGTCTTACACTCTGTGAAAGTCTACTCAAGCCCAGCCAATCACATGTATGGGATATTCAATCATTCAACAACCTTTTATATCATTTTATTATTTATTGATATCAATATTAGCATTTTTGGTGAAGACATTCCAACTTTCCCACACATAACCCTTTTCATCAGCAGCGGGGATACCTAACCACAGCGGAAGGAGGCCACGCCATATGACCAGCACTGAAACAAATGGCCAATCATTCTTTCTGCAAGAGAACATCTAACGTGTCTTATAAGTAAATCTATTCCAAGACTAGAGAGTCAAAGGGGTGACCTTTCAGCTTATTTTTCTACAATGATGTACAACTTTTTCATGGCCTGACATGTCTGTGTCTAGCCTAATCAGTTTTAAGTAACCTGATGTCCACAACGCTGTATATATATATATAAAAAAGAGCTTTTTAAATTAATGATGTCACTACAGCAAAACTTCTGGTTTCAATTTCACTTAAAAGCCTCACAAGTATTATCATGTACATATTGGATTCGTAATGATATGCTGCCCATGGTATATGTAATATATCATCTGTCAGGATTTCCTTTAACTTTGTTTTAACCCCTTCTAGGATTGTCAAAAAACAGGAAAATAAATTAGTTATTTTACATCTGCTCTTTTATGTCTGTCATTAAGGTAGGCGTCTGGGATACACCGGGTAGGAGGACAGTGGCGGTGAAGCTTTCTCTCTATCCGAGAATTAAAGCACCTATTTCACTCTGACTTTTCGTTGTCTGTACCATTTATTTCTCCGGACCTTCATCTACTATTTTTTCTTCACTACATGTTCCAATTTTTGCACGGTGGAAGCACAGAGCGGTGAAGCTACGGAGGAGAGGGAAACTATTTCAAGTCTGCTAGGTGGGATCCATTTTTTCTTTTGTCATTAAATCTGCTCTTTGTGTCTTCCTATAAATAGTGCTTGTAATTTCAGTTGGACAGTTTCAAATCGTGGCTCCTGATTGGCTAAATCCATGCAACAGTTCTTTTGCTCTCGACCGCTCAGTTCCATGCTGAGAGGTGATTGGCTCAGTTCAGGAAACTCCGATTCTAATTGGTTTCTGGCTTCCTCCTTTTGTTTTACACCAGTAACTCGTTTCGATGAGGTAAAGTTTGGCATTTAAAAGGACATTAGAGCATAAGTCTTTTACAAAATGATTTGCAGACTCTAAAATACTTGTAGAAGACATCCAGTATTTCAATTATTCAGGCCCGTGCTACAGGTATTAAAGGACAACTGTTATCAAAAAATGAACGTATGTTTTAATGAATGATTGCATCGAATGTATTTTTAATAGAAATACTATAATGAAAAAATACAAATAAAGTAGATTATTGAGCTTTCTTAGCTCTATTGGGAGTCTAACATCTCAGGTCAGATGAAGGAATCCCTATTGACCGAAGATTCCTAGCCACATGGCCACCCCTGTAACTAACCTCCGTTCCCCTCCTGATCCGCCGCCATTGCGGATCAGGAGGACGCCATCCCGTCGGCTGGGGCTCAGTGTGAGAGCCCCAGCATCTTCTGATACTGAGACGCGCATTCAGCAAGACGCGCGCTCAGTGCATGCGCGAACGGGTGATTCATGAATATTCATGAGCCCAGTTAAAGGGCTATTTATTAAATTAACCCCTCCCTTGCCAATTGATCAGAGGTGTGTCCTGATCAATTGGTAGTATATTTAAACAGTCATTTCACAGGTTATCTTTGCCTGTGATAGTGCCTTGTGTGCCTCACTAGCGTTTTGACTCCTGATTGACTCTGTTTATCTGTTGCTGACCCGGTTCGTCCCTGTATACTCCGTATATCTCTATCCGTTTGTTCCTGCATTCCTGAATATTCTGTGTATGACCCTGCTGTTCCTGACTATTCTCCGTCCGCCGCCTGCCTCGATTCTTCTAGTGACCTGGTTCTCCGTATATCTCCATTCCGTGACCAGGCCTGTTTCCTGACTCTCCGTTTGCCTGTCTTCCTGTACGATCCTATACGGGCTCCACTTGCTGAGTATCCTGTAGTAAGTGTTTCAGCAAAGTCCTTGGTGACATACCACCGGCGGCTCAACCAAGGGTGTGTAGTCATTAAGGTGAAGACCAATACTTGCTACCTACGGTACTTAGTGAGTGTCCCTGTAGCCTCATCAGCACTTGTGGTCCATCTCCTGAACGAGACCGTTACAACCCCTTAGTAGAGCTATACTAGAAAAGAGGGGTCAGTAAGGTACAATAGTTGCATGGTGTTATAACGCTTACATTTGAATCTTTCAGTTAGACATATCTTAATGTTTTGACGATGGTTGACACTGCATTGGAATTTCTGTTTCCCAGCTGATGATCTTCAAGACAGTTTCAAGTGTGAACAAGTCTATTCTCTGCAGTGATAATCATGTCATGTGGGAAGGGAAGGCAATGTTGTGTTTCTGGCCACCATCAAATTTTTACACGCCCTGTGGGTACCTTCCAAAGATCGCGGGATCTTGCAAACTTTCCAGAGGCTCGCCCAGAACCCGTAATTAAAGGCACGGGGCAATTTTGTAAACTTTAACTGGTGCTGACATTGGGGTTAATATATATTCTGTCCTACAGGCATTTGAGCCCTGTATTTTAGGATGGAGGTGGATTAAAGGAGGTGGGAAGGGATTAAATGAGTTTACCAAAATGCAGAAAACTGGAAGTAAATGACCTAAATTGTGTGTTTAAATCCTCAGAACAGTGCCTACATTTGACTAACACATGTACATTGAGCCACCGTGGCCCTTGAGGAGCCATATAGCATAAGTCCAGTTTCAGCACTCACCATGTCACAAGGTATTTGGTTTCCCTTAGTCAATGAAGTCATGCTGGCCAACAGGTAGCTCTCCAGCTGATCATGAGATCATGGAAAATGTGTCAAGAAAAAAGCCTGTAACACTAGTCTTAGTCCAGCCTAACATTTAATTGCAACAATGATCTACATCCCTGTAATAGTCATAGAATGTGTTGGCAGATAAGAACCATTCGGTCCATCTAGTCTGCCCAATTTTTAAAATACTTTTATTAGTCCCCAGTTCCCGGTCTTATAGGTAGGATAGCCTTGTGCCTATCCCATGCATGCTTAAACTCCTTCACTCTGTTTACCGCTACCACTTATACTGGAAGGCCATTCCATGCATCCACTACCCTCTCAGTAAAGTAATACTTTTAAACCTTTTCTCCTCAAATTTAAGAATATGTCCTCTGGTTGTGGTGTTTTTTCTTCTTTTTAAATATACTCTCCTCCTTCGCTGTGTTGATTCCCTTTATGTATATAAATGTTTCTATCATATTCCCTCTGTTCCTTCTTTATCCCAAGCTATAAATGTTAAGATCTTTTAACCTTTCCTGGTAAGTTTTATCCTTCATCCCATGAACCAGTTTAGTAGCCCTTCTCTGAACTCTCTCCAAAGTATCTATATCCTTCTGGAGATACGGTCTCCAGTACTGCGTACAATACTCCAAGTGAGGTCTCACCAGTGCTCTGTACAATGGCGTGAGCACTTCCCTCTTCCTACTGCTAATACCTCTCCCTATGCAACCAAGCATTCTGCTAATACCTCTCTCTATACAACCAAGCATTCTGCTAATACCTCTCCCTATACAACCAAGCATTCTGCTAATACCTCTCCCTATCCAACCAAGCATTCTGCTAATATATCTCCCTATACAACCAAGCATTCTGCTAATACCTCTCCCTATACAACCAAGCATTCTGCTAATACATCTCCCTATACAACCAAGCATTCTGCTAATACATCTCCCTATACAACCAAGCATTCTGTTAATACATCTCCCTATACAACCCAGCATTCTGCTAATACATCTCCCTATACAACCAAGCATCCTGCTAATACCTCTCCCTATACAACCAAGCATTCTGCTAGGATTTCTTGCTGCTCTATTACATTGTCTGCCTACATTTAATTCCTCTGAAATTATTACTCCTAAACCTCTTTCTTCACATGTTGAAGTGTCTCAATTATTCTATACTCTGCCCTTGGGCTTTATGCCCAAGGTGTATAATCTTGCACATGTCCACATTAAATGTCAGTTGCCACAGCTCTGATCATTTTTCTAGTTTAGCTAAATCATTTGCCATTGGGCTTATCCTTCCAGGAACATCAACCCTGCTGCAAATCTTTGTATCATCAGCAAAAAGACATACTTTACCAACAAGACCTTCTGCAATATCGCTAATAAAAATATTAAAGAGAATGGGTCCAAGAACAGATCCCTGAGGTACCCCACTAGTAACAAGACCTTGCATCGAATATACTCCACTGACTACAACCCTCTGTTTCCTGTCACTCAGCCATTGTCTAATCTATTCAACAATATTGGAATCCAAACTCAATGATTACAGTTTATTGATAAGCCTTCTATGTGGGACATACTTATCAATAGACTGCAACTGCTGAGTTTGGAAAGCAGACAAAAATGTGCAAATATAAGTAGACTTTAGCCAAACGTGTGCAGATCAGATGCAAAAAGAGTGGAAGTTGGGCAGTTCTTATTAACGTATTTGCTCGATCATAAGACGAGGTTTTTTTCAGAAAAAAAAATCTGAAAACTACCCCTCATCTTATAATCGAGGTCTTCTTATAATCTGACCTCAAATTGGCAGAGACAGGGTCAAGGGGAGGGAGGGGGTTAAGAGACAGAGACAAGGGGAGGGAAGGGGTTAAGAGACAGAGACAAGGGGAGGGAAGGGGTTAAGAGACAGAGACAAGGGGAGTGAGGGGGTTAAGAGACAGAGACAAGGGGAGGGAAGGGGTTAAGAGACAGAGACAAGGGGAGGGAAGGGGTTAAGAGACAGAGACAAGGGGAGTGAGGGGGTTAAGAGACAGAGACAAGGGGAGGGAAGGGGTTAAGAGACAGAGACAAGGGGAGTGAGGGGGTTAAGAGACAGAGACAAGGGGAGGGAAGGGGTTAAGAGACAGAGACAAGGGGAGGGAAGGGGTTAAGAGACAGAGACAAGGGGAGTGAGGGGGTTAAGAGACAGAGACAAGGGGAGGGAAGGGGTTAAGAGACAGAGACAAGGGGAGTGAGGGGGTTAAGAGACAGAGACAAGGGGAGGGAAGGGGTTAAGAGACAGAGACAAGGGGAGTGAGGGGGTTAAGAGACAGAGACAAGGGGAGGGAAGGGGTTAAGAGACAGACAAGGGGAGTGAGGGGGTTAAGAGACAGACAAGGGGAGGGGGGAGAGAGAGCCAACACTAAGGGGAGGAGAGAGAGAGAGAAAAATGGGGGCAAGGGAAAGAGAAAGGCAGCATTGGCACATAAAAAGAAATAAAAACTAGAAATACATTTTTTGATATCATAATTTTTTATTAAAAAAGCAATTTACATGTGAATATATACAAGTTGATCTTTTTTCCTATAGGGTAGTCTTATATTCAGGCTTTTAGTTTTTTTCCTAATGGAATATCCAAAGTTTGGGGGGGGGGGGGTCGTCTTATAATCAGGGTCGTCTTATAATCCAGCAAATACGGTATTTACTTTGATTCCCATAAAAAAGTGGTGTTTTAAGCAAGTTTCACATCTGAACAATGTTGAATCTAGCTCTGGTTATAGTCCAGGGGAATTACTGATGACAAACAAGGAGAGATCAATTCCAAGTATTTTTTGGGTTCTCTATTTAGCTGTTGTTTTCTTTTGCCTTGTGTATCAGGATGGTACACGTAGGATTATGCTATAATTTCTACAATAACAAAAAGGATGCTTTCAGTGTGGTATCGATTGTCTTCCAAGGAATCGACCATGTGGTCTCCAGATGAGGAAATTAAACACACAGTTTTTTTGTCTCTCCTGGTAAGTAATTTTATATAAACATGCTATTAAACAGCAGGGAAAACACTGACGAAATCAAAATTCAGAGAAGAATTCATGATTTTTCTTTCCATGAGACTTTCTATTTTGATCTAATGTGTTCTGTGTATTTCTCTGTATTTGTCGGAACTGTTATGCTGGGAAAGAAATGTATGTGATTGATTTTCTGTTATTCTTTAGTTAATATAGAAATATATTGCATCTGTTGAAGCAATATCGAGTCCATCATAAAGTCCATCATAGTGGCGGGTCTAGGACACTTCATCGCCGCGGCTTCATCACTGACAGTTCATCGTGGCAGTTACAACACTGAACTGTCAGCAATGAAGAATAACGCGGCCGTTTCATCGCGGACGGGACTATGTAAGAGCTGACAGTTCAGCGCTGAACTGTCAGCTCTTACAAACGTACCAGTTAAAATAAAATAAACCCCCCCTAATAAATGATCCCCCCCCAAAATTGCCCCCCCAAACCCCAATACTAAAATTAACCCCAAAACCCCAATACTAAAATTAACCCTCGAACCCTAATACTAACCCCCAAACCCTAATACTAACCCCCTAAACCCTAATACTAACCCCCTGAACCTTAACACTAACCCCTTAAACCCTAATACTAACCCCCAAACCCTAATACTAAAATGAACCCCCTAAACCCTAATACTAAAATTAACCCCGAACCCTAAAAACTAATTCTAACCCCCTAAACCCTAATTCTAACCACCCGTAACCCCAATACTAAAATTCTAATTCTAACACTCTATCTTCTAACTCTAACACATTAAAACTTACCTTTAGCGATGAAATGTCCCACGATGAAATCTCCCGAGATGATCTGTCGTGTGGTGAAGTGACGGCGGTGAAGCGGCCGTGATGAAGTGTCCCATCCCCCATAGTGGCTGCTTAGTCAAGTACCTTAATGTATGATTATTCTTACATTCTATTGTGGTGTTTATACATCATGGCTGGCCTCACCCAATGTGTGCAATATCCCTCCTACAAAAGATATAGATTCTTGAGTGGGGTCAACTCAAGACATTTAATAACCATGCTATATTCTCTCAACTTTTTCTTTTTTTTATCATTCTTTCCACCTCTTCTGTGCAAAATCCTAGAGATCCAAGGGCTTTGTTTGCCTCCATTATCCCTTTTTAAGGGATTTTGTACTTCCAAATAAAACTATTATTCATATTCCTAAAAAATAGGTTTTCTGTAATGAAGAAAGATCTAGATTTAACATACATCTAACGGACAGATTTATCAAGGCAACACAAGTGCTATTTTTAAAAATTTGCTACATTTGAAGCAAAATAATCCATTGGTATCCATGGTTACTACTACTATTTTAGCAATTTTTCCTGAAATAGCACTAGTTTTGTCATTGATAAACATGGCCCTTAGTCTTGGGCCCTGTTGTCCACACATTTTGCCTTCACATTTTGTGGTGACTGTATAACTCCTAAAACCTCTCTTCATCTGGTTAAAAAAATAATGGATTTTCAGGGAGTAAAGGATTCAGTATTACTGAAAGGCGCTGTAAATGGGTGGGACCTGGTTAAATTTGGGCAGAACCATCTAGAACTAAACAGAAGTAGAACTGGAAGGAACTAAATGCCTCAAAAGAGAGGCTCCATTTGGACCTCCAGAAGAAGGTGCCAATTTAGGTGTCATGTTAGTGATTCTACACTTTCAGTAAATACTCCCTAATACAAGGGTAATCAAAATAAATTTTCCGTGTTTGCAGCTGGCAAAGGTCTACAGGGTTGTCTAACAACTGGAGGACTATATTGGGACACATTGTTTCTCTGAAGTTGAGGAAACCCCATCTACAACTCAGAAACGAAAAGCACAAGGCTCCAAAAGGAGGTCAAGTCAATACGGAGAGAAAGGTGAAATGGGATACATATACAATTATCTGGTTTACATATAGGAAAAGTCATCCAAACGTGCATTGACCAAAAGTATTATGATGTGGAAAAATAAATCACATCTTCAACATTTTATTATGCTGTAAGTGAATTCAAGGATGTCTCTGACGGCAAAGAAAGCAAACATATTAATAATAACTTTTACACAGGCTGGAAAAGAAAACGGAGTCGGCCAAATGCAGAGATTAAGCATGTGTTAAAAGCTCAGATTGTTATTTGGAATCAAAATTTCAATGGACACAGATTTGAATCGTTTTCTAATGCAAGCTGGGAATTGGAATTAAAATACATCTTTAAACATTATAGCTAGAAATATAAATGGGAGAAGGAAACGTAAAAGGAAGAAGTTTCCCATACTAAAAACAATGGTATGGTCTGTAAAGGAGAGATGAGGAAGGACGAGACGAGGAGGAGAGACAAGGTGGAGGGATGAGATGAGGAGGAGAGACAAGGTGGAGGGATGAGATGAGGAGGAGAGACAAGGTGGAGGGACGAGATGAGGAGGAGAGACAAGGTGGAGGGATGAGATGAGGAGGAGAGAGAAGGTGGAGGGATGAGATGAGGAGGAGAGAGAAGGTGGAGGGATGAGATGAGGAGGAGAGACAAGGTGGAGGGATGAGATGAGGAGGAGAGACAAGGTGGAGGGATGAGATGAGGAGGAGAGACAAGGTGGAGGGATGAGATGAGGAGGAGAGAGAAGGTGGAGGGACGAGATGAGGAGGAGAGACAAGGTGGAGGGATGAGATGAGGAGGAGAGAGAAGGTGGAGGGATGAGATGAGGAGGAGAGACAAGGTGGAGGGATGAGATGAGGAGGAGAGACAAGGTGGAGGGACGAGATGAGGAGGAGAGACAAGGTGGAGGGATGAGATGAGGAGGAGAGAGAAGGTGGAGGGATGAGATGAGGAGGAGAGAGAAGGTGGAGGGATGAGATGAGGAAGAGGGTCAAGACGAGGTAATGGTGATGTTGGTGTATGTCGGGGGTTAGCTCTATTAATACTGGTCCTGCGGGTTATATTGAGTCAAGATTTGTTAATTATATAACGTTTTCAATGAACAGCAGTAATAAATTATAAAAAATAAATCTGATCGTATAACCTCATGCACATGATCCGATGGTTAGGTATTTTCGTTTTTTTTTTTTTTTAAACTTCGGAACTTTTTTTTAAACGTGGTCTGTATTAATAACATTTACTGGCAGAGCTCGAGATAATATGCATTTAAATATTCCATGCTAAACTTTCCATAGCTAACGTTTGCAATACAATTAATTTCATTTCCTTGGGGATCTCTCAGAAGTACATTTTCCTGGAAAAGACCTTTGCAAAACATACTTTGTTAAGAAACATAGAGAATGTAATAACAATAATAATAATAATAATAATGCCTTTGCATCAGTAAATATTACAAAACAACCCTGGAGATTTATAGTTGAAAGGGATGTTTGACCTTGCCTGCAATATATACACGTGAAATATGGTTGATGTCAAGGTCAAACAGGCAGCCATGAGTCATCGAGTTCCATAAACACATGGGGAAAGAAGAGGCAGGTTTAAATAAAAAGTAAATTGTATTTTATCTCACTGTACTAGGCAGAGTCTTAAATGTCCAACTTGGGGGCTATCCCCAAGATTAATGGGTCAAGGTGTATATTCAATGTACTTGTTTCTATAACTAGAGGGGGCTTGGCGCAAGGAAAAGACTAACGCAGTTGATAGAGCGCATCTAGATAAGACAAAAGTCATAGACTAAGAGCCAATAGGTCTCAAAACACGGAGGCTTTGATGAAAACTGGAAGAGGGCATGACCTCAAAAATGTTGGGAACCATCAATGAGTAGTTATCGGTTCCTAAGTAATATTGGACCCTGGTCTGATACCCTGTTATAATTTGGACAAGATGACCTTGATCGCCATATGTTACCTCTGTAAGATATGTTAACTCAGTTCTTTAAAATATACTTTTTAGTGTGCACTCTCAAACCCAAATGAATTGTCAGCTTCTAAGTTATCATTTTTCAACTTAATGGCACTCATTTTTTTTCAACCTCGGAAGAATGGTTTGGTTGACCCAGCCAGGAACTGAACTTGGGACCCTCAAGTTTGACCCAGATTTTGCTACTTGTTTTACATTTGTTCCACCATTTAAAGAAAAAATAAAGCTCTTGGAACATTGAACAGAATCTATAAACAATCAGAAAGCCGCTACTGTTGTCGATCCAAGGACAGGCTTAACGTACTTAATTTTTCTATCTATAACTAGGATTCATCCTGGAAGGGAATGGTTCATTTAGACCACCACGAATAACATCCCCTAAATGTTATTTTCAGGTTAAAAATATAAATCAGGCTATTCCCATGTGTTTTCTATTGAGACTCTTTGGCTCGGATTGTTAATATCTTTAATGTGAACATTAAGTCTCAGATGGAGGTTGTGTGACTTTGTACAAAGATTAGTAGTATAAAAACATACATAGTGTTCACGCAGTAGCTGAATCTAATTAACTGGTTTGATAACATGGGAATGGTTAAGTAGCATGGTTAAGCAAATTGACTGAAGATTAGTAGGACACTATTTACAAAGCACTTATGGACAGAAGATTTTGTTTTATGACGTTCGCGGATCCGCCCACATTAAATGGGAGTGTAATATTCCAAATAGTTTTCTCCGTCTAAATTTGGCAGATTACTCAGTACTATTCCGTACTTTATTAGAAGCACAAGTGAAAAAAAAAACCATATAGTTCCCTCAGGGGGCAGACATGTTGTTTAGAATCTTGGGTCAGATCTTCACTCACCTTTGTTCAAATAAACAAAGATCTGACCAAAGATTCTAAACAAAATGTCGGCCTCCTGGTGGAGCTATATGGAGTAAAGATGGCTCAGTAAGGTACTTTATTTCATTTCTATATAAAATGCCTGTTTAAGCTTTCAATTTAACAGAATTTCATTTTTTTTGCTATAGTTGTCCTTTAAGATACAGTTAAAAACCATATTTGGGGGTATCTTGATACCTTTCTTGATTAGGTACAGACATTTTTTGCCTCCTGTGGTCCACGATATAAATCCCACATCTATGATGATGTAGGATTTACACATACATGATCATTTCCTTCGACTTGGCTTTGGGTTCTGAAGAAACCCATTAGGCTTTGGCCCTCGCTTTACCATACGAGAAACTCATCATGGATTTTGCTGTGTGGTTTTCGTGGTTCCATTGCACGCTGCCAATATTGATTTTCGTTCTTTACTTACATGTGTAGAACACGTTATGAGATGGGGTCCAGATGTAAGAGAAGGAGCAGACATTCTATCAACAACACTTTCTTAATGTATAGTTTGGAGATTCCATTTGTTTTTTATTACTCAACCAGGGAACATACGTTCTGTATCCATGATAAACATACAAAGTATTACGAGCGTTTTTTTTTTTGCTCAGCAGGGCTTAAAAAGCCTTCTTTGCCAATCAACGGAGAACCAATTTGTTACATAATAAAAGTTCAGTTTAGAAATAATTCTTTGTACTGTTGGACTAGGTCATCCCTGAGGCATTTTGGCAGCAAAGTCGGAAGAATAACCTTGTTTTAAAATTGCCCTTCAAGGGCGAAGGTAGGGGGGGGGGGGATTTCTTGATAGACACAAAGAAGTTTAGGTGTGCTGGACGTCTTTTAAATGTTTGAACAACAAGGTCAGCGTCTGATATGTATTATCATTTAGTCTTACATTATGATATAATTGATGGAAGCTTGCGTCCACTTCCTCCAAGCAAGCAACCGTAACAGAGATTTTTGTGATACCCACCCACCTCCCAAATGGTGGTGTCAGTACCCAGTAGTGCTTTGCATGAGGGCTCACATAGTTGACAACCATCCTGAATTTGTAAGGACAGTCCTGGTTTTTGGATCCTGTTCGGTCGAATTTGCGGTCTGTCCCGGTAATACAGCTTGTGTACAGTGGTTTGCACTGTTTCTAGACTGCATTGTGTCTCCACTGATAGCCGGTCACTGTCCTGGTTTTGCTGGGGCTCGCTGACTCACACAATGTTGGGTGACGGCACATGGTGTCACGCTTCCACTGCCTCCCAGGAGCCCGGCCAATCAAATTGTCAGGTATGAGCTAAACATACTGATGTCACCAGTTTTGGTTGGGTTGATGTACATCTCTTTCAGCAGCCATATTTTACTTCTATGGCAAAGGATTGGACGCATACCGTCCTGACCACAACATCTGAGGAAAAGGATTTAAGGGTAATTATTTGAAAGGACTTAAAGGTAATAGAGCAGCAGGAAATGTAATGGAGCAGCAGGAAATGCTAGAAGAATGCTTGGATGTATAGGATGAGGTTTTAGCAGAATGCTTGGTTGCATAGGGAGAGGTATTAGCGGAATGCTTTATTGTACAAGGAGAGGTACTAGCAGAATGCTTGGTTGTATAGGGAGAGGTTTTAGCAGAATGCTTGGTTGCATAGGGAGAGGTATTAGCGGAATGCTTTATTGTACAAGGAGAGGTACTAGCAGAATGCTTGGTTGCATTGGGAGAGGTTTTAGGAGAATGCTTGTTGTAGAAAAGAGTAGAAAAAGGGAAGTGCTCATGCCAGGGACATGCCACTGTTTTTTTAATGTGATTGAATTAATTGCATATAAAATAAAAATAAATCATCTGGCTTCATTTTGTGAATATTTCCCATTGTCCAAAATCTTCCAGCAAGTCTCACTTTACAACTGTGGCCAGAGCCTGCATGATGATGTCATAAGATACTCCCTGCTCTCTTACTGGCTCCTGTGTATCACTAGTGGGCGGGACTAGGTGGCTGTGTACATTGTGTGTTTACCTGCCTTCCAACACAAAGAGAGATATACCTGATCAAACTGGATCATAACTCCGCCCCTTGTGATGTTACATTACCCTCCCATTCAATGCAAGTCTATGGTCAGAATTCAGACTTACAGACTGCATTCTGTGTCCCCAGCTCCAAAGTGAGATACTAGTGCCGTAAAGTCACTGAGGGGTGGCACCCAAAAACACTATATTTCACAAAATGGCAGCTCCCAGTCACACATGGTTAGTTAAATATTTGATTAAATACAGTCACATAACAAAAAAAAAAAAAAAAGAAGAAGCCATATCTGAAATCAACAAAACAAAATAAAAAAAAATAGAAACCTTTTTCATTTTTTGGTGGGAGTGCCCCCTTTAATTATCTTTACAAATTACACTAGTCTGGAGTTTTTCTCCGGGAATCTAATGTATAAATAAAGCACAAAGGGCATGGTAACTTTACAGTTTTCTCCGATTGTTTTGTACACTTCAGATTTTTAGATTTTCTGAGCTTCAATAACCATTAGAAAAGAGTATATTAAAGAATATGAATCACCCAGAATGACCAGACCACTGGTGAAACGAAATATCATTCAAATCTACAGCAACCAACAATAAAGCTGGTGTTAGAAACATTTATTTGAGGTTGTGAGAAAGATGCATTCTACACCAATTATACCTGTCTCTTTGACTCGCCATCACAAAAACAGCGCCATCTAGTGTTCATATTAAAATAAATAATAATAATAGAAATCTTAAATTGCGGTACTTTAATGTGCAAATATGATTCAGTGCTCTCTGTTAAATGCATTATACTATAAAATCATTACCACACCTGTTTATGCTAAGCGTTCAAAAAAATGACCTGCTAAGACATCAACGGAAAGCTATTAAAGTATGCAGAGGGTGCTAACATTAACCCTTTCCACACAAACATTGTGACCCTACAACCCTGAAAGGGTTAACCCTACTGTTACTTCGTCAGGAGGAGCAATACATGCCCCCAGACCCTCTTATGGTCCTAGGCCTGTCCAAATGCCATGGATGGAGGTTCTTATGATCCAGGGGCCATGGGCTGCCAAAATACCCCTAACAATCTAGGGGCTGCCAATAAGGACCTTGGCCCCCCTTAATTTCCCCAGCCAACTGCTTATGATCCTAGGGCTGGAGGCTACTCCAAAGGCTCTTGGACGCTCCAAAAAAGTGCTTTTCAGTGGAGGAGAGAGGCTTGTAGTTGTTTTTTTCCACCCCTAGACCACCATTTAATACTTAGGAACCAGAACCTGTGGGTTTCCTGGGCAAGGTCTGCGGAATTCCATAGGACATCATTAAAGCGTCCACCACAAACTCCAGTCAATGCCCACCGTCCACAATGTTGGTTCTCCTTCTCTTTGCTAGCTTGTTGTATGTATTGGTTCATTCACCACATGTGACATGTTAAAACAGGAAATGTAGTTTGAAGCCAGTACAAAGATTTATTTACCCAGTTGTGGGACTGAGCCGAGAGTTTTTTCGATTATATTATAACCAAACAACAAGCACCTTATAATGTAATTTATGCATGTTTAAATGTAACATCAACAGCCAATTCATCAATGGAGTCAGAATGGCAGCCATTTTGTCATGTTACTGCGGAAATTGAGATTCCTGAAAAAACAGACAGGCAAATGAGTGGCAATTAAAGAGTGGGAGCTAAATGTAGTAAAAACAAAAAATACATTGCATGAGTTTACAAAAACTCCCATTAAAAAGATCTTACGGTTGAAATGTATATCTTTTAAGATTATAAAGTAATACATTAGAGTAAAAGTAAATAAGTGTGAGAATAAATCAATCCCTAGGATGAGAAATATTTCACATGGTGCAGTATACTTTTTCTCCATTTCATAATTTCGATTAATTACAACTGTGTGCTTAAATAAAACTAAGCTAGCATTAAAAAAAATGAACCACCTTCTACAACCCAGTTTAATAGAAGCATTTAATGCTTCCTTACCCTGTAAGAAATATATTAAAAAAAACCCTGTTCAAGGTTTTTAATAAAATTGGCTGAGGTGCAGGGGATAACAATGGCTGAGAATCATGTTAAATGAGCTTGCAAATCTAATAACACAATAATGGCTATGCAAATATGGAAATTCTGAAGGCAAAATTGTAAGTGTTGCTCAGTCACCATGGAAACTAGTAGAATGTTCCTGCCAGTTGCTCCATTTTTAGAACTTTGCCTTATACTTGTTCTTTATATAAAAACTCCAATGCCCGTTTATTTTTGTATAGGTTGTGATGGGGTGATGGAGAACCCTTTATCTATTTGGCAGAATCATTGTTTCTAAATATTACTTTACATGGCTTTTCAGTGAATTTATTTAGTCTTTTGCTGTCAATTTTTTGTTTTTGGTATGTAATAATATTGGTAATGGGAAGAATATAGAGCTTTTAACAATACACCTCAAGGGAGGAGTCTGAGTCTTCAAGTGTGGGGGAAGGTAACCCAAAACTGATATCTAGAAAAAATAGGAGAGGCTGTGAAGTCCCTGAAAATTAAAACAAATAAGTATTAGTGTCTGTTGATTAAATACAGCGATCTCTTGTAATTAAAATACTAATTTATCCTTCCAATTAAGCACAAAAAATTCCCCTTACAAAATTAAACTGTAAATATAGTGTATATCTTTCTGAAAATTTCTATACATTTAAAAGATAAAATCAGCTGATTTATTAAACAATATAAAAAAGAGTACATCACCGAATTTACCGTACATTTCCATTTCTAGAGCACCAACCACAAAATAAATAAACATAGAAACATTGGGTTCTGGATTTGAATTGACATTGTGGTCAGCACTCATGTCAACCACATATGTTATTTTATTTGCATTTCTCCTTACAGGTACACATTTAAACATCTTGCAGATTCCACTGCGGTCTAATTATCTATGTATGTAAACTCAACACCTTCGGCTTGCACTTTGAGATGAGCAAGGAGTCAGCTGTTCCTTTCTTCATTCATAAACACAATTAATATTTTTATTCAATGCATTTCACATCTATATTCATTTTTACATCTATTAAGAGTACTCATTCTGTCTATCGCTGAACTATGTGTCCCATAAACAACCCACAAATAAGAGTCAAGGATAATCTAATTATGACCTTAGTTCTAAAAAATATTTTTGGGATGTGGATAGATTTCAACCTCCCATTTGGTCTTCATATCAACAAAGTTTCTTCCACACTGGATTCCAACATAGGCGCTTATGCACTTTTTATGGAAGTAGGTGCTGTTAAATATAAGGATTGCGCATCATATACTAATGCAAGTTATTACATTACAGAATAATATGTACCTCTGTGATTCAAATCTTCTACAGTACATTCAGTTTAAACTTAAGCTTCTGTTTTGTCTAAAATGGAATATGGATTGTCTGTCCACACTGACCTTGAAAAAAAAATGTTTTGTGGTTTTTCGTTCTGATATATTTGTATTTATAAATATATATATATATTCATTTCTCCCACCATGACACAATTCTGCATAGCACATGGATATATTATTCCCAGGCAGATACTATCATTTTATATATATATATATTTATATATATACAAAAATATATGTTATATACACACACATACAACAAACAAAGTGGACTGTAGTTAAACCTCAAATATATATATTTATTTGTGGTTTAACAACAGTTCACTTTGTAATGCCTTTTTTGTTGTTGTATATGTGTGTGTATATATATATATATATATATATATATATATATATATATATATATATATATACATTGTTGTGTTTCTTTATATATGTTTTCTTATATTAAAATATATTTTTAATAGAATGTGGTATGATTTATTTATTATTTTATATATTTTAAACAGTGTTGTTCTAGCGCTGTCTACCTATTCACAAACTGTGCCTTTTTTTCTGCAGTAATGTCTCATTGCAGTTTCTTAAGACTAGCTGCTAGCTTATCCATCCATGAAAAGATGCTCTTTTCTGCGGAATCCTTCCCCCTTTACAGAGACCCTTTCTCTAAGCCAATCATTTTTGGGTATGTATATTATTTATTATCCTGGTTTTTGTTCAGTTAATATTAAGCCCTTTGTATTTCCTACATCCAAATATACACACATTCCTTTCAATAAGAGCAAAGAGTACACATCTTTTAAGCTCACAATTGAGGTCAATGATACAAACAAATAAGAAAAAACACATCTAATAAAATACATTCTATTACCCACAATGCCCTTGTAGCCTTCTACCTTGTATTCTAAAATTGGTTTGCACATATGTGTACGCAGCCTACTCGCAAGAGTCATACTTGTGTAAACTGGAAGCCATGAAACCGTTATTCCAGCACACATGCTACTAATTTGGCTAGCTCCGTGAAGAGTTGAATATATGCAAGGGTTTTAAAGGAGTGATGGAAACTCTGTGGGTGTCATATTAACTCAAACAGCAACTTAATACTTTGGGATTTCTCTTGTTTTCAAGTATGTTCTGGTGATCAAGTTTTATAAAAATGTAACAGATTAAACAGACATGGAGGGTATGCACAAACACCAGCACAATGAAAGTGTCAGAAAAGTTAAGAAACTGCAATCACTGGGAATTTTTTTTGTGTGAGTGAATGTGTGTTACTGCTGCTCGCGGGGTAGGGTGACCACATTTCATTTCTGCCATTCAGGGACACATTTTATATTATATAAATTATTAGGAAGCCTTGAGATCCATGACAGGAGCATTTTCAGGCAATTAACTGACTGCAGGTTGCAAAAAAACAGTTTCACAGAATTTAGACCTTCTAATTACTAGATAGGCAGTTTCAGAGAATTTAACCCTCTGTTTCTAAATAGGCAGTTTCACAGAATGTAACCACTTTTTTTTACTATCCATTATACACACACAGTATCTCACTCACTCACTCACTCACACACAGTCACTCACACACAAAAAAGACAGACACACCCAATCTCTAACTCACACATACACAGATACACGGACACAGTCTCTCACTCACACAGTCAATCACTAACACATCCACAGACACTCTGTCACTTACACATACACCGACACACACAGTATGTCACTCACACATACACAGACACACATACAGCCAAAGAGAGAGAGTGTGGTTTTCTTTTCTTACCTCGTGCAGGCAGGCTACTGCAGGTTACACTAAGCACTAAGATGTGAAGAAAGACTGAGCCAATCAGGAGAAGCTTATGAACTCTAAGCCAATCAGGAGAGTTGAGAGGTCTCACCTGATTGTCCTCCTCCTTCTCTCGGAGCTCTCAATCTGGCACTTTTCATTTTCCCGGATTGAGGCTGCCCGGGACCCAGTTCATGAAGTCGCATTGGCAATCCGGGACATGTGGTCACCCTACCGTGGGTCAGAATTTTTACAGCACCAGAGCAATCCCTAAGTTGGGGGCGAGTGCTTGTCCCAAAATCTCGGTGCTGTTGGGCTTTTGTTTGCGTTGTACGTTGGTGCATGGAGAGATTGTGCCACTCACATCAGACACTATTTCTGAGCGTGCCCCTTTCATGCATTTTCCACATTAAGTATTTCATGGCTTTTTGATTTTAAGATCACTGAAGTAAAATGGACATTTTATACCCACTGAGGTTTAGATGTATTTTGCAAAGGTATTCCACGTTTGCAAAGTTCAGTAAAAGAACTATTATTCTGCGAAATCTGGAATGGAAAATAAAACAGTGCTTGTGGTGGAACAGATGTCAGAGACGATGGGCAGTAGGAGGGTGTGCATAATGCTTATGTAGTTCGGTAACTTTCCAGAGAAGTGGTTATAGGCTCAGCAAGGAAAGTGGAGTAAATATCTGGAATCAAGTATTTGTGAGTTTAGGTCTTTTAACATACATTATACAGAGTTTATTAACTTTAACATGATGCACAATGCTTAGGTTTCATCGTTTTATACAAAGCCTATATTTGATTACAATGTGGATGATACCAGGGGCATATCAAGCTGCCAGCCCAGAGGCACGCCTGCCACTCGGAGGCACGATGTCTCTCATGTATTTCCGGGGTTTTTTATGCTGACAACAGCCATCACACAAACCCCCGGAAATACACGAGTTACATCCGAAAGGCGACGCCAGCTATGAATTCGGCAACAGAGTCCCTCACTCTGCTGCCAATCATACAAGCACGAAACGTAGACGAAAAACAGAGTGAGTGCCTCTGTTGCCGAATTCACAGCTGCCGTCTGTCTGCCCGGTTTATTTCCAGGGTTTGTGTGCTCTCTGTTCAAAACACACAAACCCCAGAAATACACAGAGCGGCTGCTCAGTGCTAGGTGTGCAGCGCAGACCTAGCACATATGGAGCATCCGCCACTGCATGATACTTTATCAATAAGAAGACTGATGGGGAGGTTGTGATCTAGCCACATGCCAAGATATCTATTAGAAACAGGACAATGACCAGGTAATAATTTGATTGCTCCTTGACTCTTATCTGCAGGTTTCTTACTGGTGATGTATCTCAGTGAGCTAATGACACACCTGTACAATCTGTTAAATCCTCACAATTGCAGGTTCAGTTACTTGCTAGGCCCTTCATTCTTCTAAGTTAAATAAAATGAATACTATTAAATTGGGTGTCCCTGGATTTGGGGTAACAGTAGGATCTAAAGCACATACTCGAAAAGCAGAGACTATCTCAATATACTGACATATTCCTATTTAAATCCTTTATTTCTTCAAATGCTTTATCCAAAGCATTTATTTAAAGATAATTTCGCAAACCCTTGTGCACATTAATTTTTTTTACTCATATCTCTCAACATTTGAAATGGACAATGAGGAACGCCTTTGCTTTTGGGAATGTGGCTATTGCCAATCTAGAGCTATTTATGTTATTTAGTAAACTGGTATATAAACTAATTGACTGTGTGTTAAACCTATGATATGGTGAGTTTTGTTGCTTTGGAGCTCTGTGATAAATTCTGAAATTCCAAGCTCCAAGAAAATAGGTGAAAAGAGGGAGAGTGGTTTTTGGGGCAAAAATAAGGACTGCTTCTAAATAGGGGCACTTGGGAGGCATGTATAACTTGCACTAAGGGGGCCATTAAAACACAATTATGAATACAATGTGATAGCATTGGTTTGTTATTCTGATATTTCGTAATATGCCTGGAGTTTGTTGATTACAATGTAACAAAAAGATCTTGCAGGTAAGGTGCTGATCTTATATGTAGAAGTAATATTCCTCAGCTATGTTTGGGATGAAACTCACAGTTACTTGTAAAGAAATTTATCACCTCCAAATATGCCAACTGGCTTATATTTTGTAGTAACCATAACCACCAAACTGCTAGGTAAGCACATTTACACATATTAATATGAAGCTACACTGATCTCTCTTAGACAGTTTGTACAGTAGTGTGAAAACGGATCTTAGTGTCTAGACTTTGGTTCTTATATCATTTCTGTGTGTTATATGCAAACCCTCTCATAAATCAACCCTTTGTGCACCAAAGAGATGTGCAATGATTAAAGGGACGGCGTCACTTATAATGTGTACTAACTGAAAATTAAGAGAATAAAAAAATGATTGAAAAAGATTTATAAATTGTGTTAGCAGAATTGCAAGAAAATCCTTAAATCCCCCCCTGACTTAATATGCAAATGACACATTTTAAAGCAGTACATTTGCATATCAAGCCACTTGTGATGTCATAAACAGGAGACTCCACAGACACATTTAAAACCCATTTTTCTCCTAATTTACACATTTGCTTGCAATTCTGCTGACACAATGTATAGATCATTTTCCAAAAATGTTTATTCTCTACACGCACAGTAAAAACAATGTTTAGGTGATAAGGTCCCTTTAAAGGACAATTAAATGATATTAAATGGACCTTCACATGGCTTGCCACGGTCACTGGTGTGTTTGTACAGACACCTTACTTATAATTGAGCTGTTCTGCATTACACTAGCAGGGAACTGTCCACAGTCCTGCTTTCTGACCATTAGGATGGCTGAGCATGGTGGCTAGGGTAGCCCACATCAGGTGAAGTCCACAGGGTTTCCTGTCACTCTCTATAGAAACATAGAAACATAGAAACATAGAATGTGTCGGCAGATAAGAACCATTCGATCCATCTAGTCTGCCCAATTTTTTTTTTTTTGAGTACTTTTATTAGTCCCCCGTTCCCGGTCTTATAGCTAGGATAGCCTTGTGTCTATCCCACGCATGCTTAAAATCCTTGACTGTGTTTACCTCTACCACTTCTGCTGGCAGGCTATTCCACTACCCTCTCAGTAAAGTAATACTTCCTGATATTACTTTTAAATCGTTGCCCCTCTAATTTAAGACTATGTCCTCTGTTGTGGTAGTTTTTCTTCTTTTAAATATACTCTCTTCCTTTACTGTGTTGATTCCCTTTATGTATATAAATGTTTCTATCATATCCCCCCTTGTTACGTCTTTCCTCTAAGCTATACATGTTAAGATGCTTTAACCTTTCCTGGTAAGTTTTATCCTTCAACCCATGAACCAGTTTAGTAGCCCTTCTCTGAACTCTCTCCAAAGTATCAATATCCTTCTGGAGATACGGTCTCCAGTACTGCGTACAATACTCCAAGTGAGGAGTATTCACTCTATAACTCTCTTCATCACAGGCACAGTTTAAATTGGGGTCAATGAGTGGAGAGAGCATAAAGGATAAAAATCTGAATGTGATATAAAAAAAAACACAGACTTCCTGAAGCCTTAAAATCCTTTTTTATACGTTTGATCATCTCAAAAGGGGTCCGTTTATATACCTTGATTTCTCCTTGTATCATAAGTGCCTGTTTAGCTTGGCTCTAATACTTTCTATAATACTGAGACACCTCACAGCACACAATATAACAGAAGGTATAAAATCTCACAAAAGAGAACAATTGTTTTTTTTTCAGGTCAGGAGAGGTTTCCTTTAGTATCTTGAGGGCCTCCCGAACTCCTCGTTGCAGAGCAAGTGCCGTTATTTCAAAGCTTATGTCAACGAGGATTACCCCAATACCTGGAGACAGTCCCACTGCGGTTTTTGAGAGAACCAAGCTTTGGCACTGTCTTCTTCGTCTTGCTCTGTGATGAGGTTGACAGCCTTGTGTGAGCTTTCAGGATTGCAAACCGACAAATATTCTGTGTAAGTCTGAGCCAGGAGATATTATATTGCACTCAGGAAACAGGACTGTCCCAAGACATTGTGCTGACTGAAGTGAAAAAACAAAATGCTGCCCCCCCCCCCCCTAATAAAGCCCACAGTCATGATAATTCAAACTAAAATAAAACTTATCAGGAAGTAATAATTTAATGCAAGAGCACCTTACTATATGCAAAATCATATGGCGCGAGTATTGGCTGGCCATGATTACCCTAACTGATTGAGCATTTAAACTTAATGTACAATATTTGAGTCATGTTATAGGACAGTGGTCATATTTTATCGTTTTGTACAATCTATTTTCATAATAATGTTTGTTTTACCATGTCTTTCTTTTCACCTCATAGGTGAGCTCTTCTTATATACATAATAAAAATAATTTTGTTCAAAGAGCTCACCCATAAGGTGAAAAGAGATTAATGGTAAATCATTATTATGATAATACCCTGTGCAATGCCCTAAAACATGTGTGACCAGTGACTAGAGTTGAGCGGACACCTGGATGTTCGGGTTCGGTGGGTTCGGCCGAACTTCGAAAAAATGTCCTGGTCCGTGCTCGAACTCTACCCCGAACTTGACCCCGAACCCCATTGAAGTCAATAGGGACACAAACTTTTGCTATCTATTGGGCTTTCTATAAACCGAAATAGAGTCCCCATTCATACGAATAGGTCAATTGACCTATTCGTATGAATGGGGACTCTATTTCGGTTTATAGAATAGCAATAGCATTACATGTATTACATAAACCGAAAGTCTATAAACCGAATGTCTTTCGGTTTATGGAATACATGTAATGGTATTGGCTTTCTATAAACCGAAATAGAGTCCCTATTCTTATGAATGGGGACTCTATATTGGTTTATAGAAAGCCCATAGCATTACATACAATGTAATCACCGAACCCCGAACTCCAACCCGAACATACAGTGAAATGTCCGTGCTCGGGTCCGGGGTCCAAAAACCGTTATGTTCGGTACGAACCCGAACAGTGCGGTTCGGATTCGCTCAACACTACCAGTGACCCATAAAACAAAATCCACATAGATATAGTCAGTGTCAGAGGAGTTAACCACTGGATTGCTTGACATACATATAGGCAGTGTCAGATGAGTTTACCCCTGGATGGCTAGACATATATAGGCAGTATCAGAGGAGTTAACCCCTTGGGTGGATAATCAGATGCAGGCAGTGTCAGAGGACTTTATCCACACACATACACAAACAGTCTGTCACACACACACACACACACACACTTATACTGACACACACACACTCTCACTCACACTGACATACATACACTCTCACACTGACATACACACACTCACACACACTCTCACTTACACTGACATACACACACTCTCACACTGACATACACACACTCTCACACTGACATACACACACTCACTCACACTCACACTGACATACACACACTGACTCACACTGACATACACACACTCTCACACTGACATACACACACTCTCACAATGACATACACACATTCACTCACACTCACTCACTCACACTGACATACACACACTCTCACTCACACTGACATACACACACTCTCACTCACACTGGCACACACACACTCTCACTCACACTGGCACACACACTGTCACACTGACATACACACACACTTGGCTGTTCAGGAGTACCAAGGTCTGAGGTCTGAATATAGGCTGATCTTGTTCAGAAAAGGAGGACGTTTTTTCAGATCATTTTTTAAATTCATTTTTAAATGTAAAATATAGAAAACTGAAGCAATTTGTGAGAACATATGCATCTGTTTACATGTCTCATTTCGAAGTAAGACAAACTGAAATTCATTGCACACTACCTACATGGCCAGTCTAAGATCTGCAGAATAGATTAGAGTCAGTTGCTCAGCTGGAATTTTCAAGTATAGATTTTAATTGAGAGGAACATCAGTCCTGACATCACAAGTATTCGCTAACTAGGAAGTGAAGGACCACACAATATTTCACCATGTTTTAACTTTTTGGCAATGCAGCTGTTGTGGGCTACGGTTCCCATGATGTTTTAAAACAGCTGGAGTTGCAAAGGTTAACCATCGGAGATAGACGACCCATTAAGTTTTGTCCATTACGTATTTTCGAGGGAGATGGGTTGTCCTGGGATTGAGCTTGGGGGTGGTGGGGTGAAAGAGAGGAATGATATCTACTTTCATGACTGTTCTATGGAATTTCATAAATTCTGAAATAACTCCATTTAGTAGTTAGAGGTTCCAAACACTTATTCCATTCTAACTCACATTGACTGTATATTTTGGCTTCAGTATTAAAACATTGAAGCTTGCATCAACAGTGTTGAGGTTTTTTTTTTAGGATAAACTTAACACCTTTGGCAGATATACAAAACATTAAATTGAACCATGGTCACTTTAGAAGGTAAAGTTGTACATGGTATTTGGAGCTCTACTGCTGTATGAGAAGATCACACCATAACTTACAGGTGATAATTGAAAAATTAGAATTTATTTCAGTAATGCAACGTAAAAGGGGAAACTAATATACGAGATAGATGCATTACATGCAAAGCAAGATAGTTCAAGCCGTGATTTGTCATAAGTGCGATGATTATGGCTTACAGCGCATGAAAACCCACATTCTCAGTAAATTAGAATATTACATGCAATCAATAAAACAAGGAGTGTATATAGAACAATATCGGACCTCTGAAAAGGATAAGCATGCATATGGACTCAGTACTTGGTTTGGGCCCCTTTTGCAGCAATTACTGCCTCAATGCTGTGTGGCATGGAAGCTGTCAGCCTGTGGCACTGCTGAGTTGTTATGGAAGACCAGGATGCTTCAATAGCGGCCTTCAGCTCTTCTGCATTGTTCGGTCTCATGTCTCTCATCTTTCTCTTGGCAATGCCCCATAGATTCTCTGTGGGGTTCAGGTCAGGCAAGTTTGCTGGCCAATCAAGCACAGTAATCACATGTTCATTGAACCAGGCTTTTGTGCTTTTGGAAGTGTGGACAGGTGCCAAGTCCTGCTGGAAAATGAAGTCAGCATCCCCATAAAGCTCGTCTGCGGAAGGAAGCATGAAGTGCTCCAAAATCTCCTGGTAGACGGCTGCGTTGACCCTGGACTTGATGAAGCACAGTGGACCAACACGAGCAGATGACATGGCTCCCCAAATCAACACAGACTGTGGAAAATTCACACTGGACTTCAAGCATCTTGCAGTGTGTGCCTCTCCATTCTTCCTCCAGACTCTGGGTCCTTGGTTTCCAAATGAAATGCAAAAGTTGCTCTCATCAGAAAAGAGGACTTTGGACCACTGAGCAACAGACCAGGTCTGTTTTTCTTTAGCCCAGGTAAGACGCTTCTGACTTTTTTTGTTGTTCAGGAGGAATACGTCATCTGAGGCCCATGTCCAGGATCCGTCTGTGTGTGGTGGCTTTATACACTGACTCCAGCCTCAGTCCACTCCTTGTTAAAGTCCCCAACACATTTGAATGGCCTTTTCCTGACAATCCTCTCCAGGCTGCGGTCATCCCTGCTGCTTGTGCACCTTTTTCTTCCACACTTTTCCCTTCCACATAACTTTCTATTAATGTGCTTTGATACAGCACTTTGGGAACATCCAACTTCCGTCGCAATTACCTTTTGAGGCTTTCCCTCCTTATGGAGGGTGTCAGTGATGGTTTTCTGCACAACTGTCAGGTCAGCAGTCTTCCCCATGATTGTGATTCCTACTCAACCAGACTAAGAGACCATTTAAAGGCTCAGAAACCCTTTGCAGGTGTTATGGCTTACTTAGCTGATTAGAGTGGGACACTGTGAGCCTAGAATATTGAACCTTTTCACAATGTTCTAATTTACTGAGATTGTGCATTTGGGGTTTTCATGAGCTGTAAGCCCTAATCATTGCACTTATGACAAATCACGACTTAAACTATCTTGCTTTGCATGTAATGCCTTTTACGTGGCATTACTGAAATAAATGAACTTTTGCACGATATTCTAATTTTTCGAGTATCACCTATAAGTTATGGTGGTGAAGGTGATGGGAAAAACCTTCCACCTGAAATTGAATTAATTCAACATTGACCACTTTTTTGCTCTTATCCGTTTTATACATGGACCCCTGGGGGGGGGGCATATGTATGCTGTACAAGACTGTTCAGCCCGGCTGATTTGTCATGGTACGATGAACTTGAGGCTAGTTTTAGGGTTCGTTTTTGGGTTAGTGTTAGGGATTACTTTTAGGCTTAGTATTAGGGTTAGGGATTACTTTTAGGCTTAGTATTAGGGTTAGGGATTACTTTTAGGGTTAGTACTTGGGCTATTATTGGGGTTAGCCATTTGGGTTATACACCGGAGCTCACAGTTCAGCCCCGAAACTATCACTGAGGTAACAGCCGCTCTGAAAGAACAGTCCTAGACCCCTAAAACAATACCTCCATTAATGTTCCGCTATATAATTGACTGTGAGGTGGTGCTGTAAAGGACGACACAGTCAATCCACATGTTTTATTTCAACAGGTGATTTTTTTATAATAACTTTTTATGACAGTGTTAGATGAGGAAGCTTAACGTGGTTTCGAAAGGAACAGTCAGACTCCGTGTAAGTTTAGCATGCAGCGTGTAGAGGCAGGAACATGTGCTGATTACTTTACCATACATTCCTCAAAGTTGCAAGTCTGGAGTCCATACACTGCAAGCCATACATTCTACTTGGCCAAGTGCCTTGAATGTGACACAGTTCCTTTCAGTGGGAATAGCTCACTTCCTGCTGCCACGGCAACCCGCGCGCCAACAATTCTATCCGAGCTGTGTGATCAACAAGTCAGTGTGAGGTTGGGCTTTGGCAGCCTCCACTGTGAGTGTTTGGAAACACATTCTCAGCTTTCCCTTGCGCAATGCGTGTCGGAGAATGAGCAGGAGGTCCTTGTCTGTTCTCAGGTGGGCACATATTTTTTTTTCTCCAAACATGGCCGTCCAGGCGTTCAAACAAGACCCAAAATAAAAGCCTTGCAGATCATTAACACCTGATTCAGAGGATCACCATTGTGATTTTCTGTAGCAGAACATCAGCACTCTAAAAGTGTCTGTGGTGTCTCCTACTTATGACATCACCTTGTCATGACCTTCATATTCAAATTACACCGTTCTTATTGAAAGTAGTGCATGTAAGACTAATGGAGGCAAAATAGGATGCTTTTAAATTTATAAGGAGATAACAAATTGGCTACCCCACCGACAGATACAGGTTAAATAAAATAGAAACTCTTCCCTAGTGTCCAATGGGGAGAGGACATGGCCATGCAGCAGAAAGGGCGTCATGACTGCCTGCGGCTGGCATGATGACGATGGTTATATAGACAGTCTTCGCTGTAACTCTCAATGCTACTTTAACATAATTTGAGCTAAGTATGATACAGCCCTACAAAATACATTGAGTTTCCCTAATTGTATTATGATGTAGCCCACCTGCCAATAATTACTGAAGGCATGGCCAAGCCAGATGATGTCACGTAACATAATGTGATGTTGAACGAACCCCAGTTGAGCGACACCCCAGTTCCCGCATCCCTGGGTCAGGCAATAGCCAAATCTGGTCTGAAGGACTGCAAATTCATGTATTGCCAAAAGATAGCCAGAGTGTTCATAAAAGGACACCAGTGTAGGTCCAGAGAACATCTCAATTCTCTCTTTTTGATGAGTAGACCCTTCAATGTTTTTTTTTTTTAAATGAGATTTCTGCTCGAAGGGGCTCAGAATACTACGGAGGAGGTCTACACCACGTCCCCACTGACGAATACAGGCTTATGAAGTGCAACTTATTTCCTGGAAGTCTGTGAGTGAGATATTAGAGGGGAGACAGAGTCCCCCTCAACCACAGATTTTGTTTTGCACAAATTTTCTCACGGATACCATTTTTCACCTAATAAGGTGTATACATTTGTATATACACTGTTTTTTTCACCTTACAGTTTGTTTAAGCGCACTTTAGCTAATTTTTCACTTTATGTTCAGAATACGTTACCTGTCCATCCATCATACATCTGGACAAAGACAAATATTTTAAAAAAATTGAAAACATTTACTTAGACTGTCTGTTTATAATAAAGGGTCTACTCCACAAAGAGAGAATTATAGGCAATCGAGAAGGCCAAAGAAGCAGAGTTGGAAAAATCCTCCCATCCAACTTCATTGGAGAATTTTTCCAACTCGGTTACAATGGCCAAAAGTTTGAAATTCCCATCTCTATTTCCTGAAATTCTCTATTTACCCTTAAATATCCCCCCCCCCATCTTTAAAAGCCAAGTGTATGTTACATCGACTTCCCTTTAAAACTCACTAGACCAGCACATAAAATGTATGATTTAATAACTTCTGAAGTGGCTGGCAGATCCGGTTGACACGAAAAAGCCCTCTAGCTAAGAATTGGCTGCTCTTTCCTGTATCTTTTAAAGTTTCACATACTCTGCCTTATATGCCTTGCACTCCTTCTTGTCAGTAGTCTTTGATTTAGCATAAGCTTCCAAGTACTGTGAGTACTGCAAGCTCTCACTCATGGGACTGTTTTAAATTAATCTGTTTTACAATGTTTTGGCTACTTGCAGTAACACAGAATGTGGGAGGCTGTCCACTATTTCTCCATTTTACTTTGATTCACATTGTTCATTCGTAACCTTGCTTATTACCGAGAGATTCCGTATTTGCTCGATTAGAAGCAAAAAAAAGTTCTGAAAACGCAACCTCGTCTTATAATCGAGGTCGTCTTATAGTCTGACTTCAAATCGAGGTCTGACTATGAGACTCGGATCCAGGTCCCCTGCAGAGGTCATGTGACCTTTCCGGCTTTATCATAGAAGTCCCGGCGGAAGTGCCGGGCAGCAACGGAGGATGTCTGCGCGTATCGCAGTATCAAGAAATGCATTTTTTTATATCATCATTTTTTATTAAATTTGAAAAAGCTATTTACATGTGACTATATACAAGTTAAACTTTTGTCCTATAGGGTATTCTTATATTCAGGTTTTTCATTTTTTTTTCTAAAGGAATATCCAAAGTTTTGGGGGTCGTCTTATAATCAGGGTCATCTTATAGTCAAGCAAATACGGTATAACTTTGCAGGCCAACATCAGAGTACTAGCTAAAATAGATGTCCACTGAAGAGGTGGGAATGCAGGGATGAATGCAGGAAGAGCTGTATAACCCTTGGGCTAGCAGGTTCAATCTTTGACTGCCTTGACTCAGCACTTCTGCATTCTGAGGTCTATAAAATGAGCACCATAACCATTAATAGTAGCAACCCCTGGATTCTGGCCAACATTAACATCATGAGGTTGTTAAAACCAGAGCATATTTGAACATGCCCTTTGTGGTTATAGATCATGTACCATAATGGCTCTTATGAACACTTGTCTGAACACATATCGGGGAATAAGTTCACAGGTTTTTAGGAATGAGTGATACAGGGTGCAGAAGACAAGATTAGATGACTATATCATTGGAGGCCATAGATATCCACACCAGTGGCGTAGCGTGGGTTGTCAGCACCCGGGGCAAGGCAAGTAATTTGCGCCCCCTAACCCGTGGATTTTAGCACTCGAGTCTCTTCTTCTAGATTAGTTAAAGAAACCCTTACCCCCCAAGCACATGTATTGTTTGTTATGAAAATACTTATGTAATTAAAGTAAAATGCATCTAAATACAAGTTTATTTTCCAACACTTTATTGAGTGCGAACATGCATTACACACATTCTCCACATTTTCAGCAGGTCTATGAATACAAATATACACATGTAGTAACCTAGCATGGGCCATGCTATTATATGTCGTCTCACAACCATCGTAAACGACAAAAAATATCAAGAACAAAAACTAAACATCAAAATGGAACCATACCCTGTAGATGATCCAAGACTGGGCTAGATGGAGCCAACTTCCTCAATCCTGTACCTCTAATGTTACCCCCCCCCCCCCCCCACACACACACACACATATGCCATAATTGTTGTGCCATTCAGATGCCAGTAATATTGTAACTTTCGGATGCCAGTAATATTGTGCCAGTCAGAGCCCAGTAATATTGTGCCAGTCAGAGCCTAGTAATATTGTGCCAGTCAGATGCCTGCAATATTGTGCCAGTCAGATGCCTGCAATATTGTGCCAGTCAGAGCCCAGTAATAATGTGCCAGTCAGATACCAGTAATATTGTGCCAGTCAGATACCAATAATATTGTGCCAGTCAGATACCAGGAATATTGTGCCTGTCAGAGCCCAGGAATACTTTGCCTGTCAGAGCCCAGGAATATGGTGCCTGTCAGATGCCTGTAATATTATGCCAGTCAGATGCCTGTAATAGTGTGCAGTCAGAGGCCAGGAATATTGTGCCAGTCAGATGCCTGTAATATTGTGCCAGTCAGATGCCTGTAATATTATGCCAGTCAGATGCCTGTAATATTATGCCAGTCAGATGCTTGTAATAGTGTGCCAGTCAGAGGCCAGGAATATTGTGCCAGTCAGAGGCCTGTAATATTGTGCCAGTCAGATGCCTGTAATATTATGCCAGTCAGATGCCTGTAATATTGTGCGAGTCAGAGCCCAGTAATATAGTGCCAGCCAGATGCCTGTAATATTATGCCAGCCAGATGCCCAGTATTATTGTGCCAGCCAGATGCCCAGTAATATAGTGCCAGTCAGATGCCCAGTATTATTGTGCCAGTCAGATGCCCAGTATTATTGTGCCAGCCAGATGCCCAGTAATATAGTGCCAGTCAGATGCCCAGTATTATTGTGCCAGTCAGATGCCCAGTATTATTGTGCCAGCCAGATGCCCAGTAATATAGTGCCAGTCAGATGCCCAGTAATATAGTGCCAATCAGATGCCAAGTAATATAGTGCCAATCAGATACCCAGTAATATAGTGCCAATCAGATGCCCAGTAATATAGTGCCAATCAGATGCCAAGTAATATAGTGCCAATCAGATACCCAGTAATATAGTGCCAATCAGATGCCCAGTAATATAGTGCCAATCAGATGCCCAGTAATATAGTGCCAGCCAGATGCCCAGTAATATAGTGCCAATCAGATACCCAGTAATATAGTGCCAATCAGATGCCCAGTAATATAGTGCCAATCAGATGCCAAGTAATATAGTGCCAATCAGATGCCCAGTAATATAGTGCCAGTCAGATGCCCAGTAATATTGTGCCAATCAGATGCCCAGTAATATAGTGCCAATCAGATGCCAAGTAATATAGTGCCAGCCAGCCCCCCCCCCCGTACTTACATGAAGCGGCTCCGTGTCCCCCGCCGGATGTCTCCTCCGTGCAGTCTTCCCTCTTGCACGGAGGAGGGAAACAGACACCGGATGTGACGCGACGTCACATCCGGCGTCAGTTTTTTTTTTTTTTTTTTTCCGGCCGTCGCATCCATCGGATGCGGCTTGCCGGAAAAAAGCGTTCACAAGCGCAATGTGCTGTGAACGCGGCAGCAGGGGCCCACGGGACAGCTGCCTTGGGGCCCCCCAGGAGTAAATGGGCCCAGGGCAGCTGCCCCGTTTGCCCCGCGTTAAAGACGGCCCTGGCGGCCACGCGGCCGCATAGGGCTAGTGCGCCCCCCCAGATATTGCGCCCGGTGCGGCCGGCCCCCCCTGCACCCCCCACGCTATGCCACTGATCCACACCCTACTTGATACTATTTAAGGGTTATTTGCTGCCAGAAAGTGATTGCTTTCCATTAGCCTAAACACACCCTATACAATTGGAGTTTATTGTTATCTAATTATTTTAAGAACCCAGGGGGATTAAACTTTCATACTTTTTATTTTTTTACAAAAAGAAGCTTTTGTATATTACATTACATTACATTAACCTTTATTTATATGTATCTATCAAATGTCTATCAAAAGACATTCCGTTTATAGACTTTCGGTTTATAGAATACATGTAATGCTATTGCTATTGTATAAACCAAAAGTCTATAAACCGAATGACTTTCGGTTTAAAGACTTTCGGTATGTCCGAGTTCTGGGTTCGTGGCACGGACAACGTAACAGTGCGGTTCGGGTTTGCTCAACACTACTGAAGAGCTGAATTTACCCTCCTGGAATTAAGAACTGGAATTGGCAGTATGGTAAGAGCATTTACCAGCTAAGGTATCCCATCACCTCTACTGTACAACTTGGTGACCTTCTACTTCTAAAAAAATGCTCGTCTGATCATGGGTAAGGCATAGTTCAAACTCACCTCTTAAAAATGCATTGTCCAGGGACAACTCTGTTCTTCTTGCAGCATTAACTCACCAGATTTGTCCCGGCACAATGTATAGTTAAGGGACTGTCTGGTGCCCAAAAATGCATCTTCCAAATGTTAATGCATTTCAGTTTGCTTTCAAAGTACTTTAAAAAGCATGTTTTATATTTTGCATTGCTTAAAATATAAAAAAAAACTTACAGTTAGATGAATTTGTGAAATTACAGCAGTTTTCTGGAAACCAGGACTGCCCACACTAGCTGAGTAAAAGTCGATTTCCTCTTTTGTTGCTGCAGGTACCGATGAGAACAATTTCAAATGGATGGAATTTCCTGTCTCTCTAGTGATGTCATCAGACAATGTGTTCCACTGTTAAGAGAACCTACTGCGTACAAGAGTAAGGTCATTTAGATTCCACACAATATATTCTATTCCAGTAACACATGAAGTGACTAAAAAACCGTATATCCTCAGTGTCTATATAATCAGTGATGCCGCGCCTGCAGTAAACATGCAGATTAATCACTGGGGAGGGCTTGAGTCAAATATAAAAAATGTGATTTATGCAGAATGCCTGCATCAAATCACACTGGCAAAAAGCATGTGGACTATACAAACAGTAATCTTCATCTTGCACCAAAGTGAGTTTGGAGACTAGACTGTCACTTTAAGTCAGAGAGGTGAAATATCCAGCTCACCTTTCATCAAATGAACAAGATAGATTTACTTTCCTTAAAATTTGCAGGTAGTAATGATTGATTAAGCATACATGCAACACAATGATTGATAGATAATACATGGGTTTTCCCTACCTTGTCTAGCACATGGCACTTACTATTTGATTGACATCAGCATTGCTTGGCATCATAAATCAGTTTGTTTGCAGATTGAAACCCAAGGTAAATTATAGTTCAAGCGTCCGTGGAATTCTGCAGCCAAAGAGACATTGTAACATGACATCACTGCTGTTGAAGCAACATGTGGAACGGATCTTCCAAGTAAATGGAATTCAAATTCCGATTCCATAACATGGGATATGCAGATCTGCACTATGGGCCCTGGGAGATTGCATCATCATGTGAACATGAGTTTGGCTTAACCCTTTCAGCAACCCCGGAGATATACAATAAAATAAGAGGGGATCTGTTCATGTACTGAGATAGAAACATAGAATGTGACGGCAGATAAAAACCATTCGGTCCATCTAGTCTGTCCAGTCTCTTGGGAGGCCAGACGGAGAGAAATAGTTTGTACGATGTACAGATGCCTCGGAGGGAAGACGTGATGGTTGGGAATCACATTCGCAGACACCACTCCCTGAGAGAAGTGAAGGAACAAAGTATTGTGGGGAGATAATTCATTTAGCCTTGGGGTTCTTCTCTTCTTTCTGATAGGTCAATGGAAAGAAACAAAGATGGCCTGAGGTTCTTGGTTAGCTTTTGTGAACATAGAAACATAAAATGTGTCGGCAGATAAGAACCATTCGGTCCATCTAGTCTGCCCAATTTTCTAAATACTTTTATTAGTCCCCAGTTCCAGGTCTTATATCTAGGATAACCTTGTACCTATCCCACGCATGCTTAAACTCCTTCACTGTTTTTACCTCTACCACTTCCACTGGAAGGCTGTTCTATGCATCCACTACCCTTTCAGTAAAGTAATACAAAATTATCAATGTGTTTCAGGTTTTGTTATGCCTTTCAAATAATAAGATGGGAAAATAAAATCTAAGAAGAAAAGTATTTGATCTCTCCCCACTTACCCCCTGATTCCTCCTGAAAATACAAGCAGTTTTTTCTTCTTCTCCAAATCCCTCTATTATTTCAGAAGTGATCTATAACTTCTGGGATTCCTACTATTCAGGGCACTAAGGCATTGTAATTGATCCGTCAAGATGACTACTAGTTTCTCTTATCTGCATTTAATTCATTTAAAACCAGAGACACCGTTAAAAATGATGCTCACAAACAGCTTCTATTCAGGGGGTTGGTGTTTAGCAACTTTAAGACAGGATGTCTGGCATTACAATTTAATCCCCCCACTGCTAGTCGAAGATGATCCTGTTCGAAGCTGATCTTTGTAATGTTGCCTCATTTGGGTTGTTAAATCTCTCTTCTCATTTAGTCCAACAGGGAAGCCAAAATATGAATTCACACATGAGTTGTGGACTAGCTGAACAGAAAGGGCGCTGGAATGTACGAAAACCCTTGGCTACAATTGACTGCGGCCCTTGAGTAGGATTCATCTAATCATCCTTTGTTCCAGATTTTCTTTTAATAGTCTGCACACACATTGTTTGTGTTTAAAGTTGGAAGATCTTGCAGATCTTCCTAACTTGGCAATTGGCTTGCTGGTGTAGATTGGACTCTCTGGTCTACCTGGCTTGGTTTGATGCAATGTGTCCAAGTCAAAGCAAACCCAGAATTTATATAATCTGTAGGCTTTGTTAAAATAGCAAATCCCCACTTTTATTGGCAAAACCACATCACATTCAATCCCTTCATTTTTAAAGCTGATTATTCTTAAAGTTTTTAAGCTCTTGGCACCATTCTTTCTGCCTTTTCACTTTTATATATATGTATATATATATATATATATATATATATATATATGTTCTGACATTGTGTATTATTTACCCTCATAATGAGTAAATGAAAAGCAGCTTTCTCTTTAATAATTAATAACCCTTTTAATAAATTCATGGTCTTTTGATATGTACCAAGGGAGATCTTAAGGCATCTCTGTCTGCGAGAAATGATGTACTAAGAACATCTGATGGCATCTCATATGTTCTCTGAGTGGTTTAAGTAGCTTTGATTAAGAACATCTTGTTCTATTGAGTTTCAGGCAGATATATCTTCTTGGAAAGTCGCAATGAACAAGCTTGACCTATGATTGACCTATTGATGACATACAGATAAATCATCCGTATTTTTGGGGCATATAATGAAGGTGATGGGGCATGTTATGTGGGTGATGGGGACATGTAATGTGGTTGATGGGGACTTGTAATGGGGGTGATAGGGACATGTAATGGCATAATGGAGCATTTAATGGGGTCATGTAATGGGGTGATGAGGCATATCCAGGGTGTGCAATGTGGGCGATGAAGCATGTCCTAATATACAGGGCATAGAAAAGCTATGGAACTCACATGTATCTCTTGGTACAAACACACTGAATGAGAAGCCAGTCAGATAATAAGTCGAAAACTGTTAACTGTAGAGAAATGATATGGCCAACGTTGGCCATGTTTCCAGTGACATCCTTCAGGACAGCATGCAAGGTGCAGCCCATCCAGTATTTTATCGGCACAGCCAGTAATTGCATCTTAGGAGCCTGTGCTGGCAGTAGTGTTTTGGATCTGATCAAGGGTCAGTTATGTTGATGTGTTGGTCCAAATTAGTTAGATATGATACGTGCACGGAGAGAAAAGACACTGACACTGTGGAGTCAAAGCAAATCTCTACTTTATTGGGTGTGATACAGCTTGATATACACTTCAGGAGATAGGAAGGGGGCGTCTATTGTACCACTAGTTGATTGGTTATATGTAGGACAATAGGTGTGCTTATGCAAATATACCCGTATCTTAGTAAAGCTGCACAAGCAACAGGGGGGAAGAAGGGGGGTTGTATTCTGTAAGGAAATGTCTCTATCTTCTAAGCACCGTTTTAACAGTTAAAACAAGCAAGTGTCCATTTTATGTCATATTGCCAAAACAGTAGTTAATGCAAAAGCCGTTTCCCCCCCGCCCAGTGTGGCACAGACAGTGTAGACATCACACAATCTCTCAAATAGTTACCAACATTTGAAAAAAGGTCTCCAGGGAGACTTTGCAGTTCAACCATCAATTATTTACTTGTAAATGTACCACGCCCACTGCCTCAAAGCACCACCCACTATGCCCAACCAATGTAATTAGAATAATTAGCTCCACCTAGTTAACATTGGTCCTGCCAACCAGGACCTATTTTAACGTACAATAGCTTTTCACGGCACTGTGTTTGGAGGTAATACTTTCATAGTACCTAAAGGATGTTTTAGCATGCCAAGGTTCTCAGTAAATACCACCTAGTCCCTGGGTCATGGAAAGAAAGCATAAGCCCTGTTTGAACAGACCCCAAACCATGGTGCTCATAAAAAATAAAATACACTTACATAGGATGAACACTGCAGATCCAGCAGTAAAAAATACAAAATATACATAGTGCAGTATGTATGGATTTCAAGGGGCAAACCACTAGGGGGAGGGGGGTCGGTTTCAGGGGTACTCACAAGTCTAGCTCTAATGATGTGAAGCAACATATGCATGAAATTAACCCCTTATAGATGATTAAATGACTATTAGATTAGAAATAAAATTGCATCCAGCTACTTGTTCGTTATTTCCGTAGGTGTATCAGTAAAGTGAGCCCTCCCTGTATGATGTCATAGGACCTCTGAGGTCCAGATGGTTATGCCATCATTGGATAAAAGTACTCCATCACCCAGAAATCATCCCTTGTGTTATAAACAGATCATAATAAAGTGATGGGTGTATCTACTGTGTTAGCAGAATTGCAAGTCGATGCATAGAGCAAGAGAATAATGTGCTTTAATTATTTTTTATGACATCACCTTATGGCACCATATGCAAATGAACTACACCGGAGAATATGTCACTTGCCCCATAGGACATAGTTTTCAGAATTGAGGCCTGTTTTTGTCCCCAATTCCGCACCTTTTTTTAGTGCTGGTGCCTGGGTAGGTTTTTGTTGAAAAACTGAATGACCCACCACTGTCTTTAACATAAAAAAAAAAAACATTAGTCCTTTCACATTTTGTCAACTCCAAGCATTTTTGGAAATTCTCCACTGTACTAGAGAATCAGTCACCTGGAATAAATGCACAGTCCTTGCTCTATAGAAGATAAATTAAAGTGAAGCAGAATGTTCTGTCAATCTTATGCTTAATATGCAGGAAACTACATGATGGCATGGACCATTCAAGATCAACTGTAGGTGAAAGATTGCATCACGTGTACATGTTTCAAGCAGGAATGCTTTAACGAAAGGAAACATGCTCTTGATGAAATCTTTCGACCTACCATCCCATCTCTGTGCCCAAACACCTTCCCAGTGCCATCTCTGTGAAAAAATACCTTCCCCAGTGCCATCTCTGTGCGAAAAAACTGTCCCAGTGCCATCTCTGTGCAAAAATACCTTCCCTGTGCCATCTATGTGCCCAAAAACCTCCCCAGTGCAATCTCTTTGCCCAAACACCTTCCCTGTGCAATCTCTTTGCCTAAACACCTTTCCCAGTGCAATCTCTTTGCCTAAACACCTTTCCCAGGGCCCAGGTCAAGATACACCACTAATGAAGGCACTGATTAAGGCCGGAGTCTTAATCAGTGGTGTATCTTATGTATAATATGTATGTGTGTGTATTTGAATATATGTGTGTGTGTATGTGTGTATATGTGTGTATATGTGTGTATATATCTTGCCAATATTTGGCTACTCTTGATTATCCAGACTAAAAATGGTCCCAATAAGTAAAATGAATACACCACCCAGAATAGAGACTACAACAAGGATTGAAAGTTCAAATAGTTTTTATTGTATTTTACTGGGCTATGAAGGCAAATGATCCAGAGGAAGGCGAAAAAAACTTGCATAACAAGTAAAAAATTCCTTCCTGACCCTGAAAACCAGCGATCGATTGTCTAACCCTGGATCGACCTTCTGTAAACACAACACACGGGTTTAAAGTTTGATTTTATTACATTTTTAAAGACTAAGCCAACTGATCCAGAGGAAGGCAAAAAAAAACCCCTGAGTTACAGGTAAAAAATTCCTTCCTGACCCTGAAAACCAGCGATCGGCTTTTTAACCCTGGATGGGGGCTGTATAACTTATACCCTTATTATTTTGTTTCAAAAGACCAAACCAAATTATCTAGAGGAAGGCAAAAAACCCTGAGTAACAGGAAACAAATTCCTTCCTGACCATGAAAGCCAGCGATCAGCAGTTTAACCCTGGATCAGGGCTGTATAACTTATACTCTATGCATAACAAAATAACTTATTCTGTAACTTATACATATACATCTGTCCTGCAACCATTGTGGCATCCCACTCTGGCCACAAACTAATCCTGATCTTCTTTGTTGATGAGAGGTCCAGGAGGTCCACAAGCCAGCATCACAATCCAATGTTCTCATCACCAAGTTATAGATAACCATCAAAGACATAAGTTTCCAAGGAGAATGGATCCAGCCACAGTTGGGACATCCATGGTGTTCTTTGGCCATGAGACCATCCTGGCTTCTACAAACTGACTTAGTAGGGAAAGCCTTTCCAATTTATACACTTAAGCCTTTGTTATGCGGAGCCACACCCACTGACCACATAAAGACATGTGGTGGGTGATGTCAAAATACTGCCCACTGCATTAAATGAAGATTGACAGCTCTAAATGAATGTCCAATGCCTAGATTGAAGAGCAAAACATATTAAAACACAATTCAAATCACATTAATATTAATAATTACATTACTTTTTTAAAACCTTCTGTACATATTTGAAACAATGCTTAAATCAGACATTAAGTATTTTTTCCATTATCCGAATATCTTTTAGGTATTTTTTTTACATTATAATAATATGTGAAATATTTGACATAGTGCTTCGTACAGAGCATAGAAAGGAACTACCTACTGTGCTATACAGACAGAGACAAACTGCTACTTGAGGAACAGAGCAGTGAGTGGAAAGGTCAGAGAGGAAGGGGGTGGTAGTAGCAGTATTGGGCAGAGTGGGAGCTAGATGGGTTTGGCCAGAGGTTAATTAATGGATGCTCTAGTGCAGCAGACTTTTTAGTAGGAGGGCCACATTGTACATTTTCGTGGGCCCCCAAAAATAACATTATTATAATTTAACTTTTTACCTATTATAATAAAAAGTGTATTGAAATCCATTTCTTGTTTTTAATTCTTTCGCTGCTCCCACGTTGTACCCATGACTTACCCTCGCACCAAGATGGGCACTCACCTAACTCCCATGTATATTGGCACTGCTTTTCCCACCTCTCTCCCATGTATATTGGCACTCCTTTTCCTCCCTCCCATGTATATTGGCACTCCTTCTCCTCCCACCCTCCCATGTGTTTTGGCACTCCTTCTCCTCCCTCTCTCCCTCCCTGCCATGTATCTTGGCACTCCTTCTCCTCCCTCTCTCCCTCACTCCCATATGTATGGGCACTCCTTCTCCTCCCTCCCTCCCTTGGCACTCCTTTTCCTCCCTCCCTCCCTCCCATGTTTATTGGCACTTCTTCTCCTCCCTCCCATGTATATATGGGCACTCCTTCTGCCCCTCTGCTCCCAGAATTTAGTCTGCCTAGGGCCACACAAAACCAAGATACACACTGCCCTCATCTGGAAACTGAGATGTCTGTAATAATATTTACACCTTTCACAAAGGTGTTTGACTGACACACTCGCGAATCGTTAACTGCAATGACAAAGCCTGCTATTGGACTTGTTACTCTTCACCACACTAGATATTTTTAGATTTCAGACTGAAAGGCCCGGCTTTTTTTCCACATTTTGCTTCTCGTCCAAACACATGTGGTTTTTGTATTGCGAATACTAAACATCCTCTCAGTGTATAAAAAGTCTACAAAGCACAATACTGAAATTGAAAATGTCTCCGTTCTGTAACTCACAGATACTTTTACGATATTTGCCTCCCCCTTCCCAAAAAAAAAACTAATGTAGGGAAATACTTGCTTTGTGTACCTTTTAAACCCACCCAGTCTGAGATGGTTTGCACAGTATCTCCTTTTCTGTAACTTACAATTATGTTTATGGTACTTGGTTGCACGAAACCTTATTTCGGGTAAATAAGACCGCTTTTATCTCTCATTAACTATCTTTCATTTTTGCATGTCAGGAGTGTGATCAATGCATTACTCCATCTTGTACCAAACCTACAGAGCTCGACTGGTTACCAGTGTGAAGAGATCAGCTGTTTAGAGTGGTGTGCTAGCTGTACAAATAGGAAAAACAAACAGAGATCCTAGAAACACAAACTAGCACATACAGGCTCAAGTTAAATAAGCCATTGATGTATACATCATTTATAGGAAGGTATGTTGTTTACCAATGAATTAGGCCAAAATAGTGACGTACAATGTGAATATCGCTATACTATTACCGACTTTGTGGTATTTATCCACCGTGAGCGGTTTGCTAGAATAAATATGTGCTGTCAGTCTGCATTTGACGCAGGAGTGGAGAAAATTAGGGGCTTTTAAGTAAGTTGGCCCAAGGTAAACCTAAGCCTGTCGTCTGAAGCAGCCTCTGGTTCAAATATGGCTGAACATTCATGGAAATGCCTGACAGTTGCAGGCTGCAAGCTGTTTTATTGCATATTTCCCCCAGTTTTATCAAGTCTCGTGAGGCAACACTCAAGAAAATCCAGAGGAGCTCGGTCAGGATGCTCAGAGTTAGATGGAGTTCGTGCCCGGTTAGTGTTGCCAAAAGGGGCAAATTGAATCTGCCCCACACAAAATCTACATGTCATAGGGTCCACATGATGAATCCTTCCCTTTATTAGTTCAAGGTTTGCAAGGACAAGGGTTTGTGCACAAGACATTGTGCTGCCTGAATCCAACACTCAGACCATGTTTAGGGCCCCCACTATGCTTAAAGGGACACTGGACGTTACTTTTCACTTGTGCTTCTAATATAGAAACACAAGAGAAATGTCCATTGTGTGAGGATAAACTCGTGTGTACTTTTGATAGTACTTTTGATAGTACACGCCAGTTTATCGTCTGACCGGCAGCTGCCATGCTTCCATAGGAAACAGGGAGCCATCTGGTCGGCGACTGGCGCTCTCTTCTAGTGTAGAGAGAGCCTCTTGTATTTGCATGGAATGAGCAGGAGAGACCTTAACTAGTCCCTTCCCCATGCTGATCCCATGCAAAAACCAGTGTCTTACTCCAGATTATCAGGATATGTTTTTTCATCCCTTGCTTCCTTTAAAGAAAGATAGTTTAGCTGTCCTTTAACTGAGGGAAAGCAGTCATGGAGAGGGGAAAAATAGCCCACATGATAGCCCTTATTTGATCTTTGGCTATGGACAGTGGTGTATCTGGGGTTTTTGCTGCCCTAGGCAGACAAAATTCGGGCACCCCCGCCCCCACGTTGCACACCTACGACATGCCCCATTGCCCACATTGCACACACATTAAATACCCAATCACCCTCTGGCAAAGTGCCGCCCTCTGGCAAAGTGCCGCCCTAGGTGAGTGCCTTGTTTGCCTTGTGGAAGATACACTACTGGCTTAGGGATCTCCAAAACCTAGAACCCCACCTGCATAGGCCACTCTGGGTACAGAAAGTATCCCATACTTTCCGAAGTCAAAATACTTCAGTACGTCTTCCTCCTCTTCAAAAGCGAAAGATGTCGACAGAACCTACATTAAAAGTGGGCGAGTGTATTTTAAAGTGGGCGGAGCATATAAAATGATAACCGCTATTACTAATCCCTTTATTCTTTTCACACCTTAATGGGGGTCTCCAAATGTAAGGGCATCGTGACTAACTCCACTTTATCATGTTAGATTTGACATGCTAATGCCAGAGTAACGTTTATACTCTTTCGGAGCAGTTGTGGCACTCTTATTATCCACAGACGGTCTCTGAGGTAACCTGTTATCCGCCCCTGTATTACAAAAAATGGGAAACAGTTAATGCATCCTATTTATATATAGAAGATGATGCACTGCTTCCTCTAGCTGCCAACGCATAAAATGAAGGATTTGGCTGTTACTTTAAGAGAGCAATCCAAAAAATAAAACCCCTTTATGGCACTTTTCTTTCGTGTTCATACGGGACGTAAAATCGGAACACCATTTCCCTTTTATTAAAAAAAAGCCTCTTATGCCAGGTGTCGTAAGCTATCTTCCATCCATTCCTGCTCACGCACTGATTGCAGCCTTGTCCTCCCGCTAGGTTACAACAGCCGACTGTTTGGTGTAAAATGCCTCTGGCATTGTAAAAAGAGAGTCTTGTTTATCTTGGAAAAGCAAATGAGCTCAGTCCAAACAAGACATACGTTTAGCCTGGTTCGAAGCCAAGAACAAGCTAGGCAATCATTACTCAATTACTAGAAACCGTGCACTGTATAAGTGAATTTGCAGCTGCCCCCAACGAGTTCAACACTAATATTTTTTTAAAGTGAGAGCATAGCATTTAAAAAAATTTTTATTACTACATCCTCACAAAAAACCCCAGCAGTAAATGTATTTTTTGTTAATATGATGTAGAATGTCTAATTTAACCCCTTCTTTACTATGTATTATCAGCGGAGATAAAATACAGTCACACTCGTTTTCCCTCCCAAGGCGGAACCTTCATGCTGATCTCTTACTGGTTGATGTTATCCTACTTATGATGAGAATGCGGATGCTAAATTAACTAGGACAAACCTACACCATACACATACACTCACACACGCTCTTACTATTTGGAGATTTTGTGGCCCATATTGCAAAGATGCCACGCACCACTGAGGTTGCGTAGAACCAGCTCCGCGATGGAGACTTAGAAGTCAAAGCAAGCTGCCATGGCCCGATAGACATGTCCCGTATGGAATATTCGGTTTGTTTCTGAATGTTTTGCAAAGGACTATGGGTCCATAACTATTTAACTGCCTTTCTGGGACAGTCTGCAGACCTATGCTGCTCAGCCAAGCGTGTAGACCATATTCCCACTAAGTAAAAAAAAAAAAAAAAATCAGTTGTAGATCAAGAGAGTTAAGTCATAAGATGCTTCCTTTAGTCATAGGTGAGAGGAAGTTTAGATGACTTCATTCATGACAAATCCACATATCTCACGCATGACTGAACTTAATGCCTGTTGAGTGTTAATGTGTGTGAACCAAAGCAGCCCACAGATTTCACTTTAGATGAACCAAACGGGATTGTTTCAAAGCAAAACCCCACATAGAACATTAACAGAAAAAAAAGAACTATAAAATGATTTCCTTTATTGTCAGATCCCTAAGGAACGTATGAGAAGGGACAGAATGACAATGCTTAAATTCAGATTCGGCAATAAGATGTTATACAAAGCAATGAAGTATATATATATACGTATATTTTTTTTTACAGTAAGAGCAGCTGAGATGTGAAATCCGCAATAACAATTTAAGTACATTTTCAATGCGTCGTGTATAAAAACTTTGTAATGTATAACGGCGACTGACCCCTTTTTGCCATGTGGAAGAACGATCTGCGTCTTGTGTTTGGTGGAGTTTCTCAAGGTTGTCCGACACTGATCTGGCACTTTTAAGCACCTGATTTTTTTTAAACATTGGCTACTCCAACCGAAAGTTCTTTTCTAGCGGAGGCAAAATTGTTCTGCTTTATACATTATCGCACACGCTGACAGAGCCACTGTTTGGAGCTTTAGCTATGCACGCCGTATCTATACATAACCCCCCCAACGAGTTACGTCAAGAAATATTTGTACGTCATTCTCACAAGCATCTGTATACATAGTTGCCAACTGTAGATTTCATGGGACTGTCCTGTTCAGTGAGGTCCTATCAAGTATTCGGTTTCCCACGCATAATATTGCGTGCGTCCGTAGATACCTACATTCATACTGACTACGGACGCACGCAATATTATAAATAAATGAATGTTAATAGTTCACTTGGACTGTGCGAGCAATGCAGTCATAATAGAAAAAAGTACTCGCTAAGCAAGTGAACATATTGTCCGAGAGAGTATTACCCCCTTCGCGATGGTAAGACGCTCTATGCCGTCCTATTTCTCTGGCCCCAACAGACGCTAGGACAGCATTGAACCTCTTTCAGTTAACAGCTCATCTCAGTGAGCACGGCTACATTTCACTCATTTTTGCCGTGCCTGAAATTCCGGGTTCCGGCACGTCTCTGTGATGTCACATGTGACGTCTGGAGGTCTCGAGATTTTTGGGCAGTGACCCACAGGGTCTATGAAGACCCTGATCTGGTCTCTGGAACTGTGTCCCTAGATACCGATCACTTTGTGATCAGGGTCAGGAACAAAAAATTATGTTTTGGTGCTCGCGTCTTCTGAGACGAAAGCACCATGTGCCGCGAAGGTGTTCATTTGTGGCGCTACATACAGTGCCTTGAAAGGAAAACATGGGGCAACTTAGCTATTTTGTATTTTCTTCTTTATTAATCTATTTCTTTAATAAAGAAGAAAGTTGCTTTATCAGACCTGTGCATCAGCAATTATTTATTGTGGCAAGTTTACAATCTAAGGCTTGCACTATATACATCTAAACAGGGTGTTTAAAATGTGTTTTGCTCCAGAGATACAATGTGTCAAAATATGTATTTTTCTATTATGATTGTCACCTATGCACAGTCCTTTGCCCTATAGGCAGCATTTTATTCAAGCAATGTATATTCATGAGACATGCATAGGATAGACACTCCAGATAACAGGATTCAAGATATATGGATAATGTACACGGAAAAACCTGTTGTCAGTTCAGCATAGTCCACTTTTTAGTGAATAGAGACCCCTATTTGGTAACAAATTTTTTTTTGTAGTTAGTTATTTTATCAAAGAGCTTATTGCACCTGAAGCTAAATCCCTCTATCAAATACTCCTCCATGTTGAATTGCGAAATAAGTATTTATTAATTCAATCCGTTCTCTTGGGAATGAAGAGAAAGCTATAATATGTCAAGTGGACAGTCTGGAAAAAACAATTAATTCTAATGATATTCTTGAATGAAACGCTACAAGATGATTGGGTTGGCAGATGTTTCAAGTGTAATTCCAATATGCCATTTACAAAACATATGATCAAAGTCATACAAACCCACCGCTCTCAAGCTTTTCAGTCCCACTATATTCTTTATGTTTGTTTGGTCAGTGGGGCTTCTTTGCCTTGTTGTAATACATAGTACATCTGCTGATATTGTTGTGCTTTTGTGTTTTAGTTTGTCATGCCCACTGAGCATCTCTCTGCTGTCCCACTTTGGGGTCAGCCAGTGTCGAGAGGAAGGCTTCTTTATTTCTGATCTAAAATGGATCTTTATCGATTCCCTTTAATAATCCTTCTGCATTCTAATCGTAACCCTAATACTCTCTTGGTCTGGAACATGGATTATGTATTCTTCATATATAATCCACTCATCACTAGATGTTTTTCAGTTCAAGAAATCCCAATTCCCAAGCTGGGCTCTGATAAAACCAGGTCGGAGGGAGAGGCGATTACTTAAAAGCCACAATTTATGACAATGTTCATGCTTCTTCGCAGGAATGTGGAGAGTATGCAAAAACAATTACCGCTACATAAGACCAGTGCAGTTAATCGTTAGTGCATTGCCTGACACATGAAATATGTATCATGTATCGCGTGTCACTGTGCATAATATGTTTCCACAAGAGGAAATTAAAGACATGGTCACACAGGAACATTTTGGAGACATATGAGTCTATTTAGGCAGTCCTGAACGATGCTGATATTGGTCCAGATCAGGGCTAGCAGGCAAACTGCAGAGAAATCCACAATGGGGTTATTTAATATTTCCGAATTAATGACAAAAATTCACCCCTTTTCAGTTTGGGAAACTTTACAGAGGGACGAATTAGGGCATTTCAATTCCCCAAATATAATTTAGAGCCAAAAAGTACAGTAAAAACTTTTAAAGAGGTTATTTGATAAGGAAATTGTTGTAAGCGCACATTTAAAAAAAATAAAACACATCATGATTGGAATTTTGTTTTTTCAAAATTCTATTTTGTTATAAATGGTGCAATTCCTACATCAGTCAATCTGTTATTTTTATTGTCGTGTGTTAAATCACACACATTTTCCCATACCCTACTTATTAACCCCAATCAAAGTTAGGGAATTTCCATGTATATACTTATAGGTACAGTAACATATATTGGTTTACACACTGCCATATTAGCTCTTGAAGAATAACAACTGGTGATGTGCATGAGAGCTATAGGTTGGCATTGTGCCACCGGTTATTGCTCATTGTGATGAGCTTTTAGGCTATATTTATCCTCCCACCATCATGTTACATGTACCACAGTACCATTTCATGTCCACAGTATGTAAGCCAACATTGATTGGCAATGCACCATTCTCCACTGTCGGATTAAAAGGGTAACTATATATGTTAGTGCGATATGCAATGGTTTGACTAGAAACCACTGGGCCACAGTGGTCAAGTAGCCATATAGTCCTCTGACAACGTCGCCACATGATACCACTATTGCAATACACCCCCACTGTCCACTGCAGCTTTGCCCACCAGCTTTGTCTGCCCATCACTTGTAAGTGCAGTCATTGCCATTGCAACAGTATCAGCCACCCTGGGTGGTCCGGGCAACCCCTGCACTGAGAAGAGATGCGTGAACAAATTCGGTATGGTGAAAAGTATAATTTTATACACGTTTGTTAAAAATATGTATTTTGGATATATTTATTTTATCATTATGACATTATTGTACATGTGTTATTATTTATAATGTATTTAATTATAATATGTTTTATATTACAGTCATGAATAACATGCATACAGATATTGTATTTATGTTATCTTAATTAAACTATTCAAACTATATAAATAACCAAATTGGTAGCCTTGAATGTCCCATAGGACAAGGCTGCCAGTTTGGTTTGGATGAATTTGGTTTGAATTCAACAGAATTTTTCAGCCATCTTTACCCTTTGAATTAAAGACAATCTACACCAATTTATTTATATCTATTGGTTCTACTTCATAAAGTGGACAAGACTCCAGTGGATAAAGCCAAATGGCAAATGATTTAGCTAAACTAGAAAAATGGTCAGAGCAGTGGCAACTGACATTTAATGTGGACAAGTGCAAGATTATGCACCTTGGGCGTAAAACCCCAAAAGCAGAATATAGACTATTTGGTACAGTCCTAACCTCAACATCTGAGGAAAGGGATTTAGGAGTAATAATTTCAGAGAACTTAAAGGTAGGTAGGCAATGCAATAGAGCAGCAGGAAATGTTAGCAGAATGCTTGGTTGCATAGGGAGAGGTATTAGCAGTAGGAAGAGGGAAGTGCTCATGCCATTGTACAGAGCACTGGTGAGACCTCACTTGGAGTATTGTACGCAGTACTGGAGACCGTATCTCCAGAAGGATATTGATACTTTGGAGAGAGTTCAGAGAAGGGCTACTAAACTGGTTCATGGGTTGAAGGATAAAACTTACCCAGAAAGGTTAAAGCATCTTAACATGTATAGCTTGGAGGAAAGACGGAACAGGGGGGATATGATAGAAACATTTATATACATAAAGGGAATCAACACAGTAAAGGAAGAGAGTACATTTAACCCCTTAGTGACAAGACATTTTCACCTTGACTTTCCCTTGGTGACAATGGCTGTTTTGACATTTCTAGGGTGTTTGTGTTTAGCTGTAATTTTTTTCTTTCTCACATACAGTACCCACACAAATTATATGTTGTTTTTATCGTCATAAGAAGGGCTTTCATTAGATACCATTATGTTCATCATATCTTATAATTTACTACAAAAAAAAATCATAAAATATGATGCAAAATTTAAAAAAACACACTTTTTCTAACTTTGACCTAAAATATAATTTACACAAATAAAATCATTAAAAAAGACCCCGTCTAAATAGTTTCTAAATGTTCTCCCGAGTTCAAAAATATGCATGTTTCCATATTTTTCGGTATTTTTTTGCGAGTTACGGGGCAAAAACCAAAAATAGTGTTTTTTGTTTTTTCCCTATATTGATCTTTTGACCCAACCCGAACCCAAAATTTAACCCTAACACTAAATTTAACCCCAACTCTAATCCTTATTATATCCCTTAATATTTTTTAACTTTAATTTAATTTTAACCCTATCCCTTATGCTAAAAAATATTTAATTTTAACCCTATAGGCTATTATAGTTAAATAACCTGTTTTTAATTAATTAAATATTTATTTTAATTATTTCCCATTGCAATGCTACTAAACTACCACTAGGGGTAGTCAAGTAGCATATTCAGAAAGAAGAAAAACTACCACAACTAGAGGACATGGTCTTAAATTAGAGGGGCAACGATTTTAAAGTAATATCAGGAAGTATTACTTTACTGAGAGGGTAGTGGATGTATGGAATAGCCTTCCAGCAGAAGTGGTAGAGGTAAACACAGTCAAGGATTTTAAGCATGCGTGGGATAGACACAAGGCTATCCTAGCTATAAGACCGGGAACGGGGGACTAAAAAAAAAAATTGGGCAGACTAGATGGACTGAATGGTTCTTATCTGCCGACACATTCTATGTTTCTATGTTTCTATATAGCACTTGTGGCTGTAACACTATGATCCAGAGGTTTAATGGAGAGATTACCATGATACTGGATGGGAGATTGGGTCCAATGATGCTTAGAATCAGTTCTAGTGATGCTGGGGAGAGGGTAGAACCAGATAATACAGGGATAGGCAGCCTTTGGCTCTTCAGATATTGTGGACAACATCTCCCATAATGCTCTTACAGCTGTAATGCTGCCAATCTACAACATCTGCTATAATATATAGAAAGTGTATATATACGAAGCTATAATAGAAGAATATAATATAAGAAGATATATATGTCCGCTACCGTTACATAAGACTGAATTGGCACCTATAGACAATAATTTTCATTGAAATACTAATACAAGTCTTTTCTAATATCATTATTTTTATAATTAACATTGTTTAAACCATTTTCTTATTCTTCACATGTTTCTAATATATTATCTTTCTGCCCTCATTTTATGTGTTTTCTAAAGCTGTCTCCACTATATAAGAGAATAAATATTATTTAACCTAAGGCTTGTGTCTTTTGGAACGTGTTGAAAGGTGGGCAAAAGGCCTTTCAGCATTAAATGCTGGGGAATGCTGGGGGGGGGGGGGGGGGGACACCTACTCAGAAATGACTAAAAGGAACCAAGCATTTTTACATGTAATTGTATTATTAAAAAAAAAAAATGAAATTCTGCTAATTATATTATTTTAAAAAGCTACTATTGGTTAAAGGGATTAGGAAATGCATAAATTAAGGGCAAAATGTGTTTTAAATGTGTCTGTGATGTCTACGGTTTATGACATCACCTAGTATCTTTACATGTAAATTACATAATTCCTCCGGAGTTCATTTGCTTATCAAGCCACATCATGATGCCATGGACAGGAGACGCCACAAATACTTTTAAAACACATTTAATTTCTCTTAATCTATGCATTTTCTTTCTATTGTGCTAACACAATGTATAGAAAGTTTTTTTTTGTCTTCGCCAACTCCACAGTCTCTCACATGTACATCATGCGCCTTTAAGGCCGCCAGAGGCAATCAGATGGTGCTACTTTAATGCTACTTTAGCGTATTGCCTTATAACATGCAAGAAACATCAAGAAAAATGTAAACATGGCATATTTCTAAACTCAGGACAAATATAAGAAACTATTTAGCGGGGGTCTCTTTTACCGATTGTAATTGTGTAAAAGATTTCCAGGTCAAATGTTGAAAAAGGTTTTATTTTATTTTAATTTTTCATCATATTTTATGATTTTTTTAATAGTACATTATAAGATATGATGAAAATAATCTTATCTTAAAAAATCCCTAATTATGACGATACAAAACAGTATATAATATGTGTGGATACATTAAACGAGAAAAATAATTATACAGCTAAACGCAAGTCTAAAAACAGCCTCTGTCCTTAAGGAGTTAACCAAATAATTTCTTTGCCACAGTTATTCATTTTATATTGACTTTGACTTACACTAGCTTGGAAGGTCAACAAAGGGTTCAATACGAGGAAGCACGGGCCGCGTAAGTATCTCTTAGAGACTTGTGAAACCATGCACCGCCACCACTGCCATCGTTACATCTGAAACACCAAAGTTTAAAGGACTCTAGATATATTTTATGATTGTTTAAAATTCAACATCCACAATCCCCTTTATTGTACTGTACAAGCCGATTGTGAGAATAAACCGCTGAGCAAACAATTTTATGGCTAGCTTTATTTTGCCCCAGGTATGATTACAGCCTGACAATACACTACGAGCTCCACATCTTCATGCAACTCAACTCTCTGGCCTGGCAGAAAACATTGCTTTTAAAAAAAAAAAAAAAATTTTATTGGAAGAATCTGGATTTTCAGTTTTCTACAAAAACAAGCCATTGTTCCAAAAAAATTCAAGTGATTTCTCAGATGTTTTTACTTTCATGCATCTATATTTAAAACAGAATAGACGGGGCATGATGTCCTCTCCCCGGAGATTAAAGAACTGTTACTAATGACGGAAATAAACCAAAGGTTCTTTTCGCTTAAATGAACAAAAATAAATAAATAAATAATAGGAAATGGAAAAAGTTTAGTAAATTGCAAAATACAAACAAAGTTACATAAAGTAAATTTGAATGTTAATATTATTGTTTTTGCCAAGGTTGCTTCTGAAAATGTAACTGAATAATACATATCAAAGCCGACATTTAAAAAAAAAATATTGAGCAGTAAATATATAATATTTGAAAATTGTGCCAATGAGTAGTAAAACATCCTGTCTGTTTCTCTCACCATACCCACCTCCGAGTCTCTGACCCTTACAGTTTTAGTGCACACTTCCACAATAAAAAAGGATGGGGGTTTCACTACATCTACTTCTGGGTAGACTTGCCAATGTATCCTCAGGCTTGCCAGTCTGCCATCAGACTTACCAATGCATCCTCAGACATGTTAATCTGCCATCAGACTTACCAATGCATCCTCAGACATGTTAATCTGCCATCGGTCTTACCAATGTATCCTCAGACTTACCAATCTGCCATCAGACTTACCAATACATCCTCAGACTTGCCAGTCTGCCATCAGGCTTACCAATGCATCCTCAGGCTTGCCAGTCTGCCATCAGACTTACCAGTGCATCATCAGGCTTGCCAGTCTGCCATCAGATTTACCAATGCATCCGCAGACTTGTTAATCTGCCATCGGTCTTACCAATGTATCCTCAGGCTTGCCCGTCTGCCATCAGACTTACCAATGCATCCTCAGACTTGTTAATCTGCCATCGGTCTTACCAATGTATCCTCAGGCTTGCCAATCTGCCATCAGATTTACCAATGCATCCTCAGGCTTGCCAATCTGCCATCGGTCTTACCAATGCATCCTCAGACTTACCAATCTGCCATCAGACTTACCAATGCATCCTCAGACTTACCAATCTGCCATCAGACTTACCAATGTATCCTCAGACTTGCAAGTCTGCCATCAGACTTACCAATGCATCCTCAGGATTGCCAATCTGCCATCAGACTTACCAATGCATCCTCAGGCTTGCCAGTCTGCCATCAGACTTACCAGTGCATCATCAGGCTTGCCAGTCTGCCATCAGATTTACCAATGCATCCTCAGACTTGCCCGTCTGCCATCAGACTTACCAATGCATCCTCAGACTTGTTAATCTGCCATCGGTCTTACCAATGTATCCTCAGGCTTGCCAATCTTCCATCGGTCTTACCAATGCATCCTCAGACTTACCAATCTGCCATCAGACTTACCAATGCATCCTCAGACTTGCCAATCTGCCATCAGGCTTACCAATGCATCCTCAGACTTGCCCGTCTGCCATCAGACTTACCAATGCATCCTCAGACTTGTTAATCTGCCATCGGTTTTACCAATGTATCCTCAGGCTTGCCAGTCTGCCATCAGACTTACCAGTGCATCCTCAGACTTACCAATCTGCCATCAGACTTACTAATGCATCCTCAGGCTTGTTAATCTGCCATCAGACTTACCAATGTATCCTCAGGCTTGTTAATCTGCCATCAGACTTACCAATGTATCCTCAGGCTTGCCAATCTGCCATCGGTCTTACCAATGCATCCTCAGACTTACCAATCTGCCATCAGACTTACCAATACATCCTCAGACTTACCAATCTGCCATCAGACTTACCAATGTATCCTCAGACTTGCAAGTCTGCCATCAGACTTACCAATGCATCCTCAGGATTGCCAATCTGCCATCAGACTTACCAATGCATCCTCAGACTTGCCAATCTGCCATCAGACTTACCAATGCATCCTCAGACTTACCAATCTGCCATCAGACTTACCAATGCATCCTCAGACTTACCAATCTGCCATCAGACTTACCAATGCATCCTCAGACTTACCAATCTGCCATCAGACTTACCAATGCATCCTCAGACTTGCCAATCTGCCATCAGACTTACCAATGCATCCTCAGACTTACCAATCTGCCATCAGACTTACCAATACATCCTCAGACTTACCAATCTGCCATCAGACTTACCAATACATCCTCAGACTTACCAATCTGCCATCAGACTTACTAATGCATCCTCAGGCTTGCCAATCTGCCATCAGATTTACCAATGCATCCTCAGACTTGTTAATCTGCCATCAGACTTACCAATGTATCCTCAGACTTGTTAATCTGCCATCAGATTTACCAATGTATCCTCAGGCTTGCCAATCTGCCATCGGTCTTACCAATGCATCCTCAGACTTGTTAATCTGCCATCAGACTTACCAATGCATCCTCAGAGTTACCAATCTGCCATCAGACTTACCAATGTATCCTCAGGCTTGTTAATCTGCCATCAGATTTACCAATGTATCCTCAGGCTTGCCAATCTGCCATCGGTCTTACCAATGCATCCTCAGACTTGTTAATCTGCCATCAGACTTACCAATGTATCCTCAGACTTGCCAATCTGCCATCAGACTTACCAATGCATCCTCAGGCTTGCCAATCTGCCATCAGATTTACCAATGCATCCTCAGACTTGTTAATCTGCCATCAGACTTACCAATGTATCCTCAGACTTGTTAATCTGCCATCAGACTTACCAATGCATCCTCAGGCTTGCCAATCTGCCATCAGACTTACTAATGCATCCTCAGACTTACCAATCTGCCATCAGACTTACCAATGCATCCTCAGACTTACCAATCTGCCATCAGGCTTACCAATGCATCCTCAGACTTACCAATCTGCCATCAGACTTACTAATGCATCCTCAGACTTACCAATCTGCCATCAGACTTACCAATGTATCCTCAGACTTGTTAATCTGCCATCAGACTTACCAATGCATCCTCAGGCTTGCCAATCTGCCATCAGACTTACTAATGCATCCTCAGACTTACCAATCTGCCATCAGACTTACCAATGCATCCTCAGACTTACCAATCTGCCATCAGGCTTACCAATGCATCCTCAGACTTACCAATCTGCCATCAGACTTACTAATGCATCCTCAGACTTACCAATCTGCCATCAGACTTACCAATACATCCTCAGACTTACCAATCTGCCATCAGACTTACTAATGCATCCTCAGACTTACCAATCTGCCATCAGACTTACCAATGCATCCTCAGACTTGCCAATCTGCCATCAGACTTACCAATGCATCCTCAGACTTGCCAATCTGCCATCAGACTTACCAATGCATCCTCAGACTTGCCAATCTGCCATCAGACTTACTAATGCATCCTCAGACTTGTTAATCTGCCATCAGACTTACCAAGAGATTGTGAGATTTTGTAACGATGCAAAACTTTTCAAAACAATGCAACAAAAACAAACAAAACAAAAAACAATTGATTTTCGAATCATTACGTATTTCAGATCTATGGACAAGGGATACCCAACCTGTACATGTATTACAGAAACAGCTGGAGGGCCTCAGCTGGATGCCTAGGCTCTAAGGAATCTCTCCAAATTTAGCAGAAATTAAACTTGTATTTGGAAACACTGCCACCTAGTGTCTATTATTGCTAACAGCATTTCTATACTACACAGGATTGTGTCGATCATTTTTAATATATATATAAAAAAATATTATTGAGCCATAAATTGTTCATTCAGTGTGTCTCTGCCTGCTCTACATTTTTAATAATAATTGAACTTAAATAACTAAAAGGATCTTGCACATGGCAGATGTTGTTCTCAAACCATGAATAAAACATTTGTGTGATAAGTATGATATTCAATGCATTCTAAATAATTGTTATAACCCAATTTGTGCACTGCCCTTGAATTCCAATGACTTTAATTATGGTTTCATTTTTTGCACTAAAGATCCTTTAACGAGTGAAAGATTGAATTCCTAACTATCATATAATGCTTCCTTTAATCAATATGCAAATTAAAACCAGGGGTCGTTTACTGGACGTTTGTGATGTACAGTTTTATGATGTTCTGTGGACCTTGAACGACTTTGCCGTTGGTGGTCTTGTATGGACACTGATTAAAATAGAGGAAAGGCGACCAAAAAGGCATTAGTATTTGTGTAAGACTGCCTGCTGCCACTAGAGAGCAGTAGAACACAATGACAGATGGGCAACAAAGTTCTGAACAGACCTAGGTGTAAAGTGAATTGAAATTCAAGATAGTGGATAAGGACAATAGGTTTGCTGTATGGGTGATTGATTTCACAAAAAACAGATTCCCATGCACTGGGAGCAATGCTCTATATCAGGGGTGTCCAAGTTTTTTCTGTGGTGGGCCACTTCACCAAAAATGTATGTGTGCGTGGGCTGCATTAATTTTTCATTTTTCAGAGAAAAATATATATATATATATAAATATAACAGTAATGTGCAGCATGTGAGTGTATCAGAGACTCCACAGCAATAAAACTCACAGTAAAAGAAGCCACTTCACATTAAATACACACCCATTTACACACAACCACAAATATACACAGTCACATGTACACAAATCCACACACAGCCACGCATACACAAATCCACACACAATACAGACAGTCACACTTACACACACACACACAAAGTCACACTTACACACACACACAAAGTCACACTTAGACACACACACAAAGTCACACTTACACAGTCACACCTACACACAGAGTCACACTGACACACGCACACACACTTACACACAGTAACACACCCACACAGACACTTACATACAGTCACATCTGCACAAACACACACATATAGTCACATTTACACAAACTTGCATACAGTCACACTTGCACAAACTTGCATACAGTCACACTTGCACAAACTTACATACAGTCACACTTGCACAAACTTACATACAGTCACACTTGCACAAACTTACATACAGTCACACTTGCACACACTTACAAACAGTCACAATTACACCCACTTACATACAGTCACAATTACACCCACTTACATACAGTCACAATTACACCCACTTACATACAGTCAAAATTACACCCACTTACATACAGTCAAACTTACATAGTCACAATTACACACACTTACACACAGTCACACTTGCACAAGCTTACATACAGTCACACTTACATACAGTCCACTTGCACACACGTACATACAGTCAAACTTACATACAGTCACAATTACACACACTTACACTTGCACACACTTACACACAGTCACACTTGCACACACTTACATACAGTCACACTTACATACATTCACACTTGCACACACTTACACAAGCTTACATACAGTCAAACTTACACACACAAAAAGAGTCACACTTACACACACACACACAAAGTCACACTTACACAGTCACACCTACACACAGAGTCACACTGACACACGCACACACACTTACACACAGTAACACTTACACCCACACAGACACTTACATACAGTCACATCTGCACAAACACACACATATAGTCACATTTACACAAACTTGCATACAGTCACACTTGCACAAACTTACATACAGTCACACTTGCACAAACTTATATACAGTCACACTTGCACAAGCTTACATACAGTCACACTTACATACAGTCCACTTGCACACACTTACATACAGTCAAACTTACATACAGTCACAATTACACACACTTACACACACTTACACACAGTCACACTTGCACACACTTACATACAGTCACACTTACATACATTCACACTTGCACACACTTACACAAGCTTACATACAGTCACACTTACATACAGTCACACTTGCACACACTTACATACAGTCACACTTACATACAGTCACACTTGCATACACTTACATACAGTCACACTTAAATACAGTCACACTTACATACAGTCACACTTGCATACACACAGTACCTGCCCGACGGGGCTGAGAGGTTCAGACTGCTGCTGCGCTTTTCATTGCATGAAGTACACGTGCTGGAGCTCTTCTCCCCTCCCTCTGACCATTGCGCTGACCTCTCACGCAGGGTAGAGGAGGGGTTATGTGCACTAGACTCTGATGGGCAAAGTGAGGGAAACTTTTTCCCTGGACGCTCCTTCCCATGTAGCCAGCACACGGCTCAAGCGGGCCTCACCTCGATGCCCGGCGGGCCACATGTTGGACACCCCTTCTCCATATCAATAGAATTTTAGGAAGAGTTCAAACCTTGTACAGTCCATAAACATTAATAAATATGCCCAACGGATAAACACTGACTGTGCCCAGTGGTGTAACAATTGGGGTTGTGTTTCTTTTTGATCCTGTATAGTAAATTGGACCTTGCATCCAGGGCCGGCCTTAGGGGTGTGCGACCTGTGCGAGCGCACAGGGCGCAACACCCCAGGGGGCGCCCTCCCGCCAAGTTAAAAAAAAAAAGTTTAAAAAAAATAAAAGCCGGTAGAGGCACTGGATTGGGGAGATCAAAAGATCCCCCCTCACCAGCCCTCTGCTGTGTCAGGGAGGGGGCGGAGCTAACTGGCTGAGCGGTTTAGCCCCGCCCCCACCCTGTGAAGCAGAGAAGATCCTGCTTCACGGGGAGCTGCAGGCAGCAAAAGAAAGTGCTGCTCGGCTCCCCATGCCTGCATTAAGCATGGGGAGCCGAGCAGCACTTTATTTTGCTGCCCACAGCTCCCCGTGAAGCAGGAGCTTCTCTGCTTCACAGGGTGGGGGCGGAGCTACACCGCTCAGCCGGTTAGCTCCGCCCCCTCCCATGATCAACATTTGCAGGCAAGGGGGGGGAAGAGGCAGACTGAACAAGGGGAGAGAGAGACAGACAGAACAGGGGGAGGGGGAGAGAGAGAGACAGACAGAACAAGGAGAGGGGGAGAGAGAGAGAACAGGGGGGAGAGAGAGAGAGAGAGACAGAATGGGGGGAGTGAGAGACAGAATAGGGGGAGAGAGAGAGACAGACAGAACAAGGGGAGAGAGAGACAGACAGAACAGGGGGAGAGAGAGACAGACAGAACAGGGGGAGAGAGAGACAGAACAGGAGGAGGGGGAGAGAGACAGACAGAACGGGAGAGAGAGAGACAGAACAGGGGGAGAGAGACAGAGAACACGGGTGTTTGGGGGGGGAGAGACAGAACACGGGTGTCTGGGGGGGAGAGACAACGGGGGGGGGGACAGAACAGGGGGAGGAGAGACAGAACAGGGGGAGGGGGGAGAGAGACAGAACACGGGGGTCTGGGGGGGAAAGACAGAACAGGGGAGGGGGGAGAGGGAAAGAGAGAAAACAGGTATGGGGGAGTTAGAGCGAGACAGACGAGGCAAGGAAGAGGGAAGGGACACATACATAGGGGGGGGGGGGGCGCCACGGGGGAAGCCCGCACAGGGCGCTGGGACACTTAAGGCCGGCCCTGCTTGCATCCACCTTGATCAGGTCTTTACCTAGTGTTCACCGATGGGATAGACGTGTGTGCGCATTGCTTATTATTTTATACAAGGCTGGGATTTAGCTCAGTGACTCCTCAGATGATAAATTCAAGTCAAACATCATAAGGGTTTTTATGAAGGATCATGAATCAAAATAACCCTATGGTCACTGGTTTCCACAAGGCATGTTAGAGTACTATGCAAAGGGAGTCAATCCAATCACCATACAGAGGAGGGTCACAGCTGTCAGGACACAGTACAAAAAATAAATCCACTTGGAGTAATGCTGTTAGTGTGTTCATCCCACTGTTTTGCTGTATATCTATATATTTATAATTTGATCACTGCCATTAAAACGTTGATTCTACACTGGAATGCCAGCCTTGTCTTCATTAACCATGTTTGTTCAAAGTACTTTTATTTATTTGAATACAATGGTACATAGTGATAATAACCTTGGTACATGCTAGATATCTGGATTAAGTGCGTGTCCATGGTATTCTAGCGTCACTTATACACCCTTGTAAGTGTTTTACTTGTATTCTTTTGTTTAGCCATTTTTTATTGTGTGCCCTTTTTTTGTGTTTGTGTGTGTGTTTTTTTTTTTTCATTTCAATTAAAACCACACAAAGGTCTAATTCCTTCAAAAGGGCTGATGTTGGCCTCTACTCTTTTTCAACCGTGCTTCTTCCAAAGTGTCAGAGAAGCAGGTCAAAGGGAGAGTAGCACTCAGACATCAGCATAAGCTTAAATGAGATACAGGTAGAGAAACACTGAATAAACAAAGTTCCACATAATACGGAAAGATATAGTTTCATGAAGATCAGTTGCTATAGCCACCCATATAGCTTGATCAAATAAACAAATAGTGAACTGGAGAGGCTAATAATAATCTCCTTCTGATAGTGGCCCTAGGTTTACAGTTGTGAACAGCTGATTACATGTGCTATAATATTGTGGTTTGATAAATAAGCTTGAGGCTATTGATCCATTAGTGAAGGCAGTTTAGAGTAATATGGTAAAAAGAGTAGTACCATCTTAGGCGTGAAAAAACAGGAAACAAGTGGAGTTAACATGATACCATTTATTGGCTAACTGAGAGTTTGGTTGTAAGCTTTCAAGACCAAGTTGCTTCCTCCGACATTATTGAACCTAAAATAAAATTCCTAATTTTCAAACATAGAAATTTTTACACACCCATAGAGAGAGAGAGAAATATGGGAGGTCAAATTAATATGTCACTTTAAGGCCTTAATCACTGGCCTTACTAGAGACGGTGAATTTTTTTCCGTATATAATAATAATTAATAATCTTTTTACAAGCCCTGGATGGCTGCAGTGGACTTATTTCAAACTGTAAACATTAGTCTCCTTCATTGATCTGGCAAGTGTCTAATGAGTTTATGACCCCCCCCTAACCAAGGAGTGGAGGGATCAGAGATGTTCTGATCAAACTGATTTTATCTGTTGGATCTCTGTAGAACTGACTGTTTTACTGCTGAGAACATTCTTCAATACACTGTGTTTTTCTTGCCTTTTTTGTTAAAGCTGTGAACTATGTTTTTGTAGCACACGGGGTCCAGGATGGTAAAGGGACCCTGAGCTCCCGAGATCAGGAGCTACGGTGCAGGGTGGAGACACAGTAACTGCAATCGCTTGGAGTTTTGGGACCCCAACTCTTTGCAGCCACAACCAGGCCCTGTGAAGCTGCTGCTGTATCCAGGTCCCAGGGCTTAAGAATAAATGAACTAAGTGATAGCCAAGCAGAACTAAAACAGAAAAGGAACTGAAGTATAGCAGAAGTAAAAAACAGAATGCAGGGCTAGAGGACAGAGGCAAGACATGAGCAAGATAAAACAGAAACCAACTAAGAATAAACAAGGCAAGGCACATGGTTGCAGAAAACATAATAATACTGCCGGGAACAGGACTAAGGCACACAAGAAGAACAAAAATTGAATAAACATAAATACAGAAACTAACCTAACACTAAAGTTGGGAAAGGTGGGGGTTTGGTTCAAACAAATTGGCCAATTTAGATGTTAGCTTGCCAACCACGTCAAGGTACCCCACATTAGACAAGTCCCTAACTAAAACATAATATTAGAAAAGCATAAATAGAATCTAAGTCACATAAATGGCATTGAACTTAAACACAGAGAAAATACCTGTAGACAGCTGCAAAGGACTAAACAGAAACGAGTGTGGTTTAAATAGAAAACTGACAAGGCAGAGGGATAGAGAGAAAACCTGGAATGGAACTTAATCACAGACAAAGGAAAACCAGAAATGGAACAGAGCAAAGAACAGAGAAAACATAGAAACTGGGTACAAGAGCGAGGTATAACTTAGACAGGGAACAAGGCTAGAAACAGAGACAGAACAGGCTAGAAACTGACAAAGGATTCCATTAAGGGACTCTAGGACAGGTCATCCCACTGAAGGGACTCTAGGACAGGACATTCCACTGAAGGAACTCTAAGACAGGATATTCCACTGAAGGAACTCTAAGACAGGATATTGCACTGAAGGAACTCTAAGACAGGATATTCCACTGAAGAAACTCTAGACAGGGCATGTGCAGAAGCCACTCTGGGGCAAACTGGGCAGGTGCCAGACAATAGCCAGACTCAGGCAGGTACCGGTTCATGGCTAGGCTTTGGCAGGTACCGGACTAGCTAGACTTAGGCAGGTGTCAGTCGGGGTTAGACTTGGCAGATACCGGACTATTGCTAGGTTTGGGTAGGTGCAGCTCTATAGCCAGACTTAGGCAGGTGCCAGTCCTATGTCTAGGCTAAAGCAGGTGCCACTATGTACCTGGGACTAAGACAAACAGAAGACAAGTAAAACAGAACAGAAAAGAACCCAGGAACAAGAATAACAAAGAAGCAGAACAGAATAGCAAATGCAGAAAGCACTGAAAAAGACTGGATACAGCTTGGATGAGCCTGAATACGGGTTGACTCGTGACAGTTTTGTAATTAGGAATTTGTTTTATTCTCACTGATGTCTTAAAGGACCTAGCAACTTGGTCTGAAAAGCTTGCAATCAAACTCTCTGTTTGATGGGGAGAGTGAAGGAGCAAACTCCTGTCTGTGTTGATCTTATCTTTAGGGTACACAACACTATCTAGGTTGATGATAGAGGACTGAAGTGTTGGTACGGTGCCACAGAGAAGTGATAGAAAAGGAGAGAGGAGGGGATTTTAAGACAAGGGAGATGTGAAAGTCTAGGAGTAGATATTTTCCCCCCCTAAACGTGAGTGTTGTAAGGGTGAGACATTCATCTATAATGAGCTAAATGTTCATCCGTATGACTATCCTTTCTGCAGTTAGCGTGTTGATTTTTTATGCCACAGCAGAAGTGCGGTGGTCATAAATGCCAACAGGGGTGAAGCTATCGAGAGCAACTGGAGGAGATGACAGCTCGAAAGCTAGGAGCTTGGGATCAGAAAAAGGGCCACGAGAGATGGACATGACTTCAACAAAGCAGGATTTAATAAAGAACATGTTAAAGGGACAGTCTAGTCCCCAAACTCCCTTTGGTGCAAGACGAAGATCACTGTTTGTATAATGCACAGGCTTTTATCCCTGTGTGATTTGATGCAGGCATTCTGTATAAATCACATTTTTAATATTTGACTCAAGCCCTCCCCAGTGATTACTCTGCATGTTTACTGCAGGTGCGGCAGCACTGATTATATAGACACTGAGGATATACAGTTTTGTTTCATATAGTCACTTCCTGTCCTCCTCAAATTGAGTCTATTGAGTGGCCTATGCATGACCTTGCTCTTGTACACAGTAGGATCTCTTAACAGTGCAACACATTGTCTGATGACATCACTAGAGAGACAGGATATTCCATTCATTTGAATGGCATTAGTCTCATTGGTTCCTGCAGCAAAAAAAAAAGGAAATGAGTTTTACTCATCTAGTGTGGGCAGTCCATGTTTCTTGCAAACTGCTATAATTTCACAATTTCTTCTAGCTGTAAGTATTTTATGTTTTAAGCAATGCAAAATGCAAGACCTGCATTTTAAAGTACTTTGAAAGCGCATTAATATGCATTAATGTTTAGAAGATGCCTGTTGGGCACCAGACCAGTCCCTTTAAGGAAGAGTGTATCACTTGTGTGACAGAATTAACCTGCTGGAACAGCCCGAAAAGAGAAGAAAAATGTACTGTGCTGAAGGTCAAATTCAGATGCTCTATCTGGAGCCTCTGAGATAAAATCAGAGAGATCCCAAGAATGGGGACTGTATCGCTACCCTCGCGACTTTTGGGAGCAACATGAAAAGCTGTGTTTCGACCTGTGATGGTCCTATACACTTTGAACTCCGGTCCTGCTGCATGACAGAAGTCATACTGAATTGTCACAGCAATATCATAAATTAATTAAGTGATAGTGCAGTAAATATATCTCTCTAAATGATTATAGGAAAATATCTGAATCACAGCTAAACATTTACTTTGATGGAAGGCAGTCATAGATGGTTGCTTGCAGTTTGAAAACACATACAATCACATCCAGCACCCTCCAAATACCCCCTAATTGCAGCTCTTTTGACTAGGCCTGGATGGAAATGGACTCATATTTCTTACCCTGAGCAAAGTGGGTAGTAGATGGCTATATTAGGTTGGTAGAGTCAGGGCCACCATCAGAAACTATTGAGCCCCTTACAGATTAAATAGTCTGGGACCCCACCTCCCACAGGCCTCAGCATCTACATTGTACACCCAGGACATGCCAAATCTCCCACATTGCTCATCCAGGACATGCCTCAGCACCCACATTGTGCACTCAGGACATGCACCAACACCCACTTTGCACACCCAGGACATGTCCCAACACCCACATTGCACACCCAGGACATGTCCTAACACCCACATTGCACACCCAGGACATGCGCCAAGACCCACATTTCACACCCAGGACATGCGCCAACACCCACATTTCACACCCAGGACATGCGCCAACACCCACATTGCACACCCAGGACATGCGCCAACACCCACATTGCACACCCTGGACATGTCCCTTAATCCACATTGCACACCCAGGACATGCCCCAACACCCACATTGCACACCCAGGACATGCCCCATCACCCTCATTGCACACCCAGGACATGTCCCTTCATCCACATTGCACACCAAGGACATGCCCCAACACAAACATTGCATTCCCATGATATACCCCAGCAACCAAAGCAGGCCCCATCACTCACATTGCACACCCAAGACATGTCACAACACCCCAGGACAAGCCCCAGCACCCACATTGCTCACCCAAGACCAGTCCCATAAACCACACTGCACAGCCTAGACTAGCCCCAGCATCACCATTGTACACCCATGCCATAGCACCAGGTGCAGATACTCCATTTGTGCTTCATGGAGCCGAGTTGTATATTTATGGGGTTTGTGTGCTCTGAACAGAGATCACCCAAACCCCAGAAATACATCTGGGAAACAGACGGCAGCTGAAAATTTGGCAGCAGAGTCACTCACTCTGTTGTTAATTCGACCAGCACAAAAGGTATCCGAAAATTCAAATACTTTTTGTGCTGGTTGAATTGGCAACAAAGTGAGTGAATTTGCAGCTGTCATCGGCCCCTCTGATGTAGCTCGTGTATTTCCAGGGGTTGGTGTGCTGTCTGTTTGCCCCTGAGTGAAAGGTGTGCTCCGGACTGGCAGCACACCTGTCACTCAGGGGCACGACACACCCCTGCATAGCACCCACATTGCACACCCAGGACTTACCCCAGCAGCTGGATATCTGTGTGCCGTCTAGACATTCTACCATGCTGCCTCTCACTCTTCCTGCATGGTCTGAAGTCTGAGCGCCAGCAGGTCACATGACCCACAAGGCTATGACCTCAGAACAAGCATGGGAAGCCCGGGAGGCAGCATGGGAGGATGCCTGTGTACCTGGGCAGACTTTAAGCTACCTGCTCGCCACAGAGAGGCTGGTGAGGGGAGATCTTTTGATCTCCCCAGGCAGCGCCTCTGCTGCCATTCTTTTTATTTATAAATTTTAAGGGGGCCAAGCAGGCCCCCCTGGGCAACCGGGCCTGTGACAGGTGTATCTCCTGCCACCACCTGATGGCGGTCCTGTATAGAGCATTGGATAACACTCGCCACATAAACATTTAATGAGATAGAAGACTGCTTCTAAAAAGAAGGAAATGCTCGTCTCCTCTCCTGCTATGAACTGTGTGCAGCAAACCAATGACGGAAAACCTCTTACTGCTACTACAGAGCGATAAGCTTGAAGTCCAAGGTGCTTAACCATTTTCCAGGTAAGCTTTTTTCTAAAACACTATCAGCCAAAGGAATTTCTTGGATTCAATCTTTTCCCTGTCCATGGAAATCACGAGATGCTTTATTAAAGTTATCCTGAAGATCAATCATTTTCACCATTACACATTATAGATTTGGAGAACCCAGAAATAACAGCTGATTAAAGATTCCATGACTCACTGGCCCCGATTCAATGACCCAATACATCACTAATTACAGGTTTTTTTTCTATCGTAGTCTATGGAATTCAATGACATGTGATAAATTAACTTTTGTTTGCCCAGAAAAACCTGGGTTATTGGATGCATTTAGAGGGAAACCCCATAAAACTTATAAGAATTATATTCCAAAAATGGCAGACCTTTCTGCAAATTAATAGGCTAAAGGGTTAAATACTTTTGCAGTTAATCATGTTGAAAAAGTGCACAAAGTCCAGTAAGTTCAGGTTTTGCAAGTACCTTTTTTTTTTCCAAGAACCCTTCAAACACTCTCAGACTTTTCTCTTGAACCAATGCTATGTAATCTAAGTTGAATTCATTTTGTGGGGGGAGGTAGTGGACTGTATCTGCCCCCCCCCCCCCCAAAAAAAAACAACTTTATTGAATAGGTTAGTGTGAACAAGAACCCTTTCCTGTCCATGGTTATGATGGGTAGAATCAGCTAGATGATGGATACGTAGATCTTGGTTAGTAAATCAATTAGGACTTTCAACTTACAATATACTCTTCCTGGTAATGCTATGGTGGTAATTGTTCATCATGGACGTGTCTATTATAGGAACGAATACCACGACTGGAAGTAGAAGACCTATTTGATATAACATCAGAAGAACCTGTATTAATACTGTTAGATGAACGATTTGGTAACCTTCGCTTGATACGTGTTATCTTGTTTTGATAAGTGAGATAATACACAGCACAGCATTCACATGTGCATTTCTATCCTGCTCTGCTGCACTATGAGAGGACAATTGTGACATTTAATGACAAAACTGTTAGAGATTGAGGAGAACTTGCTGAAACTGTAGGGGAGAATTTTTTTAACATTTTTTTTTAATAAATTCTTTATTTATATCTTTTTTTTCCATATATAATACAAAACATCACAAATCAAGGGTCCTTACAGCCAGGAACCTTGTAATTACACGACAAGCATTTACAACATATATTTACAACATATAGGGTACATTAATACAGTAGTTCTTTAGGTCCAAACCAATAGTGTTCAAGATATATTGATAAACTTTAGCGGGGTTTTTTTCTTTCCTCCCTCTCTTTCCCCTTCCCTCTCCCCTCTCCTTTGTTGTTGTTATTTAACTATTGACTTAATCTGACCAACCGAGAGGGTTTGTTATATTAGCCAGTAATGGATTCTTTTTCTATTAGGGTGGGTGTGGGTGGCGGACTTTCTGGTGGTCCGACAAAAGTTCTAAGCTTTTTAGTGCTTTTGCTTATATATCCTCTAGTCCTTGTATTGAGGTTGTACCTGAATTTCACAGAGCTTTTTCCATTCTAAATTGAAATGATATTTGATTCACAAGTCGTATCCTAGGAATTATATTACTGCTTCTCCAGACTCTAGCTATAAGAACTTTGGTGGCAACCAGAAGTAGGGGAGAATTTAACCCCTTCACGACACTGCCCGTGAATGTACCGACTGCTTTAAAATTGCTGCAATTGCTGATACAAACTGTCCCAACATATGCAGAGAGGATTTTGACAAGCCTAAGGGCTTGTCACAATACACTGCCCTCCACCCTCAAAGTTGGGTTAGTGGTGGTGTAAAGGGTGGGTTTATTCTTGTTGCCTTAAGAGTTGGAAAGACCATAATCAATCATTATCTTTTACATTTATTCATGTGATCTCAGGGAAAAACAATCCCAGTTATCACTGTGTTCCAGAAAAAAAAGTAAAAAAAACAAACAGACTAAAAAACCCTTTTCTTTTCATTTTTTACATGCTTTATTACATTTTGCACAGTATACAAAGTGACAACTAAATAAATGGTCTCAAAAGTCCTTAAAAACACTTCAATATATAATATCTGGGGATTCATTTTAGTTCCCCGGGAAACAGGCAAAGCCTAGGTGGGAGGGGGCATGTATGAGCGAGGGGTGTGAGTGGAATCAGTGACAAGGTGGGGGGGGGGAGTGGCTGTGGGGTGGGGGTATTTAAGCAGCCCTCCATCTTGGGGTCAGCAGCCATTTTAGTTCTGACGGACACAGCAGGGAATTTCCCGCCCACCCTCCCTAATGATGGTAATCGTATTTGTTTTATGTTGTACTAACAATTTTCTCTGTCGCAGCAGGCGGGGTGGTCCTTGCCAATCCAGTAGTTAAGAACGGAGGTGATTGAGTCGAAAAGGATGGACAGGGTGGCCCCTCTCCTAACCTCTCAGCTATTGAAGGAAAGTGTAATGGTCGTGCCCACCGAGCTAACTGCCGGCTGGTGGTTAGCATCAGGTTTGAAACAAAATGCCCATTTAGTACGGACGAGGGGAGAGGGGTTCACTCTAGGGACCTTAGTTTTAAAAGGTTATGGTTATTTAATGTTTACAGATTGGCAAGGACTAGTTTGAGCTGTATGTCAACTGGATGTTCAACTTAAGTATTTATAATTTTATGTATATTTATAATAAGTTATAAGAAATATAATAATAAAGCGGAAATAGTTTTGGCATACAGTTCTTCTTGGTTATGTTAATAAAGCTGTGGCCTATTTAACTCCACACATGTCTTCTGTCTTTATTGGGGAGGGTATGAGGTTTTCTGGTAAGATACTAAGGAGCATTCCCCTTTACATCATACAAGAAGGAAGCGTGCACTTTTGTTTAAATGAACCATAACTAAAATAGTACGATGGCTCCCAAAACGAACAAAGTAAAACCCATTGTCCTTAAAGGGCTAAGCCCTAGGACAGATGTTCATTCAGTGTTGGCTTATGGGCGTGCTCTGTATGGGTTCTCCCTGACATATTCGAGATCTTATTGCAGGTCACTTCTATCTCCACCATTACTTATTGTTTTAGTATCTGGTGTGATCTTTTATGATAGGATAACAAAAAAGCCAAGTTTTTTAAAAATCTGCAGTAAGTACATCTTAGTATAAACATGTTCCCCAAGATATCCTTAAAAACGAGAAAATCTCAATGCATACTTCGTGGAAAAGCACTTTAATTATTATATTTTTATAAAGAAAAAAAAAAAAAAACTTGTATTATTATTACATAATATAATAATTATTATAGACATTCTTGTGTTGTTTATTGCTTTAGTGCAATGCTAATACATTGCTACTGAATTTTATAGATATATGAATAACGGACTGCTGAGCCATTATCTGTACACTACTTAATTGATATAATCGGCCGTGTATGGGCACATTGTACACAGTGATTATGCCTAGTTGTATGCATTCCATACTTATCTCTAGTATTCCATGACAAACCATTTACATACCTTATTCTCGGACACTTATCTTCCTAGTGATTACTAGACCTTCAGATCATGAATATGCTTAGACTTGACTTTTCCTTGCATTTGTCAATGTTCCCATGATTAATAAAGAGGTGAATATGTCACGCCTACTGTATTCATATCTGACAATTTCAGATGGAAAGCTTGCCGGCTAGAAATTTGAATAGCAGAGGGGGGAAAAAGGGAACGCGGAATGAGAGGACATGGCAGTCCAGATGTTCAGCTCTCATGGGGTCTTCTAGTCCTCCTAAGCCCTTTCTGCTACTTCAGACTATGTGGGTGTATGTTTTTTCATGCTAAAGAAGTAGGCATGGCTGCCAGTAGCAGTACAACAGACGTACGTTTCGACCTACAATGGCCTCGTCAGTGTGGTATGGCTGATGATCCTCTAGGTGCAAGCAAGCCAGGGACCCACGGCCTTGGGCATACCCTGTTACTGATGGCGACAAAGAAGGGGGTGGGTGCACCAATTCCTGAGAACAGACAGCAGTACAATAGTCTGTCCAGTAGGGTAGTACCTACTTGGGAGGCAACTTTTCGCTTGCTTACACCATTACAGAGGAACCACTCACAGACATAACTGGAGCAGACAATACATTGGGGATAACTGAATTTGGTGCCAGGCACCAATCAGGAATGAGTGAAACATCGGTGACTGATCCCCACATATTGGGAGTGGTCTGCTGTTTGGTCATGAGTCCCCCGGCCTTGTATATATATATATATAAATATAAGGTGGTGGACATAGAAACCAATGGGAGCCATAGAGCTGGTGCCCTAGGCGAATGGCCCTGATCGTGGTTGTGCAATGTGGGGGACAGGGCAAGTCCTGGGTCTCCAATGGTGATGGGGTAAATTATGCATGTGCAATGTGGGTGATGGGGGAGGTCCTGGGGTTCTGGGGAAAGTCCTGTGTGTGCAATGGGGGTGATGGGGCAAGTCTTTGGTCTACAATGTGGGTTCTGCAGCATGTAATGGATGTGCAATGTGGGTTATTGGGCATGTCCAGGGTGTGCAAAATGGGTGATGGGACATGTCCTAGGGTGCTGTATTTTGTAAAATTTGGTTCTATGTATCCTTTTTCAGCATGGTAGAATTAAAATCAAAAAGGTGGATAAATAGAACCATTTATCAGGAAGGTGGCAGAGCGTTTTTAAGTGGGCAGGGCTTCTAAATAGGTGTGGCTTTCACATGGGAGGTTTCACATGAGTCTGCTATTGCCCGGGGACCCCATGAGTCTGCTATTGCCCGGGAGCCCCATGGGTTGCCAGTCCACCCCTGCCTCTTTTTAGTTGTCCTTTAATAGCTGAGCTATTTTTGCAGTTCACTTGCATTTCACTTGTCAGTTCACCACAGTTCACTTAGTGAATAGGCACCAATAACTACAATTAATTGTACAGTGTCTCACTCCACTAGGTGATAAAAACAAATTCAAAGTCCAAAGCACTATCATTGCACACATAATGTTCAATCAGCATACGACCATAAACTGTTAATACATAATTGAATGTATCAGACAAGGCTATTGGGTACTATTAATCTGCTAATATATCATATACACATTCGGGCAGCTATATAGTGTATAAACATTCTACCTGTGCATTCCCAGTTCAGTAATGTGTAGAAAAACATTAAGAATTTTAAGAGTAATTTATCTGGGGGTACACTGCATAGATGTCTGTAGAAAATATTCATGGTGGGATTAATTTCAAAACCTATGAGAAATTCTCGGACTTCATTCAGATCTTAAACAGCTTAAGCACAAACCACTGCAAGGGAATCAAATACAAGATAACTCTATTCTTATATGGATAGCCAGACACTGATCAGGGTGCAGTATATACTTCATCATCATAGACTTAGCCAGACACAGACATGAAACTAGATGATTCCTATAAGTAGATAGTTAGCCAGACATTGTACATAGCATATAATTATCTATACCAGTGTAAAAGTTAGCCAAACATTGACAATGGTACGGTGTAGCTCCAATTAACATACACAGCTTCAGGGGTGAAGATAAAATGATTGGTGATCCCAGGACTGCTGATCATAGAAACATAGAAACATAGAATGTGTCGGCAGATAAGAACCATTCGGTCCATCTAGTCTGCCCAATTTTTTTTGAGTGCTTTTATTAGTCCCCCGCTCCCGCTCTTATAGCTAGGATAGCCTTGTGTCTATCCCACGCATGCTTAAAATCCTTGACTGTGTTTACCTCTACCACTTCTGCTGGAAGGCTATTCCATACATCCACTACCCTCTCAGTAAAGTAATACTTCCTGATATTACTTTTAAATCGTTGCTCCTCTAATTTAAGACTATGTCCTCTAGTTTTCTTTTAAATATACTCTCTTCCTGTACTGTGTTGATTCCCTTTATGTATATAAATGTTTCTATCATATCCCCCCTGTTACGTCTTTCCTCTAAGCTATTCATCAGTTCACGCGTTTGACCCCAAGTAATATGAACATGCACCACGAGTGACGCAGTACAGCTGTGGGGTGCACACCCTAGATATTATTATCAGCCTGCTTTTCAATATGACATTGTTATTTTACTTTTATCTTGTTTGTGTAGAGTTGTTATTACCTGCAAATCATACAGTCTTACTGAGTGCACAAACCTCCCATCATTAACGTATACTGCAAGTGCAGGCTGAATTGTGATTGGCTGGTTAACATGTTACAGGTCGAATATGCCTTATCCAGAATGCTTGCGACCGCCAGCATTTCGGATAACGGATCATTTCAGCAGCACCAGCCCTATACATTTTCTACATTATCTAAATTCAATGAGAGCAACCTGCTGACATCAGATAAAACCTAATGTATAACATTTATATCAGAGTCCTGCCGAAATCATACGCCCCCAGCGCGGTAGTCCTTCCCTCCCCGAGCAGTGCTGCAGGAACTTCATTTCCCATGATACAATACAGCGCCCGTCAGCAAGGAACAAAGGAGCATCCCAACCAGGCTCCAGGAAGGCAATTATCCCTTATCTGAATTGACTCTTATCCAAAAACAACATTTTCAGATTTCAGGTCATTTCAGATAATGGATCTTCGGATAAGGCATACTAAACCTCTATTGAATTTGTCTTTATTGTATATTCGTGTGGGCTTCTTGCTTTATGGCCTTTATAGCCCGCCCCCATGCAGAATATGAGGGTCTAGGGCTCTATAGACCCATCATGAGACACACAAGTCACCATCATTCTAAAATCGCTTAGTTTAACAGTTTAACCCAGTAAACAACTTTTGGCTGAACCTGATTCTACCCTGACCTCCTGACTAGTGTTGAGCGAACCCGAACCGCACTGTTCAGGTTAGTACCGAACATTACGGTTTTTGGACCCCGGACCCGAACACGGACATTCCACTGTATGTTCGTGTTGGAGTTCGGGGTTCGGCTATAAACCGAAAGTCTATAAACCGAAAGACATTCGGTTTATAGACTTTTGGTTTATAGAATAGCAATAGCATTACATGTATTCCATAAACCAAAAGTCAATAAAACGAATGTCTATAAACCGAATAGGTCTCAATTGACCTATTCGTATGAATGGGCACTCTATTTCGGTTTATAGAATAGCAATAGCATTAAATGTATTACATCTGAGAGTCAAATAGAACCTTCAAATATTGTGCTTACAGCGCACTTTGAAAAATTCTAATAGTTTTGGGTGGTAAATAGTAAATGTGCGTCTTGCGGTGCACTTCATATCTGAGAGTCATATAGAACTGTCAAATACTGTGCTTACAGCGCACTTTGAAAAATTCTAATTGTTTTGGGTGCTAAATAGTACATTTGCGTCTTGCGGTGCACTTCATATCTGAGAGTCAAATAGAACCGTCAAATACTGTGCTTACAGCACACTTTGAAAAATTCTGGCTACCTCCTCCTCCTCCAGCGCCGCTTCCACCTACACTGCCACGGTCACCGCCTCCTCAACCTATGGGTCACTTAGTATAAACTGAAAGAGCATACCCTGCACTCCAACCCTCTCTCAAATGGATAATTCTCTTGATCCTCCTGGCAGCCATGCTTTAGTTTTAGATTTATGTTCTTCCAAAACTAAAATCAAAGATTCCATCTAGTGCTATTTTATGGCTCAGCTGTATTTTTAATTTGTATGTATTTTATGTTATTTGAAGTTATTTCCCTATCCATATTTGTTTGCAGGGCACTTTTTCTACTCTTACTCCCATTTTACTTCCTTTTGCAGCCCTCTAGTCCTTTCAAGGCCTTTTTTAGAGGCATTTTAGTGGCCAAAAGTTCGGGTCCCCATTGACAAGTTCGGGGTCAAGTTCGAGCCCGAACCCAGACTTTTTTCAAAATTTCGGCCGAACCAGCCGAACCCGAACATCCAGGTGTCCGCTCAACTCTACTCCTGACACATGCATTTAAAAGTCTAATTTTTGTGTTCATATTCCTCATTCTTTCCCCAAAAGCATGGCATGGGAGGGGGCTCTACATCAAGTACAGAAGGTCCCAGGTATAGGCAAAGTGTCCAACCTATGATTGAGACCTACGATTAAGTCCACATGGAACAAAACCCATATGGTGTTCTACCAAGCTGGGCTCCAGTGTACTGTAGCGGAGCTGCAATATTAAATCCCAATATCTCCGCTGGTAAAATAAGGTAATCCAAGTAAAGCGCTGGAAAGTAAGGCAATATCCCAAATCCCCCAGTAACCGGACGAAACACAGTTCTGGGAGTCAACTGATTAGTTTATTCACGGCTCCAGCATTTATGCAATTCCCCATGCAAGGGGTTTCCTTAATCCCCTTCCAGGGGCTATACAATAGTAGACTACCTGGGAACTGCAAATACAGGACATTTCTCCCACCATACAGTACAGGATGGATACTCCCACTAGATAATCCTGTTAAGTGGATTATCCCTCAATACAGCAGAACCTGGTTTTAACATAAGAATATATAACTTTGACATTAACACAAATACATTTTTACACCAGGGTAACACAGCTAGTTCAGACAACCTTTAAATGTTCTGCACTATGACCTAAAGTGGCTAGGTTTGCCACATGTACTTTGTCTTTTAAACCTTGTTACATTGAAAGCTAAGTTTTAAAGGATCTGGCGGTATTCAATAATTCTACTGTGCATGGAGACTCTTCATTCCTTTTTTCATGTTTGCAGTTTACGGTCGGGCTGGGGACTCGCTACCCAGCACCTAAGGAGCCACTGACGAGGATTTACATCTGTTCCGGTCTTCGTTTGTTTCCCCTATTATAAAGTGTCCAAGGACACCATAGAACATCATTACACTGCCAATCACATAGTCCAGTAAATATCCGTCATCAGCAATATTAGGGCCTAACCCTGGTTGGTCCAGTGGTGTGGATCAAGCAATTTGCACCATCGACATTGCCCCTTACCTCCTTTACTGTCAAGGCCCCAAGAGGGACTCAAATGATTTAGAGCACCCCAATATCACAAACTAATATGAAGCACAGATGTGTAAGTGAGCAGTGAAGGACTTTGGTGCAAACATAGAAGGAACAGTCCTTACCCCTTTGCACTTTGCAGTGACAAGGAATGGTTTAAAGTTCCCTGCAGATTATACAGATTAGTAGCTTTTAAATTCCCCAACAAATACTTTGCAAAGAGTTCTACTTAGTAGTAGCATCGGCAAGCCTGGCTTGTCTTAATTATTTAAATCATAAACATCCATATTAGTTAAAAAAAAACCTGCTATTACCTAAAAATCCTCTGTAATTTCAGTAAAACATTGACAGCGTCTCTACATAATCCCATTAAAAAACATCCATTTTTTTCCAAAAATAACATTTTTTTCTGTTTAACCTCTTGGCCCCACTGGTAATTCGCCTTCTAAACATTTGTATGACATCTAATGCTGGTTATTTTGTTAATCATCAAAATACGGTTTTTACATTTACACAAATAACAAGCTCAGGGTTCAGACGCACTGCTGATTAAAGGTTTATTCTTGAGTCCTGACTTTAAATGTAATGTTTAGCTAGCCGCATCATGGTAATGCAATAACACATTGGGGGAGAGCTTAGACAATAATAATTTTACTTAAGGATAAGACATGGCTTTACAAGGCCTTCATTCTGAGTTCAGTATCAATTAAAAACAAAACAAAACATTTGAGCAGAAAAAAAAAACCCATCTCAATTTAAATGATCACTCAGATTTCAAAATGATCCAAGGTACTAAGGTGTTAGTAAAATGACTGCATTTATTAAAATGTGATTATATCCATTCGAAATATGTATCATTTACTTCCCAATAAGAGGTTTGCAGCTCCTACTGATCCTCCCACTCAGCTTTCCAGTGTTTGGCTTGAGTCTGCAAAGAAAAAAAGTAACAAATCTCAAATGATAACTGTACTGAATTGTGCAATCCCATGGAATAGAAACATGTACAGAGTGTGCATATCTATAAGGCATACAGCTGTATGTCTGGCATTCTTCGGATACATTCAGTGGGTGGAGTTAAGGTAATGTAATAATGCAATATCAAGAAATGTTAGAAAGCAGGGTGGACAGGGATTGGCTGTTTAACGTTTAAGTAACCTGCGATTCAGTAGTGGATATGAGTGGGTATCATTGCTGTGCTCATATGTGTGGGTATAATTTCCTATTCTGGATATTAAAGTGTCACACTTTTCTCAGTTATTGTGTGTATAATTTAGGGAACTGCAAGTGATAACGCAAGATGGGATAACTAGCAGCAGGTTTGCAAATCCCATGGCATAATTATTCCCTCACGTGGTCTTTTCCATGTTGTGGAGGTTAACTCAATTATTCATTGCTATGACCTGGTGATCATTGTCCATATTGGTTATCTGCATCAGTGTCTAATTAAATTATTAACTGTCTGAGCACTAAGCTGGGGTGGATTTGAAGATAATAATACTGTGGGTGGGGGGAGGCAACAAATGTATCATATGTCACTTTCCCGAGGAGAAATAATGAAGAAGCAGGGGATTGGAGGAGGAAGGCGGGCTTGGATGTTCCCCTCCAGCTAGTAGATGGTCCTGGGGACCGATGATCATTATTTTTTATTATTAATTCTTATTGTTTTTATATAAATGTATATATACACACCAATCAGCCATAATATAGTAACCACCTGCCTTATAATGTGTAGGTCCCCTTTTGATGCCAAAATAGCCTTGACCCGTCTAGGCTTGGACTCCACTAGACCTCTAAAGGTGTGCTGTGTTAGCTGGCACCAAGACGTTATCAACAGATCCTTTAAGTCCTGTAAGTTGCGATGTGAGGCCTCCATGGATGGGACTTGTTTGTCCAGCACATCCCACATATTTTCGATTGGATTGAGATCTGGGGAATTTGATGGCCAAGTCAAGACCTTGAACTCGTTGGTGTGTTCCTCAAACCATTCCTGAACCATTTTTGCTTTGTGGCAGGGAGCATTATCCTGCTGAATGAGGCCAGCGCCTCATTCCCATGAAATAGAAATGGTACATGGTCTGCAACAATGCTTAGGTGGGTGGTACGTGTCATAGTAACATCCACATGAATGGCAGGACCCAAGGTTTCCCAGCAGAACATTGCCCAAAGCATCACACTACCTCCCCCAGCTTGCCATCTGTGAGTGGTCATAATGCTATGGCTGGTCAGTGTATATTTTCTTTAATTTTAACTATTTCTTTTAACAATAAATTCCCAGGTCTGGTATTTATATACACTGCTGTTCAAAAGTTCAAACTTTTAAACATTAGTGTACATTGTTTTTTTGTAATTATTATTTTTAATTTGAACTATTTGGCTGTTTGCTGAGGGACCTTATGACACATATATTTGTCAGTAGATTTCCACGTTTACTCCTGAACAGTTCAAATAGATTGCTGTTTAGAGCAGGTCTAAATCAACTGACCTCCACTACTTCCAAAATTTTCAAAACTCTTCTTATAATCAGACCTAAAACAGAGCTGCAAGAAACCTGCGTCCTCCTCGGAGGCAGCCAGTTGGATGCTGCACCAACACTTTCACAGGGGCTTCTATGGCGGAACACCAGGGTACATGACTGCTTGGCACTCCATCTCAAAAGTCCCATCAGAAGTCCTGGGCTGGATAAGAGGATGTCTGTGCACAATGAGCGAAAGGATGCACTGGCAAGTTTGGCGGCAGACTTTTCAAATCTGGAGGCAGATTGGCAAGTCTGGGGATGCGTTGGCACAGAAATAGAAATCAAAACAAGAAATACATCAAATCTAATTTTTATTCAATATCAAAAACTGTTTACATGTGAATTGTTATTTACTAGTAAAACTTTTTTTCCTACAATGTCATCTTATATAGGCTTTTTTTTCCTAAATTAACATTCAAAGTTTGGGGTTTGTCTAATAATCAGGGTCATCTTCCATTCGAGCAAATATGATAGTGTGATTTGGAGAAAAACTATTTGAGCGGATTGTGCCTTTTGGTAAATGTCTTTTTTTTTTTTCTACCCCCCACTATCCCTATCCCTTGGTTTTAATTTGGAGATTGCTGGAACACTGAGTAACAATGACGAGTAATGGTTAACTCAACCCAAAAGAAGTGCATAAAAGCAACGTGTGGATGTGTCTGCTCTTCATAATACAGATGGATGCTCCTTTTCTTCTATTCTAACCAAGTTTTATTATTATTTAACATTGGAATTTGGTAGCAAAATGTTCCAATTTCTAGAACCAGACATTAACACTTTCGTTTCTTGGGACTATGTTGTATTTGCTGCACTTTTTCTGATCTCTTCAGGAATTGGGGTATTTTTTGCGATAAAAGAGCGTCATAAAACAACGTCCGCAGACTTCCTTGTTGGGGGAAAACAACTGACATGTGGCCCCGTGGCGTTATCCCTCACCGCCAGTTTTATGTCCGCGGTGACTGTCCTCGGGGCACCTGCGGAGGTCTATCGTTTTGGAGCCTCGTTTGGCTACTTCTTCATTGCGTACACGTTTGTCGTTATCTTCACGGCAGAACTCTTTGTTCCGGTTTTCTACAGGTCGGGAATCACTAGTACATATGAGGTACGTAAGCAGCAAGTTGTATAAGTAATTCTTGTCCTTTACTCCTTTTCTGTGATGCTTAGGCGCAGAGGCGGCTCTAGACTTTGTGAGGCCTTAGGCGAAAGTCGAACATGAGGCCCTCACGGACACACATTATTAAATAAAATATATGCAAGTGATAATAAAAATGAACTGTAGAAATAGCATATTTCAAGATCAGACTCAAATCCCAGCTTCTAGAAATGAACAGCTCCTACAATTTTATTTGTCTCATAATTATTCTACAAACATCTATAAACATTTGGTATAGATCAAATTGTGTGCGGCTGACATTGTTATTGCTGTGTCCTAAATGTGAACACTAACACATATCACACAGTCATTCATAGACACACTCAGTGTGCACACACTGACTCACAGACACACTCAGTCAGCACACAATCACACTCAGCCAGCACACACTCACAGATACACTCAGCCAGCACACACTGACTCACAGACACACTCAGAAAGCACACAATCACACACTAACAGAAACACTCAGCCAGAAGGAAAGGTGCTCAATGTTGAAAGTAGTCTCACAGACCACGTTGTGATAAAAGATTGGCACTGTGTTCTTCCTCACAGCACCGGATGCACTGTGATTTAGCCATTCAATATGCCAGGATTTTGCCACTCAATCTGCCAGAATTTTGTCCCTCAATATGCCAGGATTTTGCCTCTTAATATGCCAGGATTTTGCCCCTCATTATGCCACAATTTTGCCCCTCACAATGCCAGAATTTTGCCCCTCAATATGCCAGGATTTTGCCACTGTATGCCAGGATATTGCCCCTCACAATGCCAGGATTTAGCCTCTCACTATGCCAGGATTTTGCCACTCTGTGCCAGGATTTTGCCCCTCATTATGCCAGAATTTTGCCTCTCACTATGCCAGGATTTTGCCCCTCATTATGCCAGAATTTTGCCCCTCACAATGCCAGAATTTTGCCTCTCAATATGCCAGGATTTTGCCACTGTATGCCAGGATATTGCCCCTCACAATGCCAGGATTTAGCCTCTCACTATGCCAGGATTTTGCCACTCTGTGCCAGGATTTTGCCCCTCATTATGCCAGAATTTTGCCTCTCACTATGCCAGGATTTTGCCCCTCATTATGCCAGAATTTTGCCCCTCACAATGCCAGAATTTTGCCCCTCATTATGCCAGAAATTTGCCCCTCACAATGCCAAGATATTGCCCCTCACTATTCCAGGATTTTGCCCCTCACCTCATTATGCCAGGATTTTGCCCCACACTGTGCCAATATTTAGCCACTCATTATGCCAGGCTTTGCTCGTTTTGTTCCACCCTCCTCCCCCCTTCCCTAGTACTTACCTCCACGCTGCTCTCCATTGTTTCCTCCGTGCATCTTCTCTCCTGCACGGAGGAAGGAAGTTCCGGTTGCGTTTTTTTTTTTTTTTAAACTTTATTGCGCGGGTTCAATAAAGTTTAAAAAAAAAAAAAAAAAACGCGATCGGAGCTTCCTTCCTCCGTGCAGGAGAGAAGATGCATGGAGGAAACGTCCCAGGTTAGTGTAACAGGGAGCTTAACGGCAGCGTTAAGCTCTCTGTTACATCAAAGGCAATAAGGTGAGTTAGGCAGCCGCGAGGCCCCCGTGAGTGCGAGGCCTTAGGCGGCTGCCTAACTCGCCTAATTAGAGAGCCGCCTCTGCTTAGGCGTCAAAATTGACTAAATCCACCTAAATGAAAAACATCAGACTCAGGAGTAATAAGTGTAATTATACAAGGTCACCGATCTTTGACAAGGTCGTTGAACGTCCATTGAATTGTCCAACATCACATAGAGATATTTTAATGAGGCATCTCTACGTGAGTCTGCTGTTTCCCAGGAGATGCTGAAAACTGTTTTGCACGGGCAAGGATTATCAATACCCAAGAGAAAGCCTGCAAAAGGTTGGTTTTGAAGGTAAGTATGATAAAAAAAAAAAGCAATAGCACAGGGTGTAATGTTCCTTCATTTTCTTGATCTTGATAGAAGTCTTTTAAAAGCGAAACGTCGGTCTTGCAAATAATCTATGAACACTTCTATTCCAAGACCTTGAATGCTCATATATTTCAACTTTGCATATACATCAGCCAAGAGGGCGCCAGAGAATCAACTCCTACAAGCCTGGAGTGCATGGAGTAGGTCTGCTGTAATATATATATATATATATATATATATATATATATATATATATATATATATATATATATATATATATATTTAAATATAAACTACTGATCAAAAGTTTGGGGTCACTTAGAAATGTTCTTGTGTTTGAAAGAAGAAAAGCAAGACATCATTATTAATGTTTTTAATGTAATATCTACATAGGCGACAGAGGCCCATTATCAGCAACCGTCAATCCTGTGTTTCAATGGCACGTTGTGTTAGCTAATCCAAATGTATTGTTTTCAAAGCCAACATCTTGCCTGTATTTCCTATTCTTTTAAAAAGCCATTTGATGGAAAACAAGGACATTTCTAAGTGACCCCAAAATTTTGAACTGTATATATATATATATATATATATATATATATATATATATATATATATATATATATATATATATATATATATATATATCCAGTTATATGTGTGCCTGTCAGTACACTTTCTTTGCAGTATACACTATCATCTTCTGTATTCTGTTCATATATTGGTGAAAATGTAAACAAAGTTTTTACTACAGAGATACAGTAGATAAAAGAACTGTAGACTGGTATCACATTTGGCACCACTACTGAAGAAACCTATGCTATATGCCAACAGTGCTTATAATTTTCAGACTGTAAACACATTTTTATTACAGGTATTAAGTTGGTTTGCTACTTGCTTTACGATTTTCTGCTATTACTGGTTTATCACTGCCGTTTTTTATCACTTTGATGTGACAGCCATCTCCTTTGGAGTAGTTTTATTGGAAGGTCGTTGGACTTTTATGTCCAATTTAGTGTTTCCATAGGATCTCATTACTGCTTTCTCATATTTGCTCTTTATTGGGCATTTAACTGGTGTCACTGTATTTCACTACTGCAGTTTGTCAGCTGAATAATTGGGTTATTTGTCTTGTTATTTGCAGGTGTTAAGTGGTAAACTAACTGTGATGCTGCGTATTACTGTTCCTTGTGACCTTCTCTAAATCAAGTTTGTTTAGTATCACCTTATATGTAACTACTATCTTTGTGTCCAAATTCATGCCATCTTTGTGCCCAAGCAGCATTTCTGTGCCATCTTTGTGCCCAAGCAGCATTTCTGTGCCATCTTTGTGCCCAAGCAGCATTTCTGTGCCATCTTTGTGTCCAAGCAGCATTTCTGTGCCATCTTTGTGCCCAAGCAGCATTTCTGTGCCATCTTTGTGGCATCAGCTTTTCTACCCCCCCCCCCCCCTTTGCTTATGAGCACCCAATGTCCATGACATGTCAGACTTTAACTAAGCTGCCAAGCTTGAGGGGGCAAAGCTTGAAGTCCTGGCCAGATCAGCCAGCAAAGAGGTCACCCTTCTCACTGTGCTCATCTGTTCTGTGACATGTTAACCCTAGGCCTAGGCCTTTGTATATATATATATATATATATATATATATATATATATATATATATATATATATATATATATATCTTCATACATATATATATATATAGTTACATTTATACTTACATATGAACATTTTAATATTATATTCAACTGTTTTCATATGAAATTCAAATGTTATTGAAAGAATACATTTCTTTTTTGTATATTCTTTTTCTGCATCCACACTGCTCTTAAAGTACTTGCTGAAGCCCTATTTTGTACCCACCACACATTTCCATGTGCCTTTATTGCACCCACAGCACTTGGCATGCAGCCATACTGCACATACAGGACTTGCACCTGTACGCTTATTGATCAAACAGGACTTTCCCCTGCACCTTTATAGTTCAAAAAGGACCCTCATTACAGATCGTGCCACTGTGTCCCATAGAACACACCACAATGTCAGTTTGCCTCACAGAACATGTTACAGTCCCTTTGCCCATTAACATATGCCACAGTGAGGTGCCTGTTAACATATGCCACAACCTGGTGTCCATTCAAATATCTCATAGACAGGTGCTCATTAAAATACAAAACAGCCAGGTGCCCATTAAATATACCACATACAGGAGCCCATTAAAAACGCAACATACAGTAGCCCATTAAATATGCCACACACAAGAACCTTTTAGAATATGCCACATACAGTAGTCCATTAAGTTTGTTTCATGCAGGTTCCCATTAAATATGCCACATACAAATGCCCATTAAATGTGCCACATACTGGAGTCCATAAAATAAGCGCTCCCCTGTGGCCGGTATAGTAAGCAGTAGCATTTCACTTGCGAGGGCACATAGAGGGCACAACATTATGTAGGAATGTCCCATTCTACCCCATCGTAAAATACACCACTGTTGGTTCCACCTATAGGAGTCTTGAGATCTAATAATCTTAATACACTGCAACAATAAAATCCACCCTTTTAAAGCAGATATAAGCAAAGTGTCTGTACAAGGACATCAGCATCTGTGCCAAGGATTGTGAAGATCCACAGGACTATGATTGAGGTCCTGTCAGAGCGAAACGCGTGAGTTATCTGGCAAACCTTAACACTCCTGCTCCTATGTGCCTATAAGCAATTCTAACACATCTAAATGTTATACTGAGTGCAGCTCCCGACATGTTTTTCGACATTGTCTGTCACAAAGGCCGGTAAATGCCCAAGGCTGATGCCAACACATGTTGGAAAGTGCTTGGCAAAAGATATGTTTTATTTGCAGGTTAGAAATAGTTTTAAGATAATTAAAATGACTCATTTTATTTAGTATTCATGACTGAGCTGGGATTGTCTCTGTAAGTGATAGAATGTTATCTTCTGGCAGACCGAGGGTCTAGGCATTAGTATGTATCTGACCATGTTATAATATCCCACACTCTCATATGTCACTTTCTTAACTTTCTTTCCTTGCTCATGTAATAACAGAAGTGCATTTTCCTCACCTGATCACAATAAAGAGCGACTTGTGCTTCCAGCTCAATATGGTAAAGATGCTTTTTCAACAGTACAATTATATGATAGTAAATAAAATATATATGTGGTACATTGACAACCAAACAGGCCACTATAATAAATTCTTAGGATATTTTTCCCCCAAAACGTCAAAGCTTTATAGCTTGTTTGTCAGTACTTAAATCCTGCATAGTTGCCAACATACCTAGCTGGGATGGGACAGTCCTGTTTTGGTTTTTTTTTTTGGGGGGGGGGGGTCCTGTCCTGACAAACTTAGGGGCTACCCAAGCATTGTGCTGGAACTAAGACATAAACAAACAAAAAAGTGCAAAAAGTGAACTAAAGACCATAGGCACCTGCATAGGGTATAATGCAGTTCATTCTCTCGGAATCACAGCATGTTCTGTGACATCACAAGACATTATGTAACCATTTTATGCTCCGACGCTACTGTATGCTGGAACCAAGCCCGGGGATTTTGGCAGCTATGGGTGCTTGAGGTTCCAATCACGAACAGGTATAAACCTGAAAGACCAACCCTATTGATCTGTTTCTCTAGTTTTTTTTTCCACTCTCCTTTAAATCCCCCTCTGTTTTTTTTTAAAACGACTATCTCCCCTAAACACAGCTTATCCTGTGAAAGGAGAGAATAAAAAATATTTTAAATGATCTATATATTGTGTTAGCAGAATTGCAAGCAAATGCCTACATTTGGAGTCAAATTTGGTTTAAATGTGTCTGTGGAGTCCCCTGCTTATGACATCACCTGTGGTCTGATATGCAATTTACAGAATTCCCATTGAAAACCAGTTCATTTGCATACCGTGCCACAAGTGATGTCATAACCAGGAGACTCCACAGACACATTTAAAACCCACTTTTCTCCTAATTTAGTCATTTGCTTGCAGTCTTGCCAACACAATGTACAGATTTAAAATCATTTTTTTTTTTATGCCCTACGTGCACAGGAAAAACAATGTTCAGGTGATACAGTCTCTGTAAGTCTATTACCGTATACATAGCTCTTTGGAGTAAAAGGTCACTTTAATTGCCTCCAGTAGGGTAACAGAGATTTCAAGTTCAGTATCGGTGAAGATAGGAATCAGCACAGCTAGATGTTGGGTCCATAGAACAATTCACTTTCCTTTTGTTTTAGCCACTTGCCTAGTTTACAACATGTAATCCACTCATTTACACACCACAGGTTATTTCAATTACCAGCACTAATGTTTAACTAAATAATAAAAAAAAAAGACAGATATAACATGCAACTCCGCTCTGTTATTGGTCTCCTTTTATCCTAGAGACTCCCCTGAGATAGACTGTATTTATGTTATGCCTTCTTATACCTTCTTTATTATTGTATTCTTGTCTTAAACAAACCTCAAAGGAAATTTTTTGTTTGTTTGTTTACCCTTTTTACAGTATGATGTTTATTTTTTGACTGTATATATATATATATATATTATTTTTTTATCGAGAAACCTTTTCGCTTGACCCTGGACGCATCCAAACCTTAACTATGCCGAAGTTCGAAGCCCCCGAATTTAAAGGTTTTATAGTGTGGGACTATGTGGTGTTCGCTGCGCTGCTCGTGGTGTCCGCTTCCATCGGAGTCTTCTTCGCCATCAAAGAGAGGAAGAATAAAACGTCCAATGAGTTTCTAGTGGGAGGGAGGCAGATGACGTGTGGGCCGGTTGCCCTCTCTCTGACAGCCAGTTTCATGTCGGCCATTACGGTTCTGGGGACCCCGTCAGAAGTTGTTCGTTTCGGAGCGTACTATCTATATTTCATTATCGCCTACACTTTTGTGATCACTTTTTCGGCTGAACTCTTTATTCCTGTCTTCTACCGATCAGGTATTACAAGTACATATGAGGTAAGTCCTAATAAAAGTAGCCAGTTTTAATAATAATAAAATACATAGCTCATAATATTCTGTTCATAGAACTATTTGTTTATAGATTTCTGCTAGCTAAATTTGTAGGTTTTTTTCCTATGTCGTGGGGAAAAATACATTTTTTTGTATTTGTTAAATCAGCATTGTGCATGCTGTTTGCTGTTTGTAAAGGGTTTGAGACTTAAATTGTCCATGGAAGCAGCTGGGATGACTAGCAAAGGTCACTTCGGAGGTAAATCTCTAAAAGCTGACCCATTCGTGGAGCCATTCTACTGGATTAGAAACATAGAAACATAGAATGTGTCGGCAGATAAGAACCATACGGTCCATCTAGTCTGCCCAATTTTTTTTGGGAGTACTTTTATTAGTCCCCCGTTCCCGGTCTTATAGCTAGGATAGCCTTGTGTCTCTCCCACGCATGCTTAAAATCCTTGACTATGTTTACCTCTACCACTTCTGCTGGCAGGCTATTCCATACATCCACTACCCTCTCAGTAAAGTAATACTTCCTGATATTACTTTTAAATCGTTGCCCCTCTAATTTAAGACCATGTCCTCTAGTTGTGGTAGTTTTTCTTCTTTTAAATATACTCTCTTTCTTTACTGTGTTGATTCCCTTTATGTATTTAAATGTTTCTATCATATTCCCCCTGTTACGTCTTTCCTCCAAGCTATACATGTTAAGATGCTTTAACCTTACATAGTGACTGCTCCCGTTTCCAAACTTGGTCTATGCAGTTGGTGCCCATTCAGCTAGTGCAGTGCAGCGGGGAGGGCTACCTATCTAGGACTCCTATTCATCACTGGACAAGTAGGCAATTTTTCCACAAAATGCTTGCTCTGCATTTGAAAATTGTTTCTATAGAGATAACTAAACAGCTGTTTTTTTTATGTAGCCCGTTCCATATTTGGAACTTTGACCCAAATGGTCACGGTTTAACAACATTACACCACCCTGAAGTAAATACCTGCCAACTGACCCGGGTTTCCGGGGCACAGTCCCTAGCTATGGCATGCTATCTGAGTATACTTCTTAAAAATCCGTACTTTTTTTATTATTAGCTATTTATTACTGTTCATTTCAGGAGGTTTTTGGCATGGGATTTGGCATTGTTTGTCCGTTAACATTTACCAGCTCATTGGAACCTAGTGAAATAGATTATCCATTCCTAGTAATGAGTGCTTCAATAATGCTTAGTGTAAGATCTTCTCTTTTTCTAGACGCCGGACATGCAATATTTTAGCTGTACAAAAAATGTGCCCAGCAACAGTTTCTGCTTTGTGCTTTGAATGGCTTTCAGGATATTTCAGAATATAGTTAGGGAAGGTTTTACCTCCAAACTCTGCCTTGTGCCCTGTTATACCTTTTGTAGTAAATGCTCCATCATTATATACTGTTCTGAGCTTCACTCTCTGAATCTCGTGTGTTCGGAGGCTGCAAAGCGTTTGTTAGCTGTGATCTAAAGGGATCTAAAGAATTAATAGGGATCACTTAACGTGCAAATCAATCCACTATAGAAGCCCTCCATTTAGGTGACCATCAAAATGATGGATTTATAAAACCATGCATTCACACATGTATGTACAAATATACTCGATGGGATGGGGGCTATGTTTAAAGCTGGCATGTGAGAAATTAGTGCCAGAAAAGTGTTGCTATGTTCAGATGTGCCAGGTATCTCTGGGATGCGATGGCAGGTATAGCACCAGGAAAGTGGTGGAGAATCTTTGCCTTGTGATGGAGGTACTATTTTCCCACACATAACAGTGTCTGGATCAATAAAAACTGTATAATTGCCATCACGTATAAGAAATGGCAACCATTCCTATTCACTTTATTGATTATTATTATTATTATTTAGAGAAATACATACCTGGGTACTCCTGTTTCATTTCACCCAACTCGCTTTCCTCTCCAGCCCCGCTGTACCTTTTTAATTTGCTTTCGTTTATTAAAAAAAATCAATTATATATTGTTGTATAGTAAAATAGATATGAATGCAGACCTTGTCCTCTAATATCTTGTTAATGCCCTCTCTATCCCCATACAGCTTGTCAGTACCTTCACTGTCTCCAAACAACTTTCCAGTGCCCTCGCTATTCACATACAACTTGCAAGTGCCCTCTCTGTCCCCAAACATTGTGCCATTCCCTATATGTCAGCTTGCCTTTGAAATGTTTGTCCTTAAGCAGCTTGTCAGTGAAATATGTGCCCCAAACAACTTACCAATGCCACATTTGTACCCAATAGCTTGCCAGTGCCACTTCAGTCCACACACAATTTGTCAGTAACACCTTTTTTCCCCAAACAGCTTGTCCATGCAACCACTGTCTCCAGATAGCTTTCTAATGCTACATATATCTCCACACAGCTTGACAGTTCCACATCTGTCCCCAAACAGATTGGCAGTGCTAGCTCTGCCCCAAATAGCTGGCAGGTGCCAGCTCTATCTCTGACCAGTTTATCAGTGACACATACATTACTAAACAGTTTGCCAGTACCAAATTTGACCCTAGCCAGCTTGATAGGGACACATTTGTACCCAAACATCTTTTTAGTACCATCATTGTCCCCAAACATCTTGCTTATGCCAACTTTGTCCCCAAGGAGCTTACCAGTGCCATATGTATCCCCTTACAGAGTGCCAGAGTACTTTTTGTCTTCCAAACAGCTTGCCAGGGTCATTATTTTATCCAAAAATAGTTTGCCAGTGCCATATAAAATGAATTATGAAGTACCTGGGTCATCATTAACTCACTAGATTATACGTTTCTTTGTTATCATTGTAGAATGCAAAATATAAATCAGATATTCACATAGATATAATATAAAGCCCACTATGAGAGATGTAACATTTATATCATTGCACATAGCTGTGGATATAGCAGTAGTGTTCAACAATATATACTGTAGAACAAAAATCCTGAATCTTAATTCCGTACTCCATGTTGCATTTGAAGGAATTCAATCTTTATTGCTTGCCAATAAAATGTACAAGGTTGTCTCATCCAGTTGTACATATACGCCCTCAATAAATTAGTTAGTCAGGTGATAAAGCAGCATGTTGTTGGCCTCATGTCAACTGAAGCCAATACCATATGGTATACACATACACACAAACACACACACACACAAACACACACAAACACACACACAAACACACACACACACACACACACAAACACACACACAAACACTGCTCTCTCATTTGGCTAGAGCCTTTGAGGGGGGCAAATCAAATTCTAACTAAAGCATTAAGCAAGTGATATCTAAACTTGCAGTGTGTGAATGGATATATTGCACAGAATACTTACAAAGCACACATCTTCATTTCTGTTCCCTTCAGGTGTGTAGCAAGGATTTCCAAGACACATATAACTTTTACCTGCTCTCCGAATGTAGAATGCATGCAGGGAAAGCTGGCAAAGGGGCCAAAAAATCAATTGCCCACCCCTACCCCCAGGCTGCTCTCTAACCTGACTCAATGGTCCAGGACTGCATCACTTGTGACCTTTAGATGCCTATAATACTTTTATTTTTTCTATCCAGTTATCTTGTCTGTTCATTAGCCATTTCCAAGTAGGTGTGAATGGTGGGTTCTTTTTCAAGTAAGTGCGAATGGTACTTACCATTTGCGCCTACTTGGAAAAGGCTATTTACAGACTTGCTGACACGCGTTGATGTTTGGGGCGATCTAATGCTACCTTAGAGGTTCTGATTTTCCTGGCCGGGTCAATTTTAAAATCCTCTCTCCACATGTTGTGCCTAAGATATTGTTTCACATTTGTAAAGTTATATATAAACTAATAAGAAAGTGCCTTTGTCTAGCGAAGCAAAATCTTTTTTTTCTGGATACTCATCCTAGTATATTTACTGTTTGTTATATAACTCTAAACCTTGCAGTATATATAGTGTCTCATTCTGCACTAATTATATGTTTTTTTTATATTTATATTTTATTCTGATATTAAATATTTTTCTATATTCAAAACAAATCCTGTTTGTAATTGCTTTCATTTTTAGTGCTGTCCACATTATTTAATTACATTAAATGTAATGTGAAGTTCTCCTTTTCTCATATTCACCAGCTACTTTCCACAATACTTCATCAGACATCTTTATGCCATTGCCGTTGGTGCTACTTTATCAGCCCAACTAATATTTATATACCCTTACCTGTTCTTTGTCTGCTTGTAGTCCAAATGCTCTAGCTGTATGTGTATATATCCTCATTATGTACATAACTTTTTGAACCTATGCAGTCTATATGTCCATCTTGCGGCTTTCAGACAGAATCCGTTTTTCGGCACTGCTGCTTACAGCAGACTAATGTATAAATTACAATTATCCAATCAAAATAATCAATCAAATAGATTATAAAATTGATCCTTTCAATTATTGATCTCAGTGCATCAGATGAATTGATTTTATGGATTCATCCAAATGTAGGTAAAGCTTAGAGTAGATAATACCTGAATAATTAAATAACACTATTCTCTCTAAAAACGTAACCTTGGCTTTAAGACGATTTTTTTTTACCAGCCTGCCACTAAAGTGCTTGTCACCCTTTGTGCATTAATGCATTGTTAAGTAAACAGCTCTATACTTTAGTTATATTTGATATCTAGAGGGCACCTGGATGTCCTGTATGAACAAAAACGAAAAAAAGTAAAAAAAAAAAGGTGATTGTAGTTAATTCATTTACATAGGGTACTTAGATTTCCAAACTATACTATTGTCCATTCTTATATGCATGACCGAGTGGCTTTAACTGTGCAATGAAAGTATCATATTATGCCTGTGTTAATTTTTGCTATTGTATATATATTATATAGTTGCACAAGACTTGCACACAGATTGTAACCTTTTATCTTTTGTGCTTTCTTTTAGTATTTAGAGCTGAGGTTCCACAAAGTTGTTCGCTATGCTGCAACAGTTATGTACATCATACAAACAGTGAGTATATTTAAAATACTTTTGTACAAATGATTTAGTCTAAAGTGTAGCATTACATTCACATATGATGCTGTAGGGTGATGACAGAAATAGAAGACAGCACCGACACGTTTAAATTCAGTTTCTTCTAGTCTGTGCTTACGTTACTATCATGTATGAACCATTATTATGCTCTGAACCAGTCATTACCTAGTTGTGTTTAAATAGGAACATGAATAACACTTGGTATGGTTCCTTAACCAGTCCTCAAGAACCAACACCACACAATGTTTTTTTTTTTTTCATATTCTTATTTAAGCACACCTGGGTAATCTCTAAAGGACCGTTGGAGGCTAGAGGGGTGTGAGGACTAGATTGAGAAAGACTGCTCTACACATAGGGTTGCCTCCTTTTCTTCCACAAAATACCGGCCTTGATACTGTCTCCATAGACTTAACATTGGCCTGATGCCAATTCGTTACCGGCCTGCTGGTAAAATACTGGCCAGGTGGCAACCCTATCTACACGCCCACACTGTAAACATTGTTTAATATCTGTACATGTAAATTCTGCCCATATGCATCATCTATACATTGAAGTATTGCCCTTGAAAAAAACTTGGATAGCATGTCCATAGAACCTCTTTCAATTGTCCCTCTCAAAGTCCATCATGACCAGTGTTGGTAACTGGCCTTCATACCTACTCTGTTAGATTTTAAAGCTCAGTTGCCGTGTTCTCGTCTAACATTGAACTGAACGATCCTTAGAACAATGAAAAGTACATTTTCGGCCATTTTGAATCCTATATAATATTTTCCCCACCATTCAATCTACAGATTCTTTACACAGGAGTGGTGGTATATGCACCTGCCCTAGCACTGAATCAAGGTATGTTACTTGCACTTTGGTATGTTTCTTAGAAATGAATAGATTAAGAGATAAACATAAAGTCTCCTGCTTTGAACATTAATTTGTGGCCTTCTGGCAAATGACAAATTTCCTATTGAAAGTAGTCTATTTTGCATATGAAGCCGCAAGGTGATGTCAGAAACAGAAGACAACACAGAAACTATTTTAAAACGTATTTTTCTATAAATGTATGTATTTGCTGTCAATTTTGCCAACACAATGTATACACGAGTTTTGATCTAATTATTCGTCACATTTACAGTTTACATAACGTTAAGGTTGTTTTTTTTTTTTACTATATTTTCATTTTAAATAACTTATTTTTATTTAGTTTTTTTTTGTTCTTCGCACAAACTCCCTCCTTACCTGTGAGCGAGGGTCGCGGTTCGAAACTTGTGGTTAGAACTGGGTTGGATTCTGTAGTTGCTTTTTGACATGAATGATTTTATTTATGTGTCTGATCTCAGACAAAGGTATTTGGACTAATCAAGCTATCTGTGAGATGATAATACAATACTATTTTATTTGATTAGACTCTGAAGACATTTTGGTTCTTTGTGTCTTGCTGCAAGCGATGTATTTTTGCATTAATATGCCTTATACTTGTTACTCATAAAGATGAAAGAAGTGTGAGCCACTTCTCACTGAGAATGGACAGCACTGAAATAGTCCTATAGGACAGAACCTACTTGGGAGGACTATCAACCATTTTTTCCACAATGTCACCCTTAAGGAGGAGACCTTTACATTAACATATAAGACTAATCCCACCCATAAGGGCAGTCTAGACCTGAATGAATGAGTAACGTATGTTTCGACCTATCATAGGCTTCGTCAGTGTAGTATGGCTGGTGTCCGTCTAGGTGCAGTGAGCCACTGACGCACGTCTGGCCATGTTTTTCTGCTCACTAAATAGCGCTTTCTTAAAAGATGTTTGATTACTTGAGCTACTTTTAAATTCAGTTCAGTGTTTTCATAAATATATTAAGTTGGGAAAAGGGAAATATGAACGATAGAACTGACCTTTGCCTTGTTGGGCTCTCTGATTTAGAGATATATGGATGCTTTTTGTTAGTTTATTTTACTATTTTCAAGTGTTTGCATTTATCATATGTGTGGAACCACTTTGTCTAGGAATCCAGCATCACACTCCACCTTATGACATCATCACATAGGTGCCCTCTTCTGTCATTCTCTAGTTCAAACTTTATTTACAGAGAGGAATACACAGAAAAAACACACTCCATTTTTTTATTTTTTTTATTAGGTGCAGTTAATTTACAAAACGTTGTGACACAATGGAACAAAATGTAAGGTTTTGTCAGAATTGAAAACCTTACAAAAATGTATAATCATGAATCAGTACAATTAAAAAAAACCAAAACATTTTATTTTGTTTGTATGAATTGAATGACTTGAATTGACACCAAATGATGGCCTGTTTTTTTTCACTGGATGAAACTGATCAGCCATTTTGAAAAAAAAAACTCACCTACATTGGCCTTAAATTTTCAAATTCCCATCTCAAATCGCTGCAATTCTCTCCTTATTGAGCAGACCCTTGAAACTTGTATTTCAAAGATGGAGAGTCCCCCCACTCCCAGCTTATTTTCTATATGCAGCAGGGCTAACAACAGCAGTAATCTAGTTAAACCTTATATGCAAAAGGCAATAAAAATTAAAAAAAAAGTTGAGGAAAAAAAATTAAATACATATGTTTTTCTTTTTGTTTACGTTAAACAAAAAGTACTCATCTCTATTTTTTTGGACATTGTAGGTAGAACGGTCCCTTTAATATAAACTCTCTATGCTCCCCTCCAGGCGAAGAGTTGAGTTAATGAAAAAGTAAAGTACAAAGGAAACAAATGAAGTCCACAAGTGAACAGCCATTTCCAAGTATATAACATGGTAGGCCACACAGAGGCATATTGCTCTATCATATTATATCCAAAGGCTGTATTTAAGCAGCTATATAATAGACCAGTGAACACTGAGGTTGGCATATCCAACCATAAATTTATTTTATTATACAAAATGATGTTTTTGTTCTACATGCGCATGCCCCAGTAAGAAACTGAAAATGCAACACTGAAGAGCAGAACCGTTGTCAGGATACACTATGTGCGCTATGTGAATTAGTCCCCAGACTCTATGGCCCTGTTAATTTAAACACTGGCGTTAGCTGTAAATTAACCAGCATTGGTGATTCAATGTCTGCTGCCCACACCGTTAACAGGTGCGTAAATGTCATTACCGCTCCTGTTAAAAAAAATTACGGTAATTATACCATATGTTTAAATCATGGTAACATTGCCTGGGGAATAAATATATATCTATCTATATAGATATATATGATATTCTGCTATAGAAGGAGCCATAAGACTTTCCTATTACAGTTCATTGACATAGAAAGGAAATAGAAGGAGTTAAATCCAAAGTACCCATATGGTATAAAGTGCAATACACCAATATGCAATATAAACATTATATTGTGCTTTTAACCAAAGTGCAAAATGACATAAAATACAAACATTCAATAAGCTCAGCATTTCACAACAGGGTTCTCCCTTCTGTTTTTACGAATGTTATTAATCCTTTTCAGTCTGTTTCACACCATTTTTACACTGTAACGATCAAATCAATTACAACAAAACTATATAATGAGCATTGATAAAAAAAAAAAATGTAACATATATATATATATTTTTTTTTTTTTACAAATAGGCATTTTTTACAGCAAAAAAACCCTAGCTATCGCCATTGGTTGATATGTAATAATTTATGTACTGGAGTGAACATGTCCAGTGGTGTATCTAGGTTTTGTGCTGCACTAGGCAGACAAAATTCGGGCACACCCCCACCCACATTGCACACCCACGACATGCCCTATCACTCACGTTGCACACCCACGACATGCCCTATGACTCACGTTGCACACCCACGACATGCCCTATCACTCACGTTGCACACCCACGACATGCCCTATCACTCACGTTGCACACCCACGACATGCCCTATCACTCACTTTGCACACCCACAACATGCCCCATCCCCCCATTACATGCCCCATCACCCACATTACACACACATTAAATGCCCAGTCACCCCATTACATGACACCATCACCCACATTGCACACACACTAAATGCCCATCACCCCCATTACATGCCAACATCACCCTCATTACATACCCCCACCACGTCCATTACATGCCCCCATCACCCTAATTAATTGGCAGGAGCTAAAGCTTGCTGAACGGTGGGGGAGGGAGCGAAAATGTTTGAAGCACCAGAAGTGTGCTTTAACACCCTCTGTCAAAGTGCCGCCTTAGGCGAGTGTCTTGCTTGAAGATATACTACTGAACATGTCTGCAATCATCTATTCAAACGGTCATCTATTTAATCAATGTCTATGGAAACTGTCCATTATTTGGAAGTTTTTGCTACACACTACACAGTGCAGTTCAGAACTTGCAATCGAAAGGTATGGCTGCTTAGACTTTACTTAATCTTAAATTGTTTTTTTTGGATAGTATTCATTAAAGCATTTAGATACACATAATCCCCACTTGATGTAATCCTTAAATTAAACATGACTCATTTGTTTTCCTACAGTTGTCCTTTAAGTAATGCTGGCTCCTCTAACAGGCATGCAGGAAGTTAGACAGGCTGATTCTTAATAGAAGTAAGGACCATGCAAGGGTAAATTATGTGGTCCTATTAAGTATTTTGGTGATTAAGAGACTGTGCATCCAACATGGATTCTTATATTTTTTCTTTCTGCACAACACCACTTTCGAACCTTTGGCCAGCTTGTGTTTTTATTAGTTGGTAGATTGAAGATAAGGTAAATTCTGATGAAAGAGGTGTAAAGTTTCACAACAGTATGTCAGAAAAAATATCCCTCTCTCCTGAGGGTTGTCCAAGTTAGCTGTCAGGTATACAAAGGTCTCTGTCAACCTCAACAATGCTAGAACTGCAAGCAAATGCACGGATCAGGAGGAAAATGAGTTTTTACGTGTGTTTGGGGTGTCCCCTGCTTATGACATCACCTTGTGTCTAGATATGCAAATTTCACATTTCCCATTGAAAAGGGATTTGTTTGCATAGCAAACCACAGATGATGTCATAGACATGAGACCCGGCATGTCGTAGAACTGTCTATGCCATAGGGTGCATTATGCATTCTTCGGTTTCCCAGACACCAGAGAATGAGATTGGTGCTGTGAGATTGCAGATTGCTGAGCTCTATCTCTGAGTATATACCTTATTGTTATAATAGTTCATTTGATTATATGTGCTGCAGATAGAATGGTGATCAGGTTGAGTATGCCTTATCCAAATTTCTTGGGACTAGAAGTATTTCGAATAACAGATCATTTTCCCCAATATGATATATTAAAGCCTCTCAGCACTCCTGAAATACAGTAATATCAATGCACATGCTGTACAGAGCAAATAAAACACTGTTACTGTGATGTAACTGTGATGTGAGGCATTGTTGGGAACCTGCCATTGGTGTGTCAGGTCTGCACACGCGTCATTACCCTTTGTGGGTGTGGGTGAATCTGAGCATGCATGGAAAGCCTATTTCACAGCTTAAGGGGGCTACACACTGAATACACTGTTGTGCTCTTGTATTCTGACAGGTGTGTGTGGAATTTACAACTTGTTGCAACATCCCCCCAAAAATTGGATAACGGATTTTTGGATAATTTTTTGGATAAGGGATAAACAACCTGTTGTATTGTTCCCCCAGTAATCCCTCAATGGGAAACATGTATCTCTGGTCATTGAATAACACACTGCAATAGAAAATATTCAGTTTAACACGACAAGTAAGTGATACTTACTCCCATAGGGTCCAATGTGTTAATCTTCACATCTTCAACTTAAAAAATAATACAATTAGTATTAATATTAGTCTAAGGTTGATCTTCTTTTTAAATGTAAATGTACCTCCGCCTGAAGACTGACCCACTGAGTAACAATTTATAGGCTCTCTGAAACAAGAGCAGGAAGACTCTGCTAGAAGAGCAGTGTAGCAATGATACTAGAATATCTCAGGATAATTGCATCGCAGAAACAAACAAATTTGGTTCGACTCCTACTTAAGCCCTTTGCGACATAGGACATGCCTGGCACGTCCAGGCAGCAACTCTGTTGCTGACATAGGGTGGACCAGCCCCATAATGTGGTGGACCAGGTGGACCAGCCCAGTGATAAGCTGTGTTAGCGGTCAATGTTAACTAACTAAATTGCTGTATTTCCTCAATGGTGAGGCATTAAGCAGCACCTAAATTCACTGCTGATTTCACCTGTGATCATTCCACAGAGTGGACACGGGAGCCCTATTGAAGAGCAACATGCTACTCCAATATGGTGCTTCCCTATTGTGGGCAAAAGCTTCAGAAGAGATTAGCTATCACTTCCCTCACTCGTTTGCTAGACTGCCCCTAGAACCGGTCGGCAAAATTCCAATAAAAAAAAAATGTTAGGGTTAGCATAAGGGTTAGAATTACAGTAAGATTAGGGTTAAGGTAAGCATAAGGGTTTGTCTTACGATTAGATTTAGAATAAGGGTTAGATTTAGGACTGAGGTAAAATTGTCACTGTGGGAAAATGGTTAAGAAACAAAAAAAAAACACAATTTGATTAGTCCTATAACTTGTAAGAAACAACATAAAAGCATGTAATCACTGCATATTTCTAAATTCAGGACAACATTTAGAAACTATTTTTCATTGTTTGTAATTCTGTAAAAGATTTCAGGTCAAAGTTAGAAAAGGTGTTTTTTATTTAAAAAATTATTTCATTATGTTTTATGATTTTTTTTTGTAGTAAATGATGTGATAAAAAAAATAATGATATCTAAAGAAAGCCCTTCTTATGCTGATAAAACCAATATATAATTTGTGTGGATACAGTAAATGAGAAAGAACAACATTACAGCTAAACACAAACATCGCAGAAAAGTTAAAACAGCCCATGTCACCAAGGATAATACAAAGCTAAAAAAGTAATGTCACTACAAAGGGGTTAAATAGGTTAATTGGAGTCAATTTATCAACACATTTTTTTATAACTTTAATAATATAACCCTGAATCCTATGCACATAAGATTTTTTTTCTAATGTGGCTAACCATGATGTTTTTAAAAAAAATGTTTTTATTGCACACATTTCTTGTAGACTTGTGTCCATTAAGATGGATTTTAGATACATAATGCATATTATATCAAGCAATGGCCAGTGATTTCATGTTAAGTTGTGAATGCGAGCATGCCTTACACCTGTTAAATATTTACTAATAATACAATGAATGTTAATGAAGATGCATGATTGAGCTATCCAAAACTCAGCGCTAATGGGCATCACTCAGCTGGAATTCATTATGGACAACCATTGTTACAGCTCCTTCATTTCCACTCATAGATAGAGAACAGTCTATTGTCTAAAATGTCTAAATGGCTAACTTTCCATGTGTATTACAGAGCAAACAGAATATTTTTCTCAAGATTGATTATTTTCAATTTAGCCAGCTAGGAGGTTAAAATGGCAGCTACGTTCCAAGTTTATCCTGTTTCCTTGATTGATTCTTGGGGATAAACTTAATAAATGTCTCTCGAGCCAATTACCACATTGCCGTTGGATAAAACAATATTTCATACGTGTTAGGAAATCCATTGTGGACCGAGGAGCACTGCCCAAGAGTAATCACTCTATAATCAATATTATTTCATTTTTGCACTGTATAATTAATTAGCGCCATCTCTGTTTTACAGTAACTGGATTTAATCTCTGGGGCTCCGTCTTTGCCACTGGCATCGTCTGTACCTTCTACTGCACTCTGGTATGTTATCAATCACTTACCACGTCCCTCGGTAATACAGATCAAAACCCAAATAGTGTGCACATTAGTCAAGCCTAGCATTGTTTTAACTATAGTTTTAATTATTTTTACTATTGTTTGTTTCTGTATCTATTACAAGAAGTTCAGGAGGCATTGTTCTCGTGAGCTTACATTCTAAAGAGTAATTACCAAGTGTTGTGATACTATAGCCAATCAGCTACTGTACATACGATATGAAAGGCATGAACCGAGATTCTTTGTTGGGTTTTTATTCGTGATGTTTCCATTTTCTACTTGTGATGCATACATTTCTTTTTAGGGAGGGTTGAAGGCTGTTGTATGGACAGATGCATTTCAGATGGTGGTTATGGTTGTTGGATTTTTATCTGTCCTCATTGAAGGAACGATCAAAAACGGAGGTCCTACTAACATATGGGAAACAGCCATAAATGGATCACGTCTGGACATTGTAGAGTAAGTCAGACATAGAATGTGTAAAAAGTGTGCACTCCTCACCAACAGTGGTCTGTTTCATTGGCTAGCTTCAGAAGGAAGCTAGTTTATGGAGTTCTGGCAAAAGCCAGATAATGCTAAACATATGTGACTACATACCAAACAAATGTAAATCAGATTCACTCTTTTTTTAACAAGATTCATTCTCTACAAAGTAAAAGTTGCAGGTGACCTTTTGGTCACCAAGATGATCTACTGGGGTCCATTCACTAAGGTCCAAGACTGGAGGTCGAGATTAACACTAATCTCCACTCGAAAATACTTGCACCTCCTCCCAGATGTCCCAGCTCAACCTCACAAAATGGTATTCGTTAACACTTTTTGCTAGGTCAAGATGAGGTGAGAGGAGGTCAAACATGACCACCGAGAATAAGTTAAACTTGACCTCTAGAGAATGGAGGTCGAGTTTGACTTAAACCCCTCTAGGTTTAATTTGCCTCCAATTATAGCCTATATAAGGCAAACTGAAACTAGTGGGTTCTTTTCTAGGTGAAAGTTCCTCAAATGGCCCATGGCACCCTTAACACATATGGGTGGCCAGGGCAAGTGGTTCTGGCATCGTTATCAATAATGGTGCCCCATTAATATACGCCCAAATAATACCACTGGGGCTGAGAGCATGCTTAATGGTCTAGGGACTTACTCAATGTCCCTGGCCCGTTAACAAATAACTGCCTACCTCTCTAAACTCCCCCCACCTTGTACATTGATGTCAGGGTTATAATTACCCCCCCCCCCCTCCAAATGCATGGATAAAACATAATGATGGAGGTAGCTCCCTTTAATGGAGATTGTGCTTGGATAATTGTGCTCTGTACTTAAATTTTAAACTCATATCTGTTTTTTTTTTCTCTTTTAGCTTTAGTACAGATCCTTTAAGAAGGCATACATTTTGGACAATTGCTGTTGGAGGAACATTTACCTGGCTGGGAATCTACGGTGTCAACCAGTCAACAGTCCAGAGATGTATTTCATGCAAATCAGAAAAACATGCAAAGCTGTGAGTGAGGGTAAATCACGGTTTCATTGGACATAATTGCAACAGAAGAAATGCAAATAGTAAACCTGGCTTCACGTTCATCAAATTATTGTTAAAGAATTTTGTAACAGATTAGGTATAAAAAAAAAAGTTGCAAATTTGTGCCTATTTTTGATCACTTTATTGGACTAACATTCCCCACCAGTCCTAATCTGGCATTATCGGCACTCAACAAAATGTCACATATTGAGGCTAAAATGTTGCATATTGAGAATTTAAAAAGTCACAATTTTGCCCCTTTTTTCTCATGTTTAAATCCCATTCTGACAGTTTTATACATATCACACAGGCGCAAGAGTAAAAACGTGACTCAAGGAATCAGGATTAAACATAAAAAAGTTCCACTATTTATTTATAACCCCCGTTGTACTAATCACAATACAACTACTATGTCAGTTTAAGCAACTTTTTCAACAACAAACATTTTTACTTATTTTTATATTTGAATGATACTTCTATGAACTACCATTCAAAAGATATCCCATAGTCTTTGTTCAGATTCAACATTTGAACCTTTCTGCCAAGTATATCTGAAGTTAGTTTTTTTTATTGCCCAAGATTTTGATTAGTGAACTGTGTTCTAAAATGGCATCTGTCTGATTGTCTCCAATCTGTGGCCTTTGCTTTTAGTAGATGTTCTCAGCTGATCTCTTTCCATTACCTTAAGTGTTAGATTAGGCTATCATCTATCATGCTGTATTCCCAATCAGTAAAGCAATCCAGGTAATAGAAGCTTGTAAGGATGGACACTAGTCTTAATTCTTAATCCCCATCATCATTTTAATTTCCCCCCCTTTGCACATACATACTCACTAGCTGTCATACAATCACATGCATCTGTAGTCATTTATTATCCTTTAGTATCTTCCTAATGGCAAATGTGTATCTTTTGTGATGAAAAGAACCTTGTACATGTAAGAGAGCATGGAACCTAAGTGAGATAGAATTAGGGTTCTGTGGACAAGTTAATGTTGTGGGTGGTACAGGGTTACTTGTGGGTGGAGCTTACTCAGATTCCAAGTTCTTACATGGCTAACCGGGCTGAAACAACAAGCAGAAACCCTGATTTGGGGCTGGTCTTGATAAATATATATGGTCATTACTAATACAGTGCAGTAAGGGCGGTCCTGTATATAATTTGTTCATTTTTAGCAATAGGTTTCCATTGGGTTTTCCATTACCAAGACAGTAGACTGATCAGTCTTATTTTCCTTGTAAGTAGCGTGATTATACTGAAGGGTAGGAATGGGTCGTTTTATTACAGGAAAGGAAATGGGGCCGCACCGTAGGGATTGAGGTTCTGTGCAGCAAGTGTGGGCTTTCCATTATAGGTAGCAATGCGTGTGCACTCTGAGCTGATATCATAGGATAGGAAGTCTTCCAGTCCTTGTGCATTACTATAAACATATTAAAACCACTTGTCAACATGCTAACACAAGAACACATAGACAGTTTTATCTACATGTGCCCAGCGGTTTTGGGAGACAAGGAAACTTCAATATACGTCACTAGATCCCTAGATAAGGATTTATCTTTGTACTTTGTGTTGACAGATACTGCGCGAGATGAAGTACAGCCCATTAATCATGAGAGACAGTCATGCAGGCTCATTTCTGTGTCAGTCCCAGTCAAGATACAGCGTTAAGGCAGCAAAATTATAGAACACAGAACCAGAGCCTGGGAAAATTAAGGCAGCAAAATTATAGAACACAGACCCAGGGCCTGGGTTCATGGTTTGGAAATACTTGCACTGGAGAGATGGTCACAAGGACTACTTGCTTTAGGTTTCTTAAAACATTTAAATACATAAAGGAATTTAATACAGTAATGAAAGAGAACATATGTAAAAGTTGATTAAATACCAGGACAAGAGGGCATAAACTTCCGAAATTAATAAAAAAAAATTAAAACATTTTAAGAGCATTTATTCACCTGTTTTTTTTTTATTTTTTTATATAAGGTCTGCGCTGGTGCCAAGTGCACAGCGCAACCCAGAACTTTGGTTGTGGCGCACATTTATGACTTTTGTCCCATTATTTGGCGCCATCAGGGCATGCAATGGCTTTATACATAATCCTCATTGTATTATAATGGGAGGCCAAAGTTTTGAAAGTGGTACATATTAGAAAGTATTAATGCATTAATTAGTATTCCAGTAGAGAGAAGTGGCAGAATATCATACAGTGAAGGACTTTAAGCATAAGTCAAACTTGAACACGCTATAAGACCATATAAGGTATGTGGATTTTACAGAAGGTAGATATATGGACAGACTAGATGGGTTCAGTGGTGGCCAATATCAGGCCCATTTTCCTGTGCAAAGTTGGTTGGAGACAATGCTAATAAAATGACCACCTTTTGTTCCGACTTCTGCCAACACGTATATACATGTGGGGTTAATGCTCATGGACTTTCTATGCGGCTGGCTTTGAAGATGCTCTAAGCAGTAGCACAATGCAGGGGGAAAGGCAATGGGAACTCCTCTGTCAGTAAAGGCATCTTAACCCAAAAACCCACATGTAACTCATGCTCAGAATGAGTACCAGTTACATTTACCTAAATCTCTCCACCCCCGAACTTCTGTTCTCACTTATGGTGGTTTGTCCCTCTGGGATCCATTAAGTGGCTGTCTAGTGCCCAAAAAATGCGTCTTCCAAATATTAATGCATATTAATGTGCTTTCAAAGTACTTTACAATGCATGTCTTACATTTTGCATTGCTTAAAATATAAAATATATAAAGCTAGATGAAATTGTGAAATTACAGCAGTTAGCATGAGACAAGGACTGCCCACACTAGATGAGTAAAAATTATTTCCTTTTTTTTCTGCAGGAACCTATGAGAATAATGCCATTCAAATGAATGGAATATCCTGTTTCTCTAGACAATGTATTGCATTGTTAAGAGATCCTACTGTGTACAAGAGCAAGGGTCACTCATAGACCACTCAATAGACTCAATTTGAGGGAGACAGGAAGTGACTATATGAAACAAAACTTTACATCCTCAGTGTCTATATAATCAGTGCTGCTGCACCTGCAGTAAACATGCAGCGTAATAACTGGGGAGGGCTTGAGTCAAATATTAAAAATGTGATTTATACAGAATGCCTGCATCAAATCACACAGGGATAAAAGCCTTTGCATTATACAAGCAATAATCTTCATCTTGCACCAAAGTCAGTTTAGGGACTAGACTGTCCCTTTAAGGAGATAAATCAGTACTATGAATGAAGGTGAATGTTGTGCACACAATGTCCACTACCACTGGTCTACATTTGGTTCTGTCTGTTCAATTCAGGTTCAACACAAACAAATGCAGGTGAATGCAGCCAAGCCACAACCAAACACAGAGAACAGGGGAATGAACAAGATGCTACTGAATTTATTAAACACTATGTAGAGCATTAACATTAATGTCTCAAGCCTTGTGCTCAGTTATCAAGCAGGTTACAAATTAAATCGATATTCCCTTTTTTCTTCTTCTTTCTTTTAAGAGCCCTCTACCTAAACTTGGTCGGCCTGTGGATAATCTTGGTCTGTGCAGTATTCTCTGGATTGGTCATGTATGCACATTATCGGGACTGTGATCCTTGGACCGCGGGATTCATCACAGCACCAGATCAGGTGGGTAATCAAGACAAAGCTAAGGAAGACGTGTACGTTGGCCTTACCATTGGCTGGCTGGATGGATAGGAGTGAATGCTAACAGCATTGTTCAAAAGCCACTTTAATCAGGCAGAAGTTGGCTTCTGCCTGACTAAAAGTTTCCATGGAGGGTTTAGTCCAGTGATAGCTAACCTTGGCACTGGATAGGTTTGGGAACTACATGTACCACGATGTTCAGTCAGAGTTTACTGACTGAGCACCATGGGAAATGTAGTTCTCAAACATCTGCAGTGCCAAGGTTAGCTATCCCTGGTCTAGTCCCACTTTAATACACCGCAAATATGGATCAACATTGTTTAACTGGGACAGAGCAATTAAAAAATCCTGACCAACAACATGGAAAATATTAATAATGGTTACAATTTAATTATCCCTATTTATTCATGTATTATTTTGTAACAAGTACATATGTTGTTTTTTTCAGATGATGCCATACTTTGTGATGGACATATTTTCCAATCTGCCAGGATTGCCCGGGTTGTTTGTGGCTTGTGCTTTCAGTGGAACTTTGAGGTAACATTTGATTAAAGTAATATAAACAGGGGAATCCAGTATTTAAGATGTCCTTAAAGTGACACTGTAGCTATTATAAATCAGGACCTACTATTACCGTCACATGTGCATGCGCAGTGGGGATGTCGCTTTGAATGATAGTGATACCGCTCATGTGGGGAAGCCCAGACATTCCCATCCAAGCCACACCGTGTCCTGCACTGTGGGTAGACTATCCTTGGAGGTATGATTTGCCCCCTATGTCTTAGCTTCTAAAAACCTTCCACATGCAGCGCACATGGGGGTAAGGTTTGTTAACAATAAAGGAAGGGAAAGGACGTTGACTGGTGCACCATTTTATTAGGTGATCTTCCCACTTTCGCGTATATCTGAGATGAACATACTACATTAATTTTACCTTTCCCCCAATCACAAACCTCTCTCTGCTTTCATACTCCACAGGGCAGTGGAGGTAGAACCTGTATTCAGCATCAACCATTTCTTTTTTTTTTAATGCATTGTTTTGTTACAGTTGTGTTTAATCTCACTCCTTGCCTTTTTTTCCTTGGAATCGTTGTTTGAATTACAGCACTGTCGCTGCCAGCATTAACGCATTGGCCACGGTTACATTCGAAGACATTGTGAAGAATATTTTTAAAGATATCAGTGATAAAAAGAGCACTTGGATCAGCAAAGGACTGTGTGAGTGTCTGTTTAAATTTTTAGTAATCAAAGGATGTTGTAACCTGCAATCAAAATATGTAGACTATGGAGCATCGCGGTGAGAATCCCGCTCAAGTCGCTCCAATGGTGGACCAAATATCCACAGAGATACCAGTATTCCGAAGAAGTGTGCAATGACCAGGCAGGTAACTAGGATTTTGTCCTAATAGTGATTACGCACTTCTTTGGGCTGCTGGTATCTGTATTCTTTCTGAAGACCTTAAAGGAGACGTAAATATGTCTTTTATTTAAGGACATCCAACCGAAGTTGGAGGAGGGATGCCATTCAGCCGTGTCCCCATTCCGTTGTGACCAAATATAACTGCTATGCTATTAAACTCCAAAAAAGCAGATGCATTTAATTAATAATGGCTACAGAATTAAACTTAACAAGGTGCACAACAGGTACTAAAACTCTACCGGCAAGACAACCTATTTTCTGGTTAACCATAGCAGCAGTGACACATGGGATAGCATGGGAATAAGCTAAAGTATTTACCCTCACCTTTCCTGTCCTTAAGGTGTACATTAGAGGGCCTGTTTTCAGGCATATATATATTTTTGAAATTTTGTATGTTTGTGTTTTTTTTTTTTTTATTCCATCACTGCTGCCATGGTTAACCAGGAAAATCGAAAACTTGTCTTCTACAAACCGTAATTTGAGTTTCCTGGTTATTATCCATGTAAGAGAGAAAGCTCTAGTGTGTCACCAACACTTAGAACAATAGCCCCTCTCAGCATTCCTCAATGTTCTGTGTACAATGGGTCAGTATTGGAAAATAGATGGCGCAAGATGTCATACGTTAACCATGGCAGCAGTGCGACCCCTCCCCATTCTTGGTTCCTTTTTTTAAGGATCTTGGGGCATTGACTGGTGAGGTGAGGTTGAATGGGGTCTGCTTGTAGACATTAGTTTATTCTGTCCTGCCTACTCAACGTCAGTAATCCATCCATCACTACTGCCATGGATAATGCCAAGGAAAATAATGGAGACGATTTTCCATTATAATAAAGAATCTTTAGGCCAAATGAATAATCTGTCTGCTACTGTTGATGTGGAATTAACACCCTAAACCAAATTGTAGACTTTATTTATTTTCTTTCTCCAAAGCATTGACAAACTTTTTAACTAAAGCAAAGACAATATAAAGAACAAAAACATACTGCACAGAGCAGGATTAATAAAACACCATAGCGAAATAAAAAAAAAAACTAATGGAAGAAAGGGAAGAAAAGGCCAATTATTTCTTAGATGTATTGAGGTATAAATGAAGAAAAAGGAAGGCAATACTGGCTCTAGTCACAAGAACAAAAGTGCAAAAGGCAAGATGGGTGCTACACAATGCTGATTAGGCACCACAATTCAGTATAAAAAATAGAAAGAAGTGTGCACTCCACTCGCCAGGCAATAAATGAATAAAGTGCTTTAATGTGCAAAAAAATTCCAAAAACAAACAGAGTGAGGTACAATCCACAGATAATAAAGTCGAAGGGAAGGCCACCTAAAGCGTTTCGTGTAACACCACGCTTAGTCATGGGTGACCTATGACTAAGCGTGGTGTTACACGCAAAACGCTTTAGGTGGCCTTCCCTTCGACTTTATTATCCGTTGATTGTACCTTTTTTTGCACATTAAAGCACTTTATTCATTTATTGCCTGGCGAGTGGAGTGCACACTTCTTTCTATTTTTGATACTGTATTCAGGTATAAACCCTAACACCGGCTGTCAACATTATGTATGTTTTAACAGACCAAAAATTGCAAGTTTTACAGAAAAGTTGTCTAGGTTTTTGCTTTTCTACCTTTTATAAGCAGGTCAGAAAAAAAAAGTCAAAATGTTTTCTACCTTTTTTCCCCACTTCTCCTCTTCCCTTCACTAAACTAAACTTTAAATACATTTTCCTCTCACAGCTCTATGTATATATTTATAAAATATTTGTTCTGTATTATAGGTGTTGTGTTTGGAATATTATGCACTGTGATGGCTGTGGTTGCTTCACAGATGGGAGGAGTTGTTCAAGTAAGTTAAATCAAATAATCTTTTAAAATGGCTTTCTGAGCTTCCAGTAATGGTTTTGAGAAACTTAAATATTTGTTATCCCCAAACCAGATGCATGAACAATCCAGTCAGGCCTGGTTAATGCAGTACCCGAAGCTGCCCCAAAGGGGCGCTATTTGAAAAGATCATAATTAGTGCACTCGAGAACTATTGTATAGACCAATTTTAAATCATTGTTTTCCGATCATCTTAGGGATAGCAGGCTCAATCTTAACTCTTGTTGTAGTTCTGCCAATATCACAAAAGAATTTATAAGCTTTTACCATTTTCCTTTTTGAATGAATTATCTTTTGTTCTCCCGACAGGCTGCTCTAAGTATCCATGGGATGTGCGGTGGGCCAATGTTAGGATTATTTACTTTGGGTATTCTCTTTCCCTGCACAAACTGGAAGGTAAATACATTTGATGTGATAAGAAAATCTCCCTAACTTCGTGGAATCTATCTATCTATCTATCTATCTATCTATCTATCTATCTATCTATCTATCTATAAAAAGGTAAAGGTGATGGAAAAAATTCAGTGGGTAGCAGAGGCATTATCAAACACAAATCTATGCACACCAAACAAGCCAACATTCCTGCTTTACCCACAGAAATAACACATGTTCGATGCTACTACCATCACTGCAAGGGATTCTAGGTAGGCATAAGTAATCCAGTCACCAGTGATCACCTTTTTCTTCTTAATCCATTTTAAACGTGGAACCCTGATGTTATGATGGCTCCGTGTAAATTTGTTTCCATTACAAAATGTTTATTTGAAACCTTCCCTATCTGTGGAGGTGGCACCCACAGGACATTCCACCAAACTACATTTCAACATCCAACTGAACTTGCCCCTGTACCACACAGCAGCTCCCACTAGACTTGCCCATGCACCTACTTGCTGCCCCACACTTCAGTCAAAACGCCAGGATGTCTAGTTCTTCCACTCGGCGGAGACATGCTCTGGGTGCCCTTGAGGAAGATCCAAGTCCACAGCAGCTCTGCAGGGAACCTGGATCCTACTCTTATAACCAGATCTCAAAGGTCTGATTATAAGACGAGAGGTCCTTTTTAGAGCATTTGCCTAATTAAACCTTGTCTTATCTATGATCAAATACGGTAATTAAATGAGATAGCTCCTATGGGACTATGGTTATTGAACTGTAATATGTATTTGTAATATTATGTAAATAGGTAGGTATGATCCTTTAAAGATGTGTATAAGTGAAAACAAAAATACGTTAATGAAAGAATACAAATAAAGTACCTTATTGAGTCCGCTTTAGTTCTATCAGGGGGAGGACATGTTGTATAGAATCTTAAGTCAGGACTTCCTTCATCTTGGGTCAGATAAACATAATGTCTGCCCCTTGTGTAGCTATACAAACAAAGGGAGCTCAATAAGGTGCGCCATTTGTACCATTTCATTAAAACAAACCTATTTAAAGTCCCAAATAGAAATTCATATGCTTTGGTTTCGTAAGAATCTTAATTCACAATGTTCTGTGATGTAGGGGGCTTTGGGAGGCCTTGCAACTGGATTCATCTTGTCTTTCTGGGTTGGAATCGGAGGATTTATTTACCCTGCACCAGCGTCCAAGACCCTTCCCCTCACGCTAAGCACAGCTCAGTGTATATTGGCGAATACCACCTCCAACACCACAGATGCCTTCTCAACAATAATTCCCACAACTCTGGTTTCAACTACAGCTCCATTGAGGTATGTCCGTCTCGACAAACCTTGGAACTTTGTATTTTGAAAGTATCAGTTTCTACGGGTTTAAATAATCTCAGTTTACCTCATCGTTTCAACAGAGAGTAGGAATTATTAGAATCATCCATTAAATTGAAGCCAGTGGAAAATATTCACACCTACCTGTGTGCAAGACATAGGAATGGACTCAACACTTTTATTAGATGTCCCATAGACTGGTTGGTGCTTAGAGATAGCCTCGATACTTTGAGCATGTATTTCTGCACAGCAAAGAAATCAAGTACAGGTTTAGTATCCATTATCCAAAAATACGTTATCCAAAATGATCCGTTGTCCACCAGTCAGAATGCAAACGCACAACAGTTTATTCATTGTGCAGTCCCCCTTAAGCTGTGATATAGCCTTTCCATGCATGCTCAAATTCCACCACACCCACAAAGGGGGGGGGATGGAACACTTCATCGCGGCTGCTTCCGCGCAGCCGCTTCACCGCCGACTCTGCAGCACAAGACAGATCGTCACTGGAGATTTCATCGCGGGACACTTCTTCGCTAAAGGTAAGTATTTTACCTATTTTCGTTTAAGGGTGGTTAGAATTAGGGTTTAGGGGTTTTGAATTAGGGTTTAGGGGGTTAATTTTAGTATTAGGGTTCGGGGTTAATTTTAGTATTAGGGTTTAAGGGGTTAATTTTAGTATTAGGGTTTAGGGGGTTAGTATTAGGGGTTGGGGGTTAGTATTAGGGTTTAAGGGGGTTAGTATTAGGGTTTAGGGGGTTAGTATTATGGGTCAGGGGTTAGTATTAGGGTTTAGGGGGTTAATTTTAGTGTTAGGGTTTAGGGGGTTAGTATTAGGGGTCGGGGGTTAGTATTAGGGTTTAGGGGGTTAGTATTTGGGTTTAGGGGGTTAATTTTAGTATTAGGGTTTAGGGGGTTAGTATTAGGGTTTAGGGGGTTAGTATTAGGGGTCGGGGTTAGTATTAGGATTTAGGGGGTTAATTTTAGTATTAGGGGTTAGAGGGTTAGTATTAGGGGTCAGGGGTTAGTATTAGGGTTTAGGGGGTTAGTATTAGGGTTCGGGGGTTAATTTTAGTATTGGGGTTAATATTAGTATTGGGGTTATTTTTAGAAAAGGGGTTATTTTTAGTATTGGTATTTGGGAATCATTTATTAGGGGGGGTTATTTTCATTTTACTTTTACATTTGTAAGAGCTGACAGTTCAGCGTTCTAACTGCCGCGCTAAACTGTCAGTGATGAAGATGCGGCGAACAAGTGTCCTAGACCCGACAAAGGGTAATACAATGACACGTGTGCCGACCTGACACACCAACGAAAGGTTCCCAATGAAGCCTCACTTCATAGCTACATCACAGTAACAGTGATTTATTTTTTCTACAGTATTCCCATTGATACTACTCTATTTTATAAGTGCTGATAGGTTTTACTATATCTTACTGGTAAAAATGATCCATTAACCAAAATACTTCCCAAGCATTTTTGGATAAGCGAGACTCAACATGTATGTACAATTGTAAGGCTTCAATGCCAGGCTACTTCCTTTAATATGTGTACACTAAGCAGCAATCTTGTTTTTGGTTGGTTCCTTTGTGTAACACATGAAGCAGTAATAAAATGTAAAAAAAACCTCTGCCCCACTTTTTACTGTTACTAAACATTCCGGTAAATAATTAGAGTGATATATGACATAACCTCACAAAATTTTGCACCAAACCAGAGTTGTCAGTTGCTCAACCATAAACTAGTGTTTGCCTTAGCAACTCTTGCTCACAGTGCTGAATATTTTATAGCGTGTTACCCCCCTTGTAACCCATGTGTTTCCCTGCACAGGTCTGTTCTTGCAGAGAACTGGTACAGTTTATCGTACCTGTACTACAGCGCTGTGGGGTGCCTGGGCTGCATCATTAGCGGACTTTTGATTAGTTTTATAACAGGTACATAACATTTGCTGCACATTGTTTTATATTATTATTTGGCTGGTGTTCCATGAAGGTCATCACAAGGCTGGAAGAAAACTTTTCTATACCAATATATCTTTCTCGGCAGTTCTATTCTCTGTGTTGTACATGCAATGGGACATGCTGAGCGCCGATAAATGATGTCTTATACCAGAGCTTACACTGATGATGCCGCACACCAATTAGCGCTGCCAGATTGAACCATCTCTGTTCCAGGGCATCCTGGAAGCCGTTGACTTCCAAAAGAATCGAAATCGCTTCTAAATGGAGCTCAATAGGTTCATCATCCAGGAGCCTGTTTAATTAAACAAAAGACATCTTGTGTCTGATTTAAAGATTGAGACACTGGGTTTGTCCTTCTATAACTTCAAACACCAGGTGTTATACTAATTCTTATTTAAACACAACTGGGGAATTCCTAAATTCTGGACCGTTGGGGGTCCTTGAGGACAGGTTTGAGAAGCACTGGTATAGAACATCTGAATTTGGTTGTAAGCTATACTAGCAGCCACTAACTTTTGTTACTCTGGTACTTCTAGACTGTAATTCTCATCTAGACAAATACCATAGCCACACCTCCCAAATTCAATCTGTTGTGGGCTTTGGTACCTGAAATTACAAAAAAAAGCACCATGGGAAATATATTCTACAAATCTTTGGGGGTCTATTCCTAAAATTTGAGAATAGTGTGAGGAGATCGACTTGGGAGGTCGACTTTCACTAAAGAGTTGGCCTGAAAACCATTTTTTTTTCTTCCCCCAATTAAACGAATGGGAGAGAGCTTCCTCTCACTCCCATTCATTTCGGCAGGTTTCACCTCATCCGGATCTTGGTTAGTGAATACCATCCGAGGGGGAAACAAATCTGTCCAATGATGGAGATCGAGATTCGTGCTAATCTTGACCTCCAGTCTCGGATGTTAGGGAATAGGACCCCTTTGTCAGGGTTGTAGGGATTATGGTTTTATGGACTATGTGATTTATAATATTCTATTCTACTTTTTCAGGCCGCCAGCATGGACGGAACATTAAGCCATTGTTAATCAGACCCATCTGCAACCTCGTCTTCTTTTGGTCAGACAAATACAAACGGCTGTGCTGGTGCGGAGTGCCTCATGATAGTGAAGATGACTTTGTAAGTGTCTTGTGCTAGATCATGTCGTCTCCTCCACACACATGACCCAAATAGATTTCCTCTCATTAAAATCCAATGCTAGGGCAGGGGCGAAGAATTAGGAGGATCATTTACACATGAAACCACCCCTCAAGAATCACAGACTATTTTGGAATCTACCGTCGTGCCATTTAATGTCAGCCCCCAGCAAGATGTAAAAATGTGTTCTAAAATAGCACTAGGAAGCAATGGAATTAGCTAAAGACCATGTTAAAAGCAACATCCAGTCATTAGAAAGCAAGTGAAAAAGGTGGAATATTTGTAAAAAATAGGGCTTAAACTCAATGGATTCTTAAGACTGTAAAGGAAAATGCTTTATCTTATTTGACCAAGTGGTTTATTATAGTCATAGAGCTCAGATGGCCATGGATAATGCATTGTTAAATCTTCAAACAAACTCATTTCATGCAGCGCCAACTCTGTTCTCCTTGCAAGACTATCTCACCAGGTTTGTACCTGCACAAGGGATAGTTAATTTGGTTATATGAAATGTTCACTTCAATCAACTGCTTAGTGTATAGGCTAGTTAGTGACCCATATAAGGGTCCCTCACACCATACTATTGAAACCAAAACAACATTCTTAATGACATTTCTTTATGTCTTGTCTTTTAAGGACCACATAGACAGTCTCCAGTTGGATACTAAGATGGTACCAGTCATCGAAAAACCGACAGAAAAAACGACGGAGAATGGCTATGACAGTGATTCTACAACAAAGCCACCACCTGGTTATAATGATGAAGAAAAATCATATACAAACACAGCTACAGAGAAAGTATCTAAAATGTAGATACATTGGTGCCATGTAGGTTCTGTGAGTCAATGGAAATGGTATCACTGAGCTGTATAGTATTTATCCATTTTTTATTCTTTCATCCTACATGTGACATAATGTAAAAAAACAAAATATTATATTTAGACCTTAATGGACTTTTAAGAATCCAGTAACCGAACATTGTAAATCGACAGTATTGCTTGAATCTATTTTTTTTTGTTCAACAAAAGTTATGCATTTTGGGTATAATAATAAAAATGCAACCTGTAGTTTAAATGGTGTTTCCTTGGGAAAATCTACTAATGAAAAGGATTTGGGAGTAATTGTAGACAATAGACTTAGCAGTTTTGCGCAGTGCCAGCTGGCAGATTTTGACATGTATTAAAAGAAGTATTGACTCACGGGATGGAGATATTATTCTGCCTTTTTACAGGTCCATGGTAAGAACCCACCTTGAATATGCAGCTCAATTCTCTGAGCCTTTTCTAAAACAAAACACATTATGGAACTAGAGAAAGTGCAGAGGAGGGCAACAAAACTAATGAGGGGAATGGGATGCTGTAGTTATGAATAAAGGCTATATAAGGTAAAATTGTACATATATATGATAATTTTTTATAAATATGTCCAGGGTCCATACAAAGAGGGCTCCAATAACCTGTTAATTAACAGTACAGTACAAATGATAAAGGGTCACCCGCTATGACTTGGAGAAAGGAGATTTAGTATATGACAGTAGAAGGGATTCTTTATGGTAAGAGCAATTAAGGTATGGAATTCACTGCCTGAAGAGGTGGTCCTACTGAATACATTAGATGCCTTACCCCTTAATAAAGACAACGACCAGCACACTTGGAGTAATCATGGATGTATTATGACAGGGCAGGGTTTCAACCCTTGGCAGGGTTTTCGAGCTGATGGGGTCATACCAGGTACATCCCGAAAAGCATATAATTTAATGACAATGGACGTACCTGGTAAGTCCTGCGGTGTCGTTGCCTAAGCTTAAGTCCTGCGGTGTCGTTGCCTAAGCTTAGCTCTAAATGCTTCGATCTTATTGTAATAAAAAAAAAGAAACTTACCTGCCGCCACGAGGTCCGTGCCTCCGCTGCCGCTGCCCCTGCAGGCAGGGTGGACGGACAGAGAAGGCTCCGTTCAGCGTCTCAGCCCTCCAAGGCTGCAGACGAGCTCACCACTTCCCCTCGACGAACGCGCAACAAACCGAAACTGCGCGCATGCGCAGTACCGCTACACACAGAAAATTAGCATAGCCTTAAAGGGCTATACTTATACTTTTTTGGGGACCTATTAGGGGCGGGTTTTACCGCCCAAATTGTATTTAAACCTTCAGTTGCTACTCAGACCTTGCCTGAGATAGTTCCTTGTGGCTTGAACTAGCGTTTATTCTTGATTATTGATTCTTCGGTTATTTGACTCCTGCTGTGATTTCTGACTCCTCCGTTTGCTGCCTGCCCCGATCCTTTTGCCTGTTTTTGACCTTGCCTCCTCCATACCGTCTTTGTACCGTTGCTCCTGTTGTGTTTGACCCGGCCTGCTGACTATCCGTTTATCCAGTATTTCCTGGGTATCCCTGCTTCAGTGTGCGGTTGCAATCAGTGTTCCAAGTCCTGGGTGGTCATTTACCTGAGGCTCAACCGTAGGGTATAATACCATTCAGGTGAATAGACACTGTTCTGCCTCCAAACCTGTTGCAGTAAGATACCAGGTCTTCACATCGCGGATCCAATCCTCAGATCCTACTCAGTTCGTGACACTTATATAACCCTATGGTTTGCGTTGCATTTATGGTTACAGGCTGGATAGGGTTATAATTATGATTTGGGCTATTGCTAGGGTCATGGTGATGTTTAGGACTGGAGTCAAAAGGTCATTACTTTGGGATATTGTCCTATAACTTGCAAAAAAAACCAACAGAAAAACATGTAAACATGGCATATTTCTAAACTCAAAATATATATTAGAAACTATTTAAATGGGGTCTTTTTTACCATTTGTACCTGTGTAAAACATTTTTCAGGTCAAATTTAATCATATTTCATGGTGTTTTTATAACAAATTTTAAATGAAATGAATGGTATCTGAAGAAAGATTTTTACGGCGATAAAAACAACATATAATATGTGTGGGTGCATTAAATGAAAAAGGCGAAAATTACAGTTAAACACAAACACTCCAGATGTCATGAGGGGTCCACAAATTTCAAACCCGTCCTGTAACTAAGAGGTTAACATGCATTGATACTTTTTTAAAGGACTATTTATGTTAGTATTGGGATTAATATGCTTGGAGGAAAGACTTAACAGTGGGGATATGATAGAAACATTTAAATACATAAAAGGAATCAGCACAGTAAAGGAAGAGAGTATATTTCAAAGAAGAAAAACTACCACAACTAGAGGACATAGTCTAAAATTAGAGGGGAAATGATTTAAAAGTATTATCAGGAAGTATTACTTTACTGAGAGGGTAGTGGATGTATGGAATAGCCTTCCAGTGGAAGTGGTAGAGGTAAAACATAGTCAAGGAGTTTAAGCATGCGTGGAATAGGCACAAGGCTATCCTAGATATAAGACTGGGAACAGGGGACTAATAAAAGTATTCAGAAAAATTGGGCAGACTAGATGGACTGAATGGTTCTAATCTGCCGACACATTCTATGTTTCTATGTAATATGTATTTAGTGCTTGTTGATCCAAGGAGAAATCTGATTCCATTTGGAATCCAGAAGGAATAGTTTGAAATGGCTTTGTATGCCTTCTTTTGGATCAACAGCGGAAAACATGACTGGGAAAAGTGTTGAAGGCAAGTCTGTTTTCCAACCTAAACGACTAATGTAACTATGTAACTATCTATCTATTTTGATGGGTTAAAAAATAGACCAAATACTGGATTTTAATGGAGACTTTTTTTATTCATATTCTTAATATTTATCTCGTTTATGGACCCCACATGCAAATTAATTAATTTGCCTATCAAGCCAAACGTGATGTCATAAACAGGAGACACCACATGTTTAAGAAATATTTTCTCTTATTGTTATCATTTTTCATCATGTTTTATTCCCTACGTTCAAAGTATAAGCAAGGTGTCGAGTGACAGTCTCTTTAATCTTGCTTTACTGTAGCCAAATTTCACTGTAATGTTTTAGTAAGTTATGCAGTGCATAAAACTGACCACTAGATGGTGAACTTGCAGTAAATTTCAAGTGAATGACCCATAACATGCATCTCATTTTATAGGAGAGATAGGATCAACCCTGTGCAGGATGGATCCCTAAACCCATAAAGCACAAAAAAAAAGCTAAATAAATTATTAATAAATTAATTATTCTTACTGCAAAAAATGGTATATAAAGGTAGCATAAGTATGTGAGAATAGTGGAACTGCTCACAAAACAAGCCCCAATAATGGGTGGAACCAGTGTTTTATTTCTGCCTAGGCCCAAGCCTAGCGCAGCAGACCGGAGGGGGCAGGAGATTAAGGAGGGCAACAGCAGAGCCAGTTTGGGCGATATAGTTTCCTTTATGGCCTGGCGCTGCCTGCACAGATATCTGTGGGTGCAAAAGGTGCAGTGGACAGGTATGTAGGGGCAAAGTGGCACCATTGTTAGGTATATGAGCGCAGTCTGGCATGGTGTTAGTGGAGAGGTTATGCAAGGAAGGTATGCAAGCTGTAGAGGTAGGGGTGTGCACAAGTATAGTTAGGCCTAGGGTAGCAGAAAGACATACAGCACTGGGTGGAGCAACACAAGCACTATTAAACGAGAGATGAGAATTCATTTTTAATCGTTATTTAAGAAATAAAACTCAACAAAGAACAGTGTCCAAAACAACAGCGCAACAGGTCCACATGTATAGGACATTGTAAATCGCTAGCGAGACACATCCTGGGAGATTGTAAACCACAAGCAAGACACATCCTGTGATATTGAGGACCTGTAGACCAGCGAGTTGTGGTTGTGATTTTAATCTTGATTCTCTGTTGGGGCGTATTCAGGCTAGGGAAGCTGAGAAACACCAAAAGATCAACGCGTTTCGCCACAAAGGTTCTGGTGTGGTCGCATTGAAGAGGCTGCCTAGGAACTATGTGGCATGTACTTTAAACAATTATTAATTAAAGAGCTGTCCTTTTAAAAAAATTAAAAGAAAAAAAAAGTTAAAATTAAAAATAGGGGCTATTCACTATAACGTGACCAGGCTTGTCCCTACACCATGTATAGCTTAATTGGTGAGATGAAAATGTTCATCTCTTATCACCTGCAACTCACTTTTTTTTTTAGTGAATAACCACCTATATCTATTTCTGCTAATATATTTTGAATTATTACACCTATTTCTAATTTCCCATTGCAGAGGGGAAACAATTGAGGGGAATAGTACTCTTGGGCTGGCTGAGCACCATAGAAATCCTAGTCCATGGTTATACTACAAAGCTCATCCATCGTTCTTTGTTTGTAGAGCATTTTTCGAGTGGCGTTGGCTGAAGGTACAGCTATGGGTGAGACATTACCAGAATATTTTCAGTGACTTCATGGCTGGTCGAGAATCAGATATGTCAATATGTAAACACATTTACTGTAGTCTAAACGCACTTTATTGGGAGTTGTATGGTGCTAGAGCTCTTTGATACACTTAGACAAACCAGAAATGTGGAGCTTCCTAGAAAAAGAGGGACAATAGACGAGAAAAGTGGGACAGAGAGTTTGGGGGCCAATATAGGGACTCACTTGGAACGTATACAGCTCTAGGTTTCATTCCTGTAATTTTTTGGCAAGTAGGCTTAGATATGCACATTTTATTTGGCAACTTACTAAATCTCTGACTTGTGACCTACTTTAGTCTGGCACTTGTATGGAATCCCTGCCTTAACGTAGTTTGTTAGGTGTGTACTTATTGTACCAAAGTCAGTCTTGTAGCGGTACCCAAGGCCTCTGAAGTGAGCGGTTAAAGAATGCTGTCCATCCACAACTCATACTCCTGTCCTTACTGTATTTTAATTTACGTTTGAACTAACCTACCCCAAAGCACACTGCATTTGTTTTTCTGTCTATTTAACATTACCGTATTTATCGGCGTATAACACGCGCCGACGTATAACACGCACCTCATTTTAAGAAGGAAATTTCAGGAAAAAAAACTTAAATTTCAAATAAAGAACTTTGAAGCCCAATATGCCATTTTAATTTGCCAGGATATTGCCCCCAATATGCCATTTAATATGCCAGGATATTACCCCCAATATGCCATTTAATATGCCAGGATTTTGCCCCCAATATGCCATTTAATATGCCAGGATATTGCCCCCAATATGCCATTTAATATGCCAGGATATTGCCCCCAATATGCCATTTAATATGCCAGGATATTGCCCCCAATATGCCATTTTAATATGCCAGGATATTGCCCCCAATATGCCATTTTAATATGCCAGGATATTGCCCCCAATATGCCATTTAATATGCCAGGATTTTTGCCCCCAATATGCCATTTTATATGCCAGGATATTGCCCCCAATATGCCATTTAATATGCCAGGATATTGCCCCCAATATGCCATTTTAATATGCCAGGATATTGCCCCCAATATGCCATTTAATATGCCAGGATTTTGCCCCCAATATGCCATTTTAATATTCCAGGATATTGCCCCCAATATGCCATTTAATATGCCATGATATTGCACCTTAGAATGCATGTTATGCCAATTGACCTATTGGTATGATTGGGGACTCTATTTCGGTTTATAGAATAGCAATAGCATTACATGTATTCCATAAACCGAAAGTCTATAAACCGAATGTCTTTCGGTTTATAGACTTTCGGTTTATGGAATACATTTAATGCTATTGGCTTTCTATAAACCGAAAAGAGTCCCTATTCTTCTGAATGGGGACTCTATTTCAGTTTATAGAAAGCCCATAGCATTACATACAATGTAATCGCCGAACCCCGAACTGCAACCCGAACAAACAGTGAAATATCCATGTTCGAGTCTGGGGTCCAAAAACCGTAATGTTCGGTACGAACCCAAACAGTGCAGTTCGGGTTCGCTCAACACTAACAATTAACCATCAGCCTGGTAAGCATATGGGACCATCAGCCGTGGATCTAGTGGGGTCTATTCACTAAGACTGAAGGCATTCTTCACTTAAAACCTTTGCAAGTACTTCTAATTAGACAGAACATCATAATGTTAATTTAAAATACTTCTGAATTATGTTCTTGTAGAGTACCATTCAGAAGTGATTCTCTTTTTATTTAAAAGTCTCCTTGCATCAAATTAAGACCTCTGAGAAATACAGCTCTATCAGGGGGAGGACATGTTGTTTGGTATCTTGGCTCAGATTGTTCTGTATCCATTCAAGATTCCAAAGAACATGTCCGCCCCCCGGAAAGCTATCAAGAGGGGAGCTCGGTTAGGTACACTTGACCTATTTTTCAATTAAACATGCCAATTGTTTGCTTACAGTCATCCCATGGACTAGTTACCTCAGCATATACAAATGATTTGAATAGTTTGCTTTCTTACACCTTCATATTCCTTTTTTTTTTTCACAAAGACTGAAACAATATTCACTCACCTTTTTTATTCTTCCCATGGAAGGGGTGGGGTGGGGGGATCCAATGGGGATTCGTAATGCAACTGTAGTCAAGATGGCTTCACCCATTGAGGCAAATATTTTTAAGGTGACAAATTCACATCAAAAAGTTATACTTAACCAGGTGATAAGGCAAATATTTAAAAAGAAAACACTGTGAGCATTCAGTTAATAAGTAACCATCATTTAATTACATAACTATTTCTATAAAAGCTGCAAATATAACCCTGTGCTTAAAAATGAGTCATAAAATAACAGGCAAGATTGTTAGATATGACCCCCAAATACTTAGCAGAATTTTATTAATTGACATAGACATATGTCTATACACATATATATATATACACACACATACACATACATAATGGTCCAAAAATCCATCATTAATTAGAAACTAAAAAACCCTATATCAGTTGATAATAATTTAAGAACACTTTATTATTTAATGTGGAGATTTTTTTAAATCTCTTCCTTAAATTTGTTTGTCCCATTAACATTTATAGAAATATCTTCTTCATCTACATTGAATTATGGTCAGGCCATTTTTATGTTCTTAAAAAAAAAATATATATATATATATTGCTATGCTCCACAGATATAACATTGATCTTAAATTATATTTTTCATTGGAAACTCAATGGATTAACAAACATAATTTATACGTGCTAAATTAAATGATCAATCTTATTTATTACTTGTATTAGTAAAAGTAATAAATATTTATTTCTTTTTGACAAAAATATGATTTTTTTTTGCAGAAATTAAACCATATTGTCCTAGTGGACACAGATCTTTGGACCATACTGTACGCGTATACCAAGATATATTACATATGCAACTTAAATTGTTATAAAATAAATTGCTTGCATAAATAATTCAGATCAGGTTCAAATGTTTACATGTGAGAAATGTACATTAACAAACAAATCAATAAAATACTGCTTATAAAAAGACTGCTGCATGCTATACCAAAAGCATAAAAATAAGTATTTGTTCTGGAATTGTATGCATTTATTGAGAAATGTATAGAAAATTTACAATTGTTGCTAACTACATTCAGATACTCACTTGGAATATGCTGCAAACATGACATATGTCCAAGGAATATTACCTTTTCTTTGCATGTTGCTTTTTGGTTTTCGGTTCTTTGTGCCCAACACAATTATATTTTCATCTTAAAGGGAACCAATATCTAAAATGCACGTTTCAAATGTAATAAGAGCATGCCTTACATGTTTTTGCAAAACAATAACATTATATATATTTTTTTTTATATATAAAAATAAAATGCATTATTGGTCTATCAGGAGGTAGACATATAGTTTAGAATCTTGGGTCAGACCTTCATTCACCTTGGTTACACGAAGGAAGGTCTATCTCACCCAAGATTCTAAACATGTCTGCTCCCTGTTATAGCTATTTGGAGTAAAGAGGACTACATTATGTGCTTAATTTGTATCCTTTCACTACAGCAATTCTACATAAACCATCTACACTTCATGCACTCAGATAAAAATATGTTATTTTTTTAAAATTGTCCTTTAACATTTCCTGACAAGTCATCACTAGCAAACCTTGTATGATTCATTTGGTGGGTCGTATTGCAGAAACAGTCCAAAACATAGAAGGCCTATTAGAAAAGCAAAGCAAGGGTAAAATTCTGCATAGTATTGGAAACATTTCTAAATGTACAGATACATTTGGGCAGGCCTACAAATTAACCACACCCACTTAACTCCTGGCATTACTGTAAATGTAGATTTTGGAAATTGAAACTGGCCTTTTAACACATTTTGGGATTAAATAAAAAGTGCACATTTAGAGGAATCACAACATTCTTTTTTTTACCTTCGAACTCAAGCTTTCGCAGCATATAAATGGCATTTCTATTTCTTTAATAGGCACGGTAATACATAGGTAAATTATGAACATGCTTTAGCTATAGATTCCCTTTGGTTGATTGACTGCCTGACTTAATCTGCATAGTTCATTTGATGATGATGGGTTTCCTATTCCAAAAGACTTTCCTGGACTAAAAATGAATCAGCAAGAGGGTATAACCATTAAAGTGCGTGGGGTGGGTGCCACAAAAAGTGTCATTCCTTGTTCTCAAAGCTTAACTCCACCACCCATGAAAAAAACCCTAAAAAACAAAACATATCTATATGAAGAAATAGTATAGTGTTTGGTTATATATAGTAGGCAATAATATGTTGTATACGGTTGAACAGAAAATCCTATAGGTTGAAACTCGATTGAAATCACTGATACGGTCCTTAATTCCAGGATGTCTGTGGTCATAAAAAAAAACCCCTCCTGCTTTGTGAATATAAGTAGCACTTTATAAAATCTGCCGATGGAAGAGTTAGACTAGAATGTTGTTTGTTTCATTCTTCATGCAATGGTTTATGGGAAAAATCAACCTTGTGAGCAGTTCATTGGTCCAAAGTTAAATGCTCTGGGTTAGTGGTTCCAATTGGGTTCATTGCAATGGAAGTGTTCTTCTGCTTTCTCTGTGTATAATCCAGTTTACAAAAATATGTTCTTGCGAAACTGTATATACATGTATATACGGGATATATTATACAGGATAGCATAACAGTTTGGTATAACTGCAAGTAGGCGTGGAAATCTTAATTTTTCTCAACACACATGCATGATACGAAGTCACGTAGCCACACACGACTGCAACCTTCTGTGCATTATACCACATACAGGCTTTTCTGCTATCTGTATACCATAGAATGTTTCTGTTGTGCAGCGACATGTCTGTGTCGTGGGACTAAGGCCATTCGTGGTTGTAATGCTTCCCATTCTTTTTCCTTTCTCGTTGCAAATGTTCCAGTTCGGCTTCGTACATCATTTCCTGGACCAAGTACTTTTCCCGCCTCATTCGATCGCACAAATCTTTTGGCATATCGGGGATCAAGTAAGCAATAAAGGACTTGATTCCAAACACAAGGTGCTAGGAAAGAAGGAGAAGAAGAACCTTAGATGGATAGGACTGTTTGGTTAAAGATATATTCAGATGTAGCTATATCCAGAGTCATTTCCCTTTCTCGTCTCACACAACCTCCGTTGTGGTGGGGGGTAAAGGCAACGGAAGATGTCTCCATTGTAAACAAATATAGCAGTAAAATAAATAGAGACAATAATGTCTCAACTCTGCAAGTTGTTATTATTAGGAATGATGGTCTACTGTACTGTGTCCCATGTAACCCAGTGTTTACATGCACTGGAAAGAGGACTGATCCTAGATACAGACAGACATATTTCGGCCACCCTATTTTCGGGGCACATGTATGTAGGCTATTTTAAGAACTTCCTCTTCTTGCCTCATTAGGCAGAATTTTGGATGTCATTTTAATGCAGGGAAAAAAACATAGTATGTGTGGAAACTGGGTGAAATTAAAAAAAAAAAAACTTTTAATAATATATAGTTGTCAGGGATCTGACAACTATATATGTGTACTGCATAATTGTTTTTTAATGTGTCATGTCTGTGTCTTTTTGCAGTATTCTATCGCACTAAGTCACTGTGGGGTATAGTCGAATGCTACCCTACAATATATTTTTTAAGTAATCTTTATTAAAAGTTATTTTTTTAAATTTCACCCAGTTTCCACACATACTATTTATGAAATTAGGTTTTCACTACCTCCCCCAGGGAATCTGGGAATAGAAAACTAAGCTCCAAGTGGCTTTGTTTTCTCTCCAAACTTTCTTGCTAGGGAAAAAAAGATGTCTGCTACACCATAACCATCATTGTAATATTGATGGCTCTGAATGGACGTAACCAGCATCATTTGTGATAAAACTTACCAGGAAAGGTTAAATAATCTTAACATGTATAGCTTGGAGGAAACACGTAACAGGGGGGATTTTATAGAAACATTTATATACATAAAGGGAATCAACACAGTAAAGGAAGAGAGTATATTTAAAAGAAGAAAAACTACCACAACTAGAGGACATAGTCTAAAATTAGAGGGGCAACGATTTAAAAGTAACATCAGGAAGTATTACTTTACTGAGAGGGTAGTGGATGTATGGAATAGCCTTCCAGTGGAAGTGGTAGAGGTAAACAAAGTGAAGGAGTATATCCCCTTAGTGACATGACTTTTTTGGCTTGTCCGACGCTTGGTGACATGGACTGTTTTAACATTTCTGAGGTGTTTGTGTTTTGCTGTAATTTATTTCTGTCTCATTTAGTGTACCCGCACAAACTATATATTGTTTTTATCGTTATAAGAAGGGCTTTCTTTTGATACCATTATTTTGATAATAGCATATAATTTGATGTAAAAAAAATAATAAAATATGGCAAAAAAATTGAAAAAATACTTTTTTTATGACTTTTATTTGAAAAATCGTATACTCATGTACAAGAGACAACAAAAAAACACTGCTAAAAAGTTTCTAATATATGTCCTGAGTTCAGAAATAGCCCATGTTTTTATGTTTTTGTGCTTTTTTATTCATGTTACAGGGCCAGTACTATAAGTGGTGCAAAGCTATTTTAAAATCCTTTCTTTCAAAATTAGCGATAGTGACATTGTAACACTGATTTCTGTACTAAATCCATGAATGACCCCCAACATGTACATATTTTTGAAAACTAGACAACTCAGGGCATTTAACTTGGGGTATTTTGACACATTTCATGTAGCCATTTTACCACCAATCTATGCCAAAGTTTGCAGCAAAAAATCTTTTTTTTTAATTTTTCACATATATTGCAATTTAGGTAAACATTACCTTAAAATGTGAAGGGATATTTCCAAATAACACCTCAATATGTGTTCAGCAACATCTCCTGAGTACAGGGATACCACCCATGCATAGGTTTGTTGGTTTGTTTTGGGGCTAAAAGGCCACATTTAGGGGGTGTGCATTTTGGTTTTCCAACTTGGAATTCTGACATGCAGAAAACTTGTGCCCATGTCCCATTTGGGACATTTTTGAAGCCAGAAAGTGTATTCTACCCCAAAAAACCATATATATTTTTAAACTAGACACCCTAGGGTATTTCAAATGGTAGTATTTTAACACTTTCCATGCACTAATTATACTACCAGCCTATGTCAATGTTTTGGGTAGTAATTTTTTTTCACATACATTGTACTTTGTGCATGAATTCACAGATCCTGTTATATGTCAGTGCCAAACAACACCTCAATATGTGTTCAGCAACATCTCCTGAGTACAGGGATACCCCCCATGTATAGGTTGGTTAGGTTATTTGGGGGTTAAAAGGCCACATTTGAGAGGTGCGCTTTTTGGTTTTCCAACTTGGAATTCTGACGTGCAGAAAACCTGCTCCCATGTCCCATTTGGGACATTTTTGAAGCCAAAAAGTGTATTCTATCCCACAAAACCATATATTTTTGAAAACTAGACACCCTAGGGTATTTCAAATGGTAGTATTTTAACACTTTCCATGCACTAATTATACTACCAGCCTATGTCAATGTTATGGATAGTAATTTTTTTTCACATACATAGTACTTTGGGCATGAATTCACAGATCCTGTTATATGTCAGTGCCAAACAACACCTCAATATGTGTTCAGCAACATCTCCTGAGTACAGGGATACCACCCATGTATAGGTTGGTTAGGTTATTTGGGGGTTAAAAGGCCACATTTGAGAGGTGCGCTTTTTGGTTTTCCAACTTGGAATTCTGACGTGCAGAAAACCTGCGCCGATGTCCCATTTGGGACATTTTTGAAGCCAAAAAGTGTATTCTATCCCACAAAACCATATATTTTTGAAAACTAGACACCCTAGGGTATTTCAAATGGTAGTATTTTAACACTTTCCATGCACTAATTCTACCACCAGCCTATGTCAATGTTATGGATAGTAATTTGTTTTTCACATTCATTGTACATCTGGCATGAATTCATAGACCCTTTTATGTGTCAGTGCCACAAAACACATTAATATGTGTTCAGCAACATCTCCTGAGTACAGGGATACCACCCATGTGTAGGTTAGTTAGATTATTTGGGGGCTAAAAGGCCATGTTTAGGGGGGGTGCATTTCCAACTTGGAATTTTGACATGTAGTCAGCCTGCGCCCATGTTCCATTTGGGACACTTTTGAAGCCTGTCAAAGTATTTTACCCCATAAAACCATATATTTTGGAAAACTAGACATCCTAGGGTTTTTAAAATTGTGGTATTTTAACACTTTCCAAGTGCTAATTCTACCACCAACCTATGTCAAAGGGTTGGGATGTCATTTTTTCCCCACACACATTGTAGTTCAGGCAGGAATTTTCAGATTCTGGTATTTGCCACTGCCAACCAACACCTCAATATGTGTTCAGCAACATCTCCTGAGTACAGGGATACCCCCCATGCATAGGTTTGTTGGTTTGTATTGGGTCTAAAATTCCACATTTAGGGGGTGCGCAATTCCAACCTGGAATTTTGACATGTAGTCAGCCTGCGCCCATGTTCCATTTGGAACATTTTTGAAGCCGTCCAATGAATTTTACCCCATCAAACCATATATTTTTGGAAAATAGACATCCTAAGGTATTTCAAATGGTGATATTTTAATACTGTATAGGTACTAATTCTACCACCAGCCTTTGTAAAAGTTTGTGGTAGTACTTTTTTGGGAGGTTTTTTTCCACATGCATTTTACTTCAGGCATGAATTCACAGATTCTGGTATATGTCACTGCCAAACAACAACCCAATATGTGTTCAGCAACATCTCTCGAGTACAGGGATAGCACCCATGCATAGGTTTGTTGGTTTGTTTTTGGCTAGAAGGCAACATTTGTGAGATGCGCATCTCAAAATTCCAACTTGGAATTTTGACATGTAGTCAACCTGCGTACGTGTCCTTTATGGGATATATCTTTGAAGCCAGCCAATGTAATTTACCCCCACCAAACCATATTTTTTTTTATCGGTAGACCCCCATCACTACTTGTGGCAAGGGCTCAGCAGCCACCGATACATCGCTAGATGATGTATCAGAAAGCTGAATAGGGTCAAAATCGAACCCTGAGTCCGCGGCCTCAGAATCAGTGCGTAAGCAGTGATCTCGAGCAAAGAGGGGGTTAATAGCTCTTAGAAGAGCCTATCTAGTACTGTAATACATTACAGTACAAAGAAATTAATCCATAAAACAGTGCAGACAGAAAAACATACTGTTGCTGTGCAAGATTACTGCTTACACAGTGATGAATGGCAGGGAAGGGGTTAATACACAGTGAAAGACTTTCATAAAACCTGACAATTTTATAAAATGTTATTTTATATCACTAATACTGATCTGTCTCTTTCCGTCACAAAAATGTTAGTGAGGAGAGGGAGGCAGATCAATATTTGTGAATATTGATCCGACCAATTTTGATCTGACCAGGGCGAATGGTGAGCTTAATTGAGAAATCACCAAACCGCCTTTGCCACTAATTCGCTGTTACTGATCGCTATGCGCTCAGGCAGCTTAAAAAAAAAAAACTCAAATATTTTTACTTTACATGTAATCCCCCAGCGGGTATGTGTAAAAAAAATAAAATAAAAATATGCAGACAGATAAAAATTGCTTTGGCGTCAATATCATTGCGTAAGCAGTGATCGACGGCAAAGAAGGGGATAATAACTCTTAGAAGAGCCTTTTTAGTACTGTAATAAATTACAGTACAAAAAAAATTAACCCCTAAAAAATGCACAAACGGCAAAAATAAATGCGCTGATGTGCACGATCACTGCTTATGCAAGATCAGTGGCAGGGAAGGGGTTAAACGCAGGGAATTGCTTTAATACATTTTTTTTTATTGATTTAATATTTGTGTGTTGTGTGTTTATTGTTTTTTTTTACTTTTAGAACTTTGATCTGTCTCTCTCCCTCACTAAAAAAATGTGAGGAGAGGGAGGCAGATCATAACTGGTCAGATCAATATAGGGTTAATATTGATCTGACCAGTCAGTGGGGATGTTCAGCAGAACATCCCCACTGCCTGTCAGTGTGCCTGGCAGTCACTGATTGCCTCTGTGAAGAGGCAATCGTGTGACAGCCAGAGAGCACAGGAAGCAGGTACTTCCTGCCTCCTGTGCTCTTGCCCTTAGAAGGGCAGCGCCATCTTGGTCACTCAGTGACCAAGATCGTGCATTTTTTTTTTGTGTTTCTGATTGCCTCGACTTGCGAGGCAATCAGAAACACTTTCTGAGCATAGGAAGCGAAAGATTCGCTTCCTATGCTCATTTTTTAAATGCCCGCGTTTTAAAGGCACTGTGCCTTTAAAACCGGCATTTCGATCGCTCTCCGGAGCGATCGAAATGCCGACGGGCATTTTTTTTAGTATTGTAAGATGCTTCCACACGGAAGCATCGTTACAATACCATCAGAGCACTGAAAGCGGAAAAACTCCGCTTTCAGTGCTCGTTTTGACACAGGACGGACTAGGTCCGTCCTGTGTCACTAACGCTTCGCCACACAGGACGGACCTAGTCCGTCCTGTGTCGCGAAGGGGTTAAGCATGCGTGGGATAGGTACAAGGCTATCCTAGATATAAGATAGGGAACGGGGGACTAATTAAAGTATTTAGAAAATTGGGCAGACTAGATGGACCGAATGGTTCTTATCTGCCGACACATTCTATGTTTCTATGTTTCTATGTTTCTATATCCACAAAAATCTATTGATGCGTTATGTATATAACTTTGGTAGAGTTTAAAAAGAGAATTGGATAACTCGTAGATATTCCTGTCAACATAGTTTTGCCTAAATTATTCAGTTATTTTTGTTACCAGGGTTACTACATGATCAATATAGGGATAGAAGAGCAATATTCAATTTTTAACCACTTCTAGTGCCATTTAATGTTTTATTTGCCAAAATCAGGCATTACTAGCAGAGACGGGAAATGTCTCTAAATTAATTAGTCAGCTCGCTGTAGCTCACTGTTTAGTCAATAGACTCTGATTCTTTATTCCTGCCAAAATACATAAAAAAAAAAAATCTATGAACTACCAGCAAATTCTGCAGTGCTGTGAAAGTGGACACATACCTCGAAAACTATGATGAAAGCTAAACGTGCGGCAAGAACATGCCAGAACTGCAAAGTGAACTCGTATGGATTAGTACTCCATGGTGGTGCTCGGTAGTCCCGGTATCTGTGATTAAAAACAAGAAATGTAAGCACACGGATCGGCAAAAACTCAAAGCATAGGAAAGTCAGTTGCCCAAGGTCAAGAGTTAATTGACTTTCCATTTTTCTATAAGAGTTGTTTGGCTTCTGGACTTCTGGAACATAAATATGGACTGTCATTGGGCATGATGTTCCAGGCCCTGCTACTTGAATGTTCTAGCATTTTCTAGAATGTTCTAGAACGCTCCTCTCCAGCCTTTTATATATAACTAACAATGTTCTTTTTTTATGGCATTGTTTAAGAATGAAAAAACAGAATGGAGGAAATCAAAAAAAGTCACTTCAGAAGATACTCTGTACACTATTTATAGTATACTGTACCTGCAATACCCAGAATATTCTACGCCCAGCTCACTTAGATCAAATACAGATAAACTGCTATTTACGTAGCCACGTAGGCACCTGAAAAAGAAATATTTTAGGCGATTAGTTGATATATACATATAAAAAAAATATATACGTTTTTGATTTTGTTTATTTTTAATGCCAAGCTTTAAAATGTGTATATAAATATATTATACATACCACTGTAGAACATATATCACGTGCCTAATAATAACAATATGTCACCATTTTTAATCAGATACTGTAAAAAAGATGAAATTAATTATATTGAATTTACTTCTCATGTCTGTATCCTTGATCTAAGCAAGGTCCATACTTGAATGCGTAAACGAAGCGGGGGATATAATCAGACGTAATTGCAATGACAAAAGCGTTGGTTATGACAGCAAGGACACCTATGCCTTCCAAAATCCCATACCAGATACCTATAAAAGGAGAACGCATTCAACGTACTATTACACATACAAAATACATTAAAGCATCTATGAGCTCATTGTTGATAGAAATCTAGAATGCTGTCATTTCGGTCTTATTAACTCGAGTATTCTGGAATGTTAATAGTTATTAAAAAGATACACAACTATTTCAAATATGTCTGACTCATTCTAAACATACATGTGGACACACACCAAAATTAAGTCTGGTGTATTAGATATACACACATGAATATAAAGGAATAAACTAGGATAGACACCAACATTTTCCATTGGTGGACATTTTACTGGACTTTGTGACCTTCTCCGATGTTGCCATGTACTCTGTTAGCCTCGTATGGACACTCTGCCTATCCCTTATGATATGTTCTATGGATCTTCCCAGACCTTGCCATGGACACGAGTGTCCTTGTAAAGACATTTGTCCTATCTTTGGTGATAACTATGATATCACTGAGGATGCTACCAGCATCTGGCATTCTGTATTCAATGACTTGTGATTACCAGTATGTATACACTACCACGCAAAAGTTTGGGTTCAATTATAAATATCCTTTTTTTTAAATGTTGCCAATTAAAATAACATCAAATGGATCAGAAAATACAGTGTAGACATTGTTTATTGGCTAATGTAGATGGAAATGGCTGATTTGAAATGTGTATTAATTATATAGTATCCAGCCGAAAACTGTTGTGTTGATTAAAGAACCAATAAACCTGGCCTACTTTAGAATCAAAATCATTATTTCTAACCCTGTCAACAGCTTGACTGTATTCCTATTCATTTCGCAGGTCTTTTTTTTTATCAGGTCCCATGGAAAACAAGGAAAATTCTAAGTGACTCAAAACTAGAGTGTTTTTGCAGAAGCATTCATTTAAGTGACCCCCCCCCCTCCCCCAACTCTTACCTATATCAGTTGCCCGGGCTGGCATAGGTCTTCTCCACTGTGTGACAAATTTATATGCATCTAGACGTATCTCGATGATATTGTTCAGCAATGCAAGCAGGGGAGCCAAGGGGAATGCAGCAACAAAGATCGTAGTAAACCCAAACTGAATAACTGGAAAAAATAAAATAAAAATAATACTAGTTGTAATAAACTAGTTGTGAATGGTGAGTGCTCTTGTTGTAGCCTGACAGACCAATAGTTCAGCTACAATTCCTTTTTCTTTTGCACACAGACCCAACACCCCTAGAATCCATGTCAATGGAGAATAACCACCAAAAGTTTAATAGAGCATACCCATTTCTAAATATTCCTCCATGAGCCCGTGTGCATTCATCGGCTGCAAGTTCCAATCTTTTTCCCACTGAGGTAGAGTCATTTTGCTTTCCACGGCCTGTCCACCCTTTTTAATCTTTCTCCGGGACCACCAGTTCTGTAGTAATCTAAAGGATGCCAAGTTACAAGCACAATACTCATTAATAATAATAAGATGGAACAATGTTTTATAGAAGACGTCTCTTTTTACGGACTTCGGAATATTCACAGATGAGTTCGTCCCAGTAAGGGATGAGTTACCAAGCATGTTTTCATGAATGGAAAAACATTTTTTTTAAAAATATGACGTTGTAAGATTATAGGGTCTACTCAATAACGGGAGAATTGCAGGATAGTGAGAGGTGGAATTTTAAACTTAGGGCCAAAGTAGCAGAGTCGGAAAAGTTCTCCCATTCAGCTGCATTGGAGAACTCTTTATTGAGTAGACTCTTTTCTGAGAAGATATTTACAGCACCCAAAACCCATTTGCGTTCAAACATACTGTGTGTCCATTGTGGGACAGTGGCTCATTTTGTCAACGTCATAAACTTACGGATAGCCGAGTTCCATAAAGTTATTCCACATTTGTTTTAGGACCATAATGACTCCCATCTGTAGGCAGAGGTCTATCAGGCAGCCGCTTGGATGACACTAAGCGGAAACACAAACATGGAAGTGAAATGAGTAGGGAGTACCAACAGCGAGGTCGGCCCAACACTTATTCTTTTTTATTAGAATTTTTTTTTTTTTTTATTGGATTCAAAAAGTGACTTTATTAATTTACAATAAAATTGGTTATTGTTACTGAATCGATTAAATATGAATCTTCTAAACCACAATCTAGAGTCATAATTCAATATGTCCCAACCTGACTGGCAAACTCTTTTAGATGCTACATGAGCATAAATCTAATCGCTTTGATCTCATGTTCATTTTTATTACACTCATTTATGCACAGTTTAGTAATTTATTTGGTTCGTTTAACTTTTTTCCCCACATTTTTTCAATTTATTTCAGATTTCAATGGTTCAATAATAATATTTGATTAAATTAATGAAGTTACTTTTTCGATAAAATTAAAAAAGCATAATCTCTAGACAATTTAAGCGCTAAGCTCATTAACCCAGTGTCATTAGCTCTACCAGTTTGCTTAGAACTCTTCAGTTCATTAATTATCTGTTGGATTCCAGATATCCAGTTCTTGATGACGCAGAGATGGGGGGGTAGGGTTTGGTCCATTTTATTTTCCCAATGTTTCTATTCCTAATCTGGTGCCACTTATTAAAGCTTGCGTGTGCTTTAAAGTAACTTCTAGGCAAATAAAACAACGTGGGTCATTTGCCAGCCATAAAACTGTCGACTAATAAACAGAAAGTACTGTCACTTTACAAGATTAATAAGGACATGTAGCCTTCTTGGAGACAATTATCTTGTTGGGGAGTGTTTTATAATAAAAAAAAATAAAAAAAACAAGATGGCAGAATCAACAGGGAACTTGTACAATCTAATTTCCATATTGCATGCTAGAACATTTCCTTCTATTTGAGAAGTTTATTCATAGAATTGTGAAAAAAAGGATTATTTTGATTTACCTCTTCCAACCTCCATCTTTCGAAAAGTCGATTATATTTTCCTGGTCTGCCCGCAAACCTAAAAGACAGAGGTTTTAGAGGTTTTTTTTTTTTAATGAAAAATCTAAATCTTCTAATTACATTTTCTTCATTTGACATTTATATTCTAAAAGGCAGAATAGTTTGAAAGGGGAGCAGGGGATATTGCCCATTTTTTCCACCAGTATATATCACTTTTACATGCAGCCCCGGATGTAGGTTCAGTGGGAACACATACTGTAGGACAGCATGTAAATATATAGATGTCCTGTTGCCTATGGAGCAGTGCAGTTAGTAGCAGTCTGCAGTATGTTTGATTGGTAGATGGATGTTAATGGAGTGGCTGAAAATATAAATCTTACTTAAAGCAGCCATTTTATTTACAACTAACATGATCCCTCCATCCTTATTTGTGTTAGTTAGTCTTTAGGTACCTTTTAGAGTTGCCACAGCTGGGCGGGGCTTGCAAGAAAAAAAGCGCTGTGGGAGAGCTTGCTCGGTGTAGAAGTACATTGGATTGGTTGGAAAGTTGGTCATGGAGGTTTTGAGTTGGTCTGTGGCATTTAACCTAATGTGGTGGGGGTGACTGATGTTTATTTTATTATTACCCACTGGCAATCGTTGTCCCATGGCTAAGCTAGGGGTTGAGGGGAATGTTTAGGTTCTTTTCCTGGATTATAATGTTTTTTTGTTTTTGTTTAAATAAATCAATTTGTTTTTATTTATTGAGTCAGAGTATATATATAATTGCGGGGTAGGAGGCGTGGGCGATTATTATTTAAATCTGGCCATGTATACCCAACATTGGTGAATTATTTTTGGGTGGGTCCATTGGGTAGCCTGATTTCTCGACTATGCGCATGTCAAGTATTTGGAAACCAAAAGTAGAGTAGAGGAGTCACAAAATAAAGGGGATTAGGGTCCCATTGCTGCTACATTGTGTTATAGTTATACACAAATAGGGAATTCCAAAAGGAAGAATCGCTGGCACACAAGTTAATACAGCGAATGTAACTGATTAATCATGAGCAACAGTGGACTCGAAACGCGTCAAGTATCCGTTGGACTGTTGCTCATGATTAAACAGTTACATCCACTTTATGAACTGGAGTGCCAGTGATTCTTCCTTTTGGAATTTCCGATTCGTGTTTGCACTTCTGGTGAGTTGACGTCAGCTGAAGCACCTTGAAGTTCACAGTGGCCAAGTAATACTCCCCAGTCTATTGTGCCGGCTACAGGAGCCCGGGTTTCTTTCTCCGTTGTGGGGATTTACTGCTTTATAGTTATACCACTAAAGAATTCCACTGGGACATTTTCCAGTGATGGCACCATAGTTGCCAAGAGTCCTGAATGCTGTGGTCCATCACAATTTTTGGTGTACTGTTCTATCAAACGTGAGGCTGTACCAGCATGGCTGCTAGTGCATAGAACACTGCAAACACAGCATTGCATTTCAATTGTGTATGTTTATCAGACACACATAGTCTTAACACGCACTAAAGTGAGCTCCAGACACCAGATACAGGACTCTACCTATACTGGGAAACCTAACCTGTTGCATCCCCATTAAGAGGGACATGTACTAAAAAAAAATGCGAACATATTTTATGTGCAAAACTTTTTTGTGCTTTGCTCCTTTTGCATTGTACTAAAACATTTAACACTCAAGTAGTAAATACGAGCAAATTGCGAATAAAAACAGGCAATTTTGCAAATATTTTTTTCTACCTGGTGTAATTTTCACACGCAATGAGAATTAATTTTCACAACATATAATCACAATTTATAAGCGCAACCCGAAAAATGCACGCTAAAAAACATAAACGGAAGAGGCACAAATCGGGGGAAAAAAGGGCAAAATTTTACAAATAGTCGCAAATTGTTTTACCTACTTTTTTTCCCCACTGCACTTGTTTAGTACATAACCCCAAAAGTTGGCAAGCATATAGCTCTAGAGCTCTTAATACCCGGTCTCTACAATCCACCACAGTAACCGCACAATATCAAATATACAGCTACATGTTGAGCTTTTTTCAAGTAAGCCGACGTTCCAAACAGTGAAGATAATTCAACAGAACAAAATAACTCTCACCTGCCGAGGAAGAAGGCAATGTAAAATATCGAGCTGTTCAAGTTAACGAACTGGAAAAGGAACATTTTCAAGGCAAAGCTATTTTCCCATTCCGAATCCGTTCTTGGGTGCTCTAGAGGCAACATAGCAATTTCCAATTATTTATTATGATACATCACCGCAGTACGTAGGATATTTGGCGTTCTGACTCAGCCAGATTTATTGCGGAATGCTGGACGGTCCTGATCAAAAGAGGAAGGCATTAACCCAAACCAAACCCCCTATCCCTAAACCTATCCCCGATCCCTAAACATAACCCATAACACTCAACCAGCCATTTAGAAACAGCTGCGCTGAACAGGTCGTGCTGAATCATCCCATGCTGAGTCAATACGCATGGTACTATGAGAATGACTGCCAGTATATACATTAATCATAAAATATAATGCCTCTGGAGCTGGTTTACAAGATCTACCTGCTCTTATCTGAGCTCACCCACGCTATTTATCTTGAGCAGGGTATTGCTCATGGTAATGTGAGTGTACCATTTATGCACTTTGCACTATTATATCATTGCACTGATATACTACACTATTATTGTTTTTGTGTTTTTTTCCCTTTGCATAATATCTGAGCATTTCGTCTCATAGAAAAGGGTAATGATCTTTTTTTCTAGTGTTGGTCACTAGCGCACATGTTCACTTTATTGTATTTGTTTTCACTGGTTTGCTAGGAGTGAGACACTAGCTGTGCACAAGTGCTAGCTTACTCCATCACAGTTATTGGCGCAGTATACTGTATTGTTTGTTTATAAAATATAATGGGCAGCTATGGAATTTTTAACCTGTACCATAACAGTGTACAATGTGCAGTTTTCGTAGACCAAAGTTTATACTAATATTAAGAAACTCCAATATTTAAGGGTTACTAAGGCGACAAATACTAATTGTAACGCTTAATGCAGGTACATTGCTAAAAAAAAAAAAACACAAACACATTAAAACAAAATGGTAGGGATAATGCAACCAAAGGAGTTCTGTGCCATGGGGGGAAGAGCTACCTACAAGACATCATTGGAAAGAAAGGGGATCAGGGGCATCCTTAATTAAAGAGAAAGATGTTTTTAATTTTTATTGTTAGTATTTTACCCACCTAAATTAGTTAGAAGATAGGCAACCTTTTCATATACCTAAAAGGTAAAGAGAACACATTGTAAATTATTCAACAGATCAGTAAATTGAAATTCTCAACAGCCTGGATGAATATATCCATCTGCTCCAACACACTGTACATTCCCTTTTTTCAGTTTGGTCCTTTACACATATTGCTGTTTTTATTTTTTTACAATGTGCCTAACTCTTGCAAGTGCTGTATAAATACCTGCGGTAAACATCTCGGGGGAGGGTACAGGTGGCTTCCGATAATAATATATTCTAAAACCACTGTATCACCTAAAAATGGTTTTTAAGGCAAATTTAGAGAACAAAAAAAAAAAAAAAAAAAAAAGATCTATACATTGTGTTAGCAAAATTTCAAGCAAATGCCTAAATTTGGATAACAATGAGTTTTAAATGTGTCTGGGGAGTCTCCTGCTTATGACATCACACGTGGACTGATATGCAAATGAACTGCTTTTCAATGGATAATGTATCCTTTGCATATCAAGCTAAGTTAATGCTACTCCAGTTTTAGAAAATAGTTTTTGTAAAAGAGATATATAATAGTATTTGTAAATCATTACAAAAAATATATATATTGTTACATTTACTTGCAATCAGCTTGCCCTCTATATGTATATGTATGCATTTACATGTATATTCCATATTGAGGCATGCACTAAGATATTCATTGAGGGATGAAAGACATGTGATAACTTACAACATTGAGGGACATGATAATCATGAAGTTGATGCAAACTCCAGTGCCAGACGTTGCAAACTGCCAGTACTTCTTGATAAAATGCCATTTAAAGGATGCAAACTGCTCCATGGCCACCAGACGGTATACCACCACTGCAAAGACTGCCGTAAGCACAAGTGAGATCTGAATGTCAAGAGGCAATGCAATGAACTGATTAGAAATGCAACAGGCCTGGTATTATTACACACATGTACCAATTCTAAACCCCCCCCCCCCCCCCCGTTACATTTAAATATTTAATTCATGGGTGAAACTACCAGTGCAGCTGGTTCAATACAATGGGGCAAGGAAGTTGAAGGGGCCAGAAGCATGCTGAACCATACAAGTGACCTCTGGTCCTTGCAGTGTTTCTGCCCTAAATACTACTTGGCTTATGAGATCAGATGCCGGTGCATGCTGGGAAGAGAGGTGAGAGCGGTGAGCCCTGGTCCCCATGATGCTTTAGATGCCTAAACCAGGGATACCTTTGGTAATCCAGGTGTTGTTAATTACATCTCCCATAATGCTCTTGCAGCCGTAATTTTGGCAAAAGCATCAAAGGGAAATGTAGTCCACAACATCTTGAGTTCCAAAGGTTGCTTATATCTGTCCTAAGGGATATATACCGCCCAATAGATTGGCTTATAAGAAGGATATAGAAGGAAATATGGCTTCCCACGTAGGCAGAAATGTTATTTTTCAGCCAGAACAAAAGAGACCATCATTTTTTTTTAGTATAAGATAAGATACACTACAATGTGACTTGAGACATCTACTTGCAGACCAATATCCTCCGGCTTGAAAACAAAGTAAGAGAAGAAGATAAAATACATGTAGACAAATTACCATGAAGAAGATTCCTGACACTGACACCATCAGCCGACTGAGCTTGTCACTGAATGGCTGGAAAGGTTCGGGTTTGCCCGTGATTGGGTTAACCCTTTCCAGTTTGGAATATTTTGCCTCAAATTGTGGACGCAGCTCTTCCTGTAAGGGACCGGGGAAAAAAAAAGAAAGAAAGAAAGAGTCAATTATTCAATAAAGAGACAATAATGACTCAACTTAAACTCACCTGGAATTATAAAGACCTTCCAGAAAAGATTGCATTCATAGGCATCGTCTAATTTTTAAAAACTTTTATTGCGTCAGAAAATCTGCATTTAACAGTGCAAGTTGGGCTGCCATTTTTATACCATTGTACTCTGGCACACCTCTCATAGGGCCTAGGTTCAGTGTTGTATTTCTGCCTAGGGTGGGAGACTGAAGGGAGGGGGCATCGACAGATTATGACAGTAGAGCAAGTGCAACCACTGTTGGTGGTACATCCTCCCTCACTGCCTTCAAGGACATCTGAGCTGCCCCCACTAGGTCACCAGGGAGCAATATGGTGCAATGGAAGAGGAATGTAGGGCAATCTGGAGAGGAAGGTTTATATGAGTTTAGACAAGACTAAGGCAGCACAAAACCTTAATACATCATTGCCTTGTTCAGTGGGTTAAATCTGATTTTGGACCCATGTCCCACCATAACAGGACCACATCTCACTTTCCGAGAACACTGGTTGAAACTATTTAAAAAGTGTTGGTGTGCATTCTGAGAGGGCACTCTCCGTTTTCTTGGAACCATCATGTGTTGTGACATCAAGGCACATAGGTGCTAACATCACCCGCCCCCCCAACTAGATCAGGCAGCGTTAGGCAAGGTAGTCCAGGAGGTAAAAATCCCTGAAATTCAAGGGGGGGCTACATTTGTTAAAATAATGAGGAAGCATTGGACATGTGCAGTGAATTTGGTACCACACACACACACACACACACGTAGGTTTCACAATCAATGTAGACTGTACGAGAGCCTGGGGATACCCATTTCAAACCAAATGAAGGAGGGAGGAAACGTCTCGGAGAAGAAACCCTCGATTCATTTTAAACAATGAAAGATATTTGATATTTGTTTAGTCATGGTATGGGTAAGTTACATTTGTGTTCTAAAGATTTGGAGATTATGTTCTAACAATGACGTGACCATGTTCTTACCTCTTCATCCTCCCAGTCGATGAGATCCCAGTCATACGTGAGAACGGCTCTTCTTCTTTTCCAGAACTCAAGGAAGACGGTAGCTGAAAGAAGAACAGTTATTTTCATGAATTGAGCAGTTGGTAAAATTTAAAACAAAGACTTTCTAGAACAGATATTAGCAAATTACCAAGTTGGTACATTATACGTAAGGAAAATAAAAAGTCCTACTATAGAATAATGTGCAGTTTTAATTGAGTTACAGAACAGGTATCATTGATGGTCCAGTAGCATGAATATCTCATCTGTCCCCTATACAGTGGTGTATCTTGATTTTGTGCTGCCCTAGGCAGACAAAATCCGGGCACCCCCCTACCCAAGCTGCACACCCACGTTACACACCTAAGACATGCCCCATCATTCAGACTCACATCAAGCTCACACTCCCATCACACTCAGTCACACACTCCTACTCCCATCACACTCAGTCACACACTCCTAATCCCATCACGCACACTCCGACTCCCATCACACTCAGTCACACACACTGTCTCCCATCACACACACTCTGACTCCCATCACACTCAGTCACACACACTGTCTCCCATCACACACACTGACTCCCATCACACACACTCTGACTCCCATCACACTCAGTCACACACACTGTCTCCCATCACACACACTCTGACTCCCATCACACTCAGTCACACACACCGTCTCCCATCACACACTCTGACTCCCATCACACTCAGTCACACACACTGTCTCCCATCACACACACTCTGACTCCCATCACACTCAGTCACACACACTGTCTCCCATCACACACACTCTGACTCCCATCACACTCAGTCACACACACACACACACACACTCTCCCATCAGCACTTACCTTTCCTTGGTGGCTAGTGGCAGGCAGCATGGTCCCTCCATGCTGCCTGTTCGGCTTCCCGGCGATTGTGCCGACAGGTCACGTGACCGGGCGCGCGTATGACGTCAGCGCGCCCGTCACGTGACTGTCGGCACTTCCGTGTCGGCACACTGCACGGGGAGCCGAACAGGCAGCACGGAGGTTTCTCTGTGCTGCCTGTTCGGCTCCCCGTGCAGCCTGGCAGGCAGAGCGTTGGTGAGGGGGGATCTTTCGATCCCCTCTCACCTCGATCTCTGCCTGCAAGCACGGTCTATTTTTTTTTTTTTTTTTTTTAAAGGGCCGGATTTTTTTTTTCATTTTTGTTTTTGCCGCCATAGGCATCCGCCTAGGATGCCTCGCGGTAAATACCGCACTGCCCCTATACATGGTTCATAGGTGTTGGAGGTGAAGAAGATGTAAAAAAAAAAAAAAAATAGAATGTTGAAAAGGTGCAATTTCCTGTAGTAATGAGTATAACAGCCATATAACCAAAAGTGGGTGGAGCTGAATATGTAGTGGGCGGGGCTAAGCAACTGGTTCCTATTTATTAAGTAGGCTGGGTATCTTATCTGGAGCATGAGGATAAAATCAGGCATGTTCCTCCTTGTTTATGTGAATATAAAAACTATCAGTAATCTATTTTCTCATTTCCATTTCTTTTCAAAGAAACCCATCACACCAGAAACTAGTAAACATACAATTTTTTTTCCATTTGCTTAGATTACAGAGGTAGCCCACCTTCGGCACTCCAGATGTTGGGGACTACATTTCCCATAATGCTTTTACAACCATAATGCTTGCGAAGCATCAAGGGAAATGTAGTCCACAACATCTGGAGTGCCGAAGGTTGCCTACCCCTGGCTTAAAAATGTAAAAAAGGCCATTCCCTCATACAAAGCATCAAAGCTAAGAAACAGTATTTTCATGTAAAAAAGAGCATTAAAAAACCCAAACGTGGAAAATATCCCCCAGATTTTGCAGCAGTCCAGGACTGTTTCATTGCAGAATATAGACCAGAGGCGTGCATATAAGAAGAACAAAAAATAAACATATATGGTGCAGAGTGTATCAAACACAAAGGCTCCTCCTAAACAATGTTTAAGTGATACAGTTACTACTTTCAATAGAAAATGTTTAATTATCATGCTAAGTCAAAAGCTAATGTCATAAACAGGAGATACTACATCTAGGGTGGCGTTTAACACACAGGGACTGTATCACCTAACCATTGTTTTTACGGTGTATGTAGAGAATAAAATATGATTGAAAATGATCTATCCATTGCCTTAATTTGGAGATTTTTTTTTTTACATGTGTCTGTAGAGTCTCCTGTTTATGACATTACCTGCTGATATGCAATGTATAGATCAAATTCAATTATTTGCATTCTCTACATTAACAGTATAAGTTAGAGTAAGGGGACACAGTCCCTTTAATCTACGGCTATCATAATAAATGGAATGTGGACTAAGAGCAGAATCTGGGAATCGAAACTAGTCTTCACTGCTATGACATGTGAATTCATTTCCTTCTCTTTCAAAAGAATGCGTGATAACATACTCCTGTCGAACGTAGGTTACAGACTTTGGAACGTAACATGAGAGGTGAAGAACAACTGCCCACACTCAGGAAAGTGTAAACATTCTCAGCCATGAACACACTTGATGCAACTTTTGCAATGTGAAATGTACAGTACGTCCAGGGGATATAGAGGGTAATGTAGAAGGGTCTGGTGGGGATAAAAATGGAAGAAGGGGTATGTTCAGTAAAAGGTGAGTTAAGGTGAGACATCGTATTGGGAACAATGAATTTGTGGGTGTGGGTGGTCTCTCATATTGGATGAGCATGTAACCGTTGACAAGGCACACCCCTTTGACAAGGTGAAAGACGGGAAAGTTAGGGTTTGGTAACTGGCTTTAGACCTTGATTAAGGATCAGGGATTAGTTATTGGTTAAAAGTACCATCACAATTGCTCTGAACTCTTCATATTGGAACCATACAACTTACCCAGCTAGAACACACATAGCCAAACTCTGCCCAAACCCCTCTCTGGAACCAACCATCCCTAATACTGTACTACCACTACCTAATTTGACCGATTCATTTCCCTTTATGTGGCTCATGTCCCCTACTCATTCAAGAATATAAGCTTTCGAGCAGGGCCCTCTACCTCATGTCTGTTCTTCTTCGTCTAACTTAGCATGTCTCCATCTATACATTGCACCTAGCGCTACATAAATTGTTGCTGCTTAATAAATAAATGTTAATGTTGACTTATATAGATCTTATTTGGGGTGTTTAATGCACCTTCGTTTGTTCTTCTCAGTGGATATACAGCAAGGATTTTATTAGTATGTCAAAAACGTTGAGTGGAATAGGAAAGTCCTTATTAGTGCCGTACCCCCTTTTTTCATTTCAATCTCTGGGTCTCTCCGCTGGGGTTTGTGCCTAAGAAGAAGGCAGGTACATTTTTCATCATTCTTCATTTGTCAAACCCTGAGGGTGACTCGGTGAATGATGGCCCTGAAGTTGGTAAGGTGGCTTGCAAAAACTGACATTATGTCCTTGTCCTTCTGTCATGTGTTGGTCATGATTACCATCTTGAAATCTCTCTAGAGTCAGGTTGTTCGGCTCTATCAGCATTGACCGGTGTTGCCTTTGGCTTTAAGATCCTGGTTCCCATTTTGTTGTGCGCCTACTGCCTCCATCCGAGGAACAAGAGCATCACCTTTTTTTGTGCTTCTTTCATTCTATCGTTTTTGGTGCATTCTGTGACCCTTCATATGGTCCGCAACTTTCTTATTCTTTTTAAAAAAAAACTGTTTTACTGCATGCTGATGTTTCCAGTTTTCTTCACTGTTTAAGAATTGTTTAGCGGCTTTAGGCCTTCAGTCAAAATTGTACAGTATTCCCTTGAATTGGTGCTGCCATGGATGTTGGTGCTTGCCGGCATCTCAGAAGCGTCTGTAAAACATCTAAGTTGTTGCGGCGCATCTTGTTACCATTCCTATGTTTATTTCTCAGTGTATACACTATAACTTGCATTCATTGCTTTCCTCTTTCCTTCAACTTCCGGTACCCCGTGTGTGGATTCTTGACAATTCTTTTGTATTCAAGGATGAGCAGAGGTCTTTGATCCGGCCCAGTAGAAGTGACCTTAGGATCGACCGGGATCAAGGATCATTGGTTCTGCTCTGGATTCAGACACTGCCCTTTGCATTGGGCATCAGAAGCCAACAATGTAGGTTCAGTTAACACTATTGATGTCATTAACAAAATCTGTTACGATTTTCTTGGTTTGCTGCTCTCCTGTGTTATTGCTTGAGGTTGGTTTTTAACATGTGGTGAATGGATCCAAGTGTGTGTTAAATGGTGATTTTATGATGTTTTATGTATCTGGCTAAATGGATATATCATTCTTTGGCTGTTCCCACCCCACCAAATAAGTACCCTATTTGCTCGAATATAAGACAAGGTTTTTTTCAGAGCAAATGCTGAAGTGTCGGGCAGCATGGAGGATGTCTGCATGATACGTGCAGACATCCCCCGGCTGCCCCCACTAGCCACAAGGGAGCAAAAAACAGGTGAGGGGGAGGGAGGGAGAGGGGGGAGAGAAAGGCGAGGGGGGGCAGAGAAAGACAAGGGGATGGGGGCAGAGAAAGACAAGGGGATGGGGGCAGAGAAAGACAAAGGGAGGGGGGCAGAGAAAGACAAGGGGAGGGGGGGCAGAGAAAGACAAAGGGAGGGGGGCAGAGAAAGACAAGGGGAGGGGGGCAGAGAAAGATGAGGGGGAGAGAAAGACAAGGAGGGAGAGAGAGAGAAAAGTTTGGGGGGAGAGAGACAACGCAGGGGGGTGGAGAGAGAGGCAGCATTGGCACAATAAATACAAGAAATGCATTTGTTTAATATCATTTTTATTGAATATTAAAAAGTAATTTACATGTTAATATATACAAGTTAAACTTTTTTCCTATAGGGTAGTCTTATATTCAGGCTTTTAGTTTTTTTCCTAAAGGAATATCCAAAGTTTGGGGGGTCGTCTTATAATCAGGGTCGTCTTATATTTGAGCAAATACGGTAATAAAGTTTATATTTTTTGTGCTATTTAAAAAAGAAAACATTTTAAATGCACTTAGTCTGATTTTCTATGTGAAGTTGGGCTCTGACTTGCCCTGCGCCCTCCGACTTGCAGTGCGCCCTCTGACTTGCCTGCGCCCTCTGACTTGCCCTGCACCCTCGACTTGCCCTGAACCCTCCACGTGGCAGTCACTTAGCTGCCATCTTTGTTTTAAAGCGGCACTAAATATGGCTGACACCTTTTCTACCAGCCATGTTATTGACTCCATAGACTTACCACTGGCCTCAAGCCATTTTGTTACCGGTGTGCTGGTAAGATACCGGCTTCCTGGCAACTCAAAGCAGTAGTGGCATTGCAAGGATGGAAAGACAGATGACAAAACAATGAAAAAGGTGTATTATTTTGTATACTTCTACACTTCCACATAGCAAGGTAAGAGAAAAAAAATAAAAGCAGTTTCTAGACTCGAGTGGCTCGGTCACTGTGTTCGTCATAGTGACGTGCCTAAACTTTCATAAATAGATATCCAAACTCTGCCCTGCAGCACACACCCTCTCACTGCCAGAGAGTATTGCACAACAGGGCAACTCACGGGAATCCTCATTAGAATGGGTTAACACTTTCATCGTCGGGAAAGAATTCAGGCTCCAAAAAGGCTTTAAACTGACACAGGCAATTAGCTGAATACTGGTTTGTAACATCGCAAAAGCTTAATTGAAAATAGAAATCACGTCGGCTTTGAAACTGCAAAACTAGTGAGAGGCTTAGCGGAAATACCTGTTCCAGATACTATTACACTGACAATATAACTCAGCAGTCCTTTGGTAAAGTATTTGCACAAGCTTGTTTATGAGTATAGGTCTAATTGACCTTCAGTTGGGCAAATGAATATGAAATTTAAGACTATTAACAGACTGGAACCTGTATGTGAAGGATTGCCAAACGCCTTGTGTGACACAGTCACACAGGCAGCGGGGGCATGTTGGGCCAATTGGTTAAAGTGGCCCTTAGTGCAACACATTGTCTGATGACATCACTAGAGGGACAGGAAATTCCATTCATTTGAATTACATTATTCTCATTGGTTCCTGCAGCAAAAAAAAAAAAAAAAATGTATACTGACTTTTACTCAGCTAGTGTGGGCAGTCCTGATTTCTTGCAAACTGCTATAATTTCAAAATTTCATGTAGCTGCAATTATTTAAAATTTTAAGCAATGCACATTAATATGCATTAACATTTGGAAGATTTTGGGCACCAGACAGCCCCTTCAAGTTGCCTTCAAGTGAGAGATTTTTTTTTTTACTGTATAGTCAATAATGGTATAATAATTCTGTACACAAATGAAAAAAAAATGAAAAAAAAAGCAGCAAAGCCGCACACTCCTATTATCTGCTGGATCATCTGGCGTGAGTGGGCTTTCATTCACAGTAAGGGGTTTGATTTCCTGAAATGAATATCACGTCAACCTCAGCAATACTCACAACCCTTTCTTTTTCACTCTCAATTGTTCAACGGCCTCTCACATTCCGCCTAGTGCTTTGCACTCAAGCATTGGCCATAATAGGCTGATTCAGGTAGCACATTTTCTATGGCTCTTGAATTACACGGCTCAGCGCATTTTTGTTCAGAGAAAGGGCAACACTTGAGGCAGGCTCTTTATGATGCATGCATTCCTGAGACTGATACCACTGAAAGTCACACAGCCAGATCATAATGATTACAGTCAGTTTGTTTTCGAGGAGTCTCATTTGATGATGAAGCCAGTCTCATTATGACATAGCGCCTTTGAGTTCCAGTGGGATGCAAAATACAGTTCCTAAATTACTAAGAGTGGCGCATGTACTTATATATTTTATGTGCAAAACTATTTTTGCGCTTTGCTCCTATTGCAATGTACTAAACATTTAACACTCAAATATGAGCAAATTGCGAATAAAAACATTTTTTTCTACCTCTTTTGATGGCGCTCGCTAAAAGCTGGTGTAATTTTGACATGCAAATAAGAATTATTTTTTACGAAATATTCGCAAAACTCTTTAGCGTGCGCAGATATAATCGCAATTTATTAGCGCAACGGTAAAAATGCACGCTAAATAAAAATAAACAGAAGAGGCGCAAATCAGGAAAAAAAAAAAGCAGAATGTTACAAATAGTCGCAAATTGCTCCTTACCTTATGTTTTACCTACTTTTATTCCCACTGCACTTGTTTAGTACATGACCACCTAAAAGTGATAGATGGTAATGGATTCTCAACTGACTAGCCAGAGGCTAATAGAATTCTTATGAGGCTACCAGGCTGGTAATCAAGGGATGTAGTTATATATATAAATATAATTTATATAGTTATAAAAATCTTTTGGAGGTTCATTTAATTATGTGCATGTTGAAATTATCTTCATTTTCCCTAACTTGAAGTTGGTGGTTCCCCCCCCCGGTACTTTATAATAGATACAGTCATACCCGCCCAAATCCCAAAACTAGGGGCTTTTTTTCAGTAAAGGATGGAATTGTAGGGAAGTCCATCCATAAGGGTTAAAATAGCTGCAATTGTAGTATAGCGCAATTATGCGATATTTCCAACTCAACTATTTTGGCCTTATGTTTGCAGTTCCCTTCTCAATTCCCTGCAACTCCCTTTTTTTTTTTTTTTTTAACAAAGCCCCAGGTCTCGTGGTCGCAGCTGGGACAGAGCCATATAGAGTGGGATGATGTGTTATTATGTGAACATACTTTAAATTCAATATCGCTCATGCATAGGCAGTAGCCATGCTAGTAGAGTCCCAAATTTGATTGCATATAGCACCCCCTCCCTCCCCCCCTGTCCTGTCAAACCCAGTTGGAAATCATGTACACTGATCAGATTTTTTTGTGACATCACCGGAGCGGATTCTCCATATATGCTAGGGGTGCGCTGAACTCCTAACATGGAGCAGCCACGCTGTGTATTTCTGGGGTTTGTGTTCTCCCAACAGAGAGCACACGACAAACCGCGGAAATACATCCGTGAGACGGACGGCAGCTCCGAACATTCGTATACTTGTAGTGCATGTCGTATTGGCAACAGAGTTAGTGACTCTGTTGCCGAATTCACAGCTGCCGTCGGCCCCTCGGATGCATCTCGTGTATTACCAGGGGGGTTTGTGTGCTGGCAGATGAGACACATCGTTACCCCGAATGACAGGTCTGCTGAGGGGCACGATACACCCCTGCTGGCATGTCCTTTGCTGGAAAAAAGGGTTAAATGCAAGGTTTCATTTTGGATATGTCTAATGTTAATCAAATTAATAACTGTCATCACAAATTGGTTGTGTGAACCATGGTATTAACTGTAATGGACGGTCTTACCCATGATTACAGACCAGTATAACCGGATGTGTCTATTTTAGGACTGGTGGGTTTAGCTTTAAGAAACAATTAGCAAGAACAACACAAACTTGTTTCTGGGGAATTTCCTAGTTTAATTCATGAATTTCGACAAGGTCCTCACTACAGGGGAGAGGAAACCACTTTCCAGACTGAATACTAAACTTCACTAGCGAGAAGACACCATTCGCAGGCGCTATGACAAGCCGCTTTTTTTCTTGCAGAAAGAGTCCTAATCATGTTATTAAAGGCTTTTTTTTTTAAATGAGGGAAATGCAGGGAATTGAGAAGGAAATTGCAAACTAGGGGTCAAAGTAGCAGAGTTGGAAAAATGTTCCCATCCGGCTATACAAATTCTGCAATTGTTGGACTTAAATTTTATGTTTCGTTCTCAAATCCCTCTTGTCAAAAATAAAGCCGGATATAAAGTATATGATAAGCGCATGGTCTTTGGGTAAATAATGAATGCAATTTTAATACAATCTTAAAAAAATCAATGAGAAGGAATTTCTGTGAAGTCAGATAACTCTCCACATTGTAAAATGAGAAATGTGAAAAATGTACACACCTTACTTTTGTATTTGGCCCATTTTTTTTTGGTCATTTTTTTGGTGATGTGTTTCTCTGTTTGGTTTCATGTTTAGAAGCATCCCTCCCTCTATCCCGCCGGGTGGTCCAGTGTAAAGGAAGATCTGTGTACTCATGAAGAGGGACATTACAGGGAGTGCAGAATTATTAGGCAAGTTGTATTTTTGAGGATTAATTTTATTATTGAACAACAACCATGTTCTCAATGAACCCAAAAAACTCATTAATATCAAAGCTGAATATTTTTGGAAGTAGGTTTTAGTTTGTTTTTAGTTTTAGCTATTTTAGGGGGATATCTGTGTGTGCAGGTGACTATTACTGTGCATAATTATTAGGCAACTTAACAAAAAGCAAATATATACCCATTTCAATTATTTATTTTTACCAGTGAAACCAATATAACATCTCAACATTCACAAATATACATTTCTGACATTCAAAAACAAAACAAAAACAAATCAGTGACCAATATAGCCACCTTTCTTTGCAAGGACACTCAAAAGCCTGCCATCCTTGGATTCTGTCAGTGTTTTGATCTGTTCACCATCAACATTGCGTACAGCAGCAACCACAGCCTCCCAGACACTGTTCAGAGAGGTGTACTGTTTTCCCTCCTTGTAAATCTCACATTTGATGATGGACCACAGGTTCTCAATGGGGTTCAGATCAGGTGAACAAGGAGGCCATGTCATTAGATTTTCTTCTTTTATACCGTTTCTTGCCAGCCACGCTGTGGAGTACTTGGACGCGTGTGATGGAGCATTGTCCTGCATGAAAATCATGTTTTTCTTGAAGGATGCAGACTTCTTCCTGTACCACTGCTTGAAGAAGGTGTCTTCCAGGAACTGGCAGTAGGACTGGGAGTTGAGCTTGACTCCATCCTCAACCCGAAAAGGCCCCACAAGCTCATCTTTGATGATACCAGCCAAACCAGTACTCCACCTCCACCTTGCTGGCGTCTGAGTCGGACTGGAGCTCTCTGCCCTTTACCAATCCAGCCACGGGCCCATCCATCTGGCCCATCAAGACTCACTCTCATTTCATCAGTCCATAAAACCTTAGAAAAATCAGTCTTGAGATATTTCTTGGCCCAGTCTTGACGTTTCAGCTTGTGTGTCTTGTTCAGTGGTGGTCGTCTTTCAGCCTTTCTTACCTTGGCCATGTCTCTGAGTATTGCACACCTTGTGCTTTTGGGCACTCCAGTGATGTTGCAGCTCTGAAATATGGCCAAACTGGTGGCAAGTGGCATCGTGGCAGCTGCACGCTTGACTTTTCTCAGTTCATGGGAAGTTGTTTTGCGCCTTGGTTTTTCCACACGCTTCTTGCGACCCTGTTGACTATTTTGAATGAAACGCTTGACTGTTCGATGATCAGGCTTCAGAAGCTTTGCAATTTTAAGAGTGCTGCATCCCTCTGCAAGATATCTCACTATTTTTGACTTTTCTGAGCCTGTGAAGTCATTCTTTTGACCCATTTTGCCAAAGGAAAGGAAGTTGCCTAATAATTATGCACACCTGATATAGGGTGTTGATGTCATTAGACCACACCCCTTCTCATTACAGAGATGCACATCACCTAATATGCTTAATTGGTAGTAGGCTTTCGAGCCTATACAGCTTGGAGTAAGACAACATGCATAAAGAGGATGATGTGGTCAAAATACTCATTTGCCTAATAATTCTGCACTCCCTGTAATAAGGATGCTGCAGAAGGCATCATACCAGGCGCTCATTAATACAAGATATAGATAGTAGCTTATTGCTAACCCCAAATTCAGCCTTGATCCCCCAGCCATTGGCAAAGTAGCCAAGGAGAATGCGTTTCTTTAGGGTCTACGCAAAGAGAGACTTGCAGGGAACTGAGACAGGAATTTCAAACTTCAGGACCAAAGGAGCTGAGTTGAAAAAATTAGTTTTTCCCAAGTCTGCTAATTAGGCCTTAAGTTTAAATTCCCATCTCAACTCACTGCAGTTCTCTCTTTATTGAGTAGACGCTTATTTGTATTCCAGTTGTATACACACAAAGCTGGTCAAATCTTCTACCAAGAACAAAATTCAATCTGTGTGTTCTACTTGAAACAGAGATCTTTTTCAACATAGGCACAGATCTCCTGCTCCCTCATACAGCAAATGACTCTTAGTGAATGTAAAGAGCTTTATTCCATTTGTTCCAGCCAGAAAGATACTATAGTTCTGATCAGCAAGGTATAGAGGGCATCTCTCAAATGATCAACAAGATCCTGTTTGGATTACTTTAACTAAACTAGAAGCTAGAGAGACTTGTCCATAACTATTTTTTATTCGTTTTTCATACTGAATATTAATTCATATGTGGAACACAAATAAAATATAATTGCCTATACGGAAAAAAAAAAGACAGAATAGAATAAGTATATAAGCCATGTAAACAACCTTTCAAATTTGTTCTATTCATGACAGTCAACGAAGAGACTTTTATTCAATTGTCAAATATAACTATATATATTAAAAAAGCCTAACCGGTCTTTCCAGCTGCATAGTTGCCAACATCGGCCATGTCTCCAGGGGCACATATTTGTTCCTCATGCTGCTGAAAGAGAATGCAAAGTGCAGCCCTGCAGCATGTAGGATGGATATACGCACAGACAGAATCACATTAATTAATCAGGGTGGAGATCTCATAGGACCTACCATGATTAATTAATTGGATTGTCTCTGTGCGTATATCCATCCTACATACTGCCGGGCTGCACTCTGCATGCTCTTTCTGCAGCATGTGGAACAAATATGTGTCCCTGGAAACATGGCCGATGTTGGCTACTATGCAATTGTTGCAAAAATCTTTAATGACCAAAAGCTATTAGGCTGTATAAATGGTAACTTGTAAAATAACTCATCAGTTCTTTGCCTCATCCAACAATACAGACACGTTCTAGTTTATTTGTTCTAGGCTGAAGTGAAATTGGCTCAAGCGAGTTTACCTGACAAAAGACGTGGGTTCCTTTAAAGGGAATGGTACATAGGAGTGATGCAGACAATAGCAATGCGTAAGATTAGATGGTAGTAATCAGGGAATCAGGTCAGTCCGGTTCTCAGGTGCTCTGTTACCTGCAGAGAACTCAGCCCCACCTACTGTACGTTTCATTCTGAATTACGCTCCTTTCAGATGAGCACACTGTGTCATTCACCTGCTACCTGCCTTTCCCTCTGGACTATCCCACAACACACACCTGCCAATATTACAAGGTAAGACATTTATTCTGTATTCGGTTACATCTGACCAACACGCGTGGGGATGTAGGTAATATCTAAGTAGTCCTCCAACTTAAAGGTCAGGACTATTTAACAAGAAAATTTACTATGTATTTTTACAAAAGACAGAAACAAACGGTTTATGTGTTACAATTATCCTTACTGGAAATTATGTATTAATGATGAATTAAGATTTTATTAAGTATTTTAAGAATTTTTTTTTTTTTTTTACAATATTTTACAACCTACATGTGCTGAAGTAAAATGAAAAGAAATAGATATAGGCGGCACTTTACAGATAACTGTTTTTGTTTACTTTTTTTTTTATCATTTGTTTGCAGAAGGTATGGCTCGCGGGGTTTTCATTTTAGCAATAGCGGCAAAGTGTGTTTTGAAGTGATTTAAAACTCCATAAAGTGGAGTGAAATCCGATCTGTGCTCTGGACAAAAAAAAAGAAAGTGTATGTCACAATTGTAGGTCTAGTTAAAGGACAATTAAACTTTGGTTTGTTAACCCTTGCTCCCAGAAGGAAAGCGAGGGTTAAAAAAAAAAAAAAAAAGTGTCCTGCTGGTCTGGAGCAAAGCCGATGTGTATCTCAATATATACGCACATGTTTTCTCTCTGCTGTGTCTCACAGCTGAGACACAGTAGGTCTGGAGGCTGGCGCTGGCACAATCACAGTGGGGGCTCATGTCTGATTGGGGTCTGCTTTTTCTGGGGATTTGAGAGAACCTCGTTTTTGTATGGGATCAGTAGAGGGGCCTAGTTAAAAGGACATTCCAACGTGTTTAACCCTTGATCCCTTCAAGGAAGCAAGGGTTAAACAAAACATGTCCTGGGACTTGTAAGTAACCCCGACGTGTATCTTAATAGATACACGCGGGGTTTACTAGCTGCTGTGTCTCACATGTGAGATACAGCAGTTTCTGGTTGCCCCGTTCTGACAGACGAATGCGAGGGTCTCTCACTTCTAGAGCAGAGAGAGACCCTCATTTGTGCATGGGATCAGCAGGGGCTACCTAGTTAAGGGCCCCCCCCCTCCTGCTGATCCCATGCAAATACGAGGGTCTATCCCTGCGCTAGCAGAGAGAGAGACAGTCGCCGACCAGACGGTGGCCTGCTTCCTATGGAACCATGGCAGCTGTCGGTCAGAGGATAAACTGGCGTGTGCTATCAAAAGTACTATCAAAAGTACACACCAGTTCATCCTCATACCAGGGACAACTAACTTTCCACTTGTGCTTCTATATTAGAAGCACAAGTGAAAATTAAAGTTTACTTGTCCTGTAAGGGGTATCCCAGCTGACTAACACCCAGCATTTGCTGTACGAGCCCGTAAGCCTTAGACAGCTAAACTGATTGATGTCTTCTTACTAGAACAAAAAGAAAACACAAGCATTGTATTATATTATTATGTCCTAGTAAAAAATATAACGGCAGAGTGACCATGCCTCACCTTGATAGACTTAAACATAGACTGTCTACTGACTACAGGCAGGAATGATAGGTAGAAGAGTTGAACTTAATGGACTTATGTCTATTTTTTTCACCCTAAATTACGATGTTACTAAAGAGTGATCTCAGATGGTATTTGCAAAATTCAGACATTAGTAGCTGAGCTTGTTTTTGCCTGATTTCTGCAACTCCCTTTAACCGCAGTTAACTGTTTAGTGAACAGACCTCCCTGTGAACCCGAGTGGTTTGCAGTTTATCAGCAGATATCGGTCTTCATTATTGTCATTTATTTGGATTGATCCATACCTTGTGCATTGATCAAGTATTACATGTGAGAAGAAAGTCTTACTGGGCAAATATAACCTCAGCGTGTGAATGTTTAATGAAAGAACTGTGTCTTTATGTGCAATACCGGATCGCCATGAGTTCCTTTTACTGTACACATAAAATCTAAATCAGTTTAATTCATTAATAAGCCACATTTTATTGGCTTTATTCAAGTTTCAGGCTTTAGGTTGGGTCTGCTATGGAGTTACCAATTAAGTGACCTAGCTTCCTGCAGAGGTGAAAGCGTGTGTTAAATTTATAGTTAATTAATAAGTGGGTTAAGGTTTCCTAACATGTCTCCATTTGACTTAAATGGTGAGTTGGTTCTGCGAGAACCTTCCCATCTCATCCCTTCCCATCTCATTCCATCCCAGCTCATCCCTTCCCATCTCATTCCATCCCATCTCATCCCTTCCCATCTCATGCCTTCCCATCTCATGCATTCCCATCTCATCCCTTCCCATCTCATCCCTTCCCATCTCATCCCTTCCCATCTCATGCCTTCCCATCTCATCCCTTCCCATCTTATCCCTTCCCATCTCATCCCTTCTCATCTTATCCCTTCCCATCCCTTCCCATCTCATCCCTTCCCACCCCTTCCCATCTTATCCCTTCCCTTCCCATCTCATCCCTTCCCACCCCTTCCCATCTTATACCTTCCCATCTCATCCCTTCCCATCTCATCCCTTCCCATCATATCCCTTCCCATCTCATCCCTTCCCATCTTATCCCTTTCCATCATATCCCTTCCCATCTTATCCCTTCCCATCATATCCCTTCCCATCTTATCCCTTCCCATCTTATCCCTTCCCATCTTATCCCTTCCCATCTTATCCCTTCCCATCATATCCCTTCCCATCTTATCCCTTCCCATCATATCCCTTCCCATCTTATCCCTTCCCATCTTATCCCTTCCCATCTTATCCCTTCCCATCTCATCCCTTCCCATCTTATCCCTTCCCATGTCATCCCTTCCCATCCCTTCCCATCTCATCCTTTCCCACGTTATCCCGCCCCATCTCATCCCTTCCCATCTCATCCCTTCCCATCTTATCCCTTCCCATCTTATCCCTTCCCATCTTATCCCTTCCCATCTCATCCCTTCCCATCTTATCCCTTCCCATCTTATCCCTTCCCATCTTATCCCTTCCCATGTCATCCCTTCCCATGTCATCCCTTCCCATCTCATCCTTTCCCATGTTATCCCGTCCCATCTCATCCCTTCCCATCTTATCCCTTCCCATCTTATCCCTTCCCATCTTATCCCTTCCCATCTCATCCCTTCCCATCTCATCCCTTCCCATCATATCCCTTCCCATCTCATCCTTTCCCATGTTATCCCGTCCCATCTCATCCCTTCCCATCTTATCCCTTCCCATCTTATCCCTTCCCATCTCATCCCTTCCCATCTTATCCCTTCCCATGTCATCCCTTCTCATCCCTTCCCATCTCGTGCAAATAATAGCTGTAGCTATAAAAGTACAGGAGGATTGTAAATTGTTTTTAAACAAAAAATTAATGTGTTTTGCATACATTAAAAACATGTACAACATACAGAAAGTATGTTTTAAGTCTGTAGTGTCTCCTTTTTATGACATTATCTGGGGCCTGATATGCAAATGAACAGATTTTCAATTGGAAGCATTCAATTTGCATATAAGCACACAAGGTCATAAACAGGAGACACAGCCAACACATTTAAAACATATTCTAAACAAACATAAACAAACAAACAAAAAGGCCTCTCCTTCCTCTGATCTGTTGTAATTGCCTGTCAGACACATTTATTATACATAATTTAAAAAGAAATGGGCCACAATAGCCTGAACACCAAATTCATACACCCCATCCAAAAAAAGAACCCCCGTAGAAAATAATAGATCATAATTAAATGGTATTTTACACTCCCATGGCTTATGACAATGGAGTAATAGTATAGATATTTAAGTAAATTACCTACCAATAATTCTGTATACAGCAATCGTGCAGGCAAACCATACACGTGTTTGCCATTTACATCCTAACATTGTTCATGGGCAATTATATCTGATAATAGGGATAATAAAATATTTTAATACGACATTAATAATTACAGGTTGCTCTAATTAAGGTAAGCTAATTAAGGTGAGACAACTTTAAAATACCATGTGTTATTAAAAAAAAAATGAGATGGCTGTTGATCATTCAGCTAATGAATGACATCTCCCATAATCCTTTGCCATCCTGTGTGTCAGTATATAAATGATACCGCGTTATAATCCAGTCTGTGGAATCATATATGACCTCAGTTGTTGAGAGAGAATAGTTCACGTGGGATAAAGCCAGGGATAGACAAGGACACCAGTATATGGGGTCAAGGTCAATGAAGATCCATAGAACATCATTAAATTGTCCATCACCTTGTCCAGTATATTGGTCCATCATAAACAGTCTTGGTACCTACCCCAGCATAAAACGAAACAAGTACGCTGACCCTCTCGGTTTCAGGGCAGTGGTGTTGGAAAATAGATTCTGGGACTAAAATGCTTCATTTGTTTAAAAAATAAGTTATGTTTAATTGAAGAACATGTAATTTTGTGTCGGCAATCAGGTGTAGGCATTTTAAGTTGAAATTCTTTAACAAGAGAATACAAATCAACTGCCTTTTCGTGAGACATCTTTGTTTATATAGCTTTAGCAGGGGGCAGACATGTTGTAGAATCTTTGGTCAGTTGGATCCAATCTTTCTTCGTCATCAGATTCTAAACAACATGGCCTGCTTCCTGATAGAGCTATATGGAGAAAAGAGGGCTTAATAAAGTACTAAATGATATTTTCTCATGAAAGCAAAATGTAGGCATATTTAAAATGCCTACATTTTGGCGCATTCTTTCATGAAAGTGGTATGCCAGATAATCCATCCCCCCACACCAATAAATTACACAGACACAGGCACCGGAGTGGCTAGAAAGGTTGTTGGATTTATTTATCAGAAAATAAAACTAACAGCTTAACCCCTTCCCGTCCTTATGACGAGTTAACTCGTCATAAGAGCCGCCGCATTAGCGACCTTATGACAAGTTAACTCGTCATGCAGTCTAGCCGGCAGTGTGCTCCGTGGGCACCGCCAGCTAGTCTGCAACGGGTCCAGGACTAAGCCTCGCACCCGAGGCAAAGCTCCTGGACCCGATCGGTGGATTTCCAGGCATGTGATTGAGTCATCACCGCGATAACATGCAAATTAGATGGCAAAGTCAGTGTGTTCACACACTGCCTCTAATTCACTCTCTGTGCTTCACATTCTTATAGTGAAGCACAGAGAGTGCCCTGTAAGTAAAAATAAATTAATTAAATACTGAGGTTAAAAATTTTTTTTTTAAAAAATTAACCCTTTCATTGCTGATCACAGTTTTTAACTGTGATCAGTTTCCTTCCACTTTATGGCCCTCATTTAGGTTTTTTTTAACAGATTTTTTTATTTTTACAATTTATAAAGTTTTTTTTAATAAATAAAGGTAATTTTAATATATTTATTTAATAAAATTTAACCCCTGCATGCGTGTTGCATGATTTTTACTGATCTGACATCGCACTCTTCAGAGTTTTTTTTCTGTCTTTTTTGTTATGGGGGGTTTGGGAACCAATATTTTTCTTTTTTATTAGTTAGTTTATTAGGGGGGATAAGTGGGTTAGTGTTGCACTAGTTATGTAGGTTATTACTGGGAAAATAATGGGGAAAAACTTTTTTTTTTCCTCAAAAATTTCCTCTTTTATATTTATTTTTTAATACTAAAATGTAAATCATTTTTATGTATAGGGTATCAAAAGAAAGCTCTAACTGTCCTTTAAAAAACAACATATAACTTGTATGTGTACGTTAAATGAGAGAGAGGAAAATTATGTTTCAAAAACTGCGTATTAAAAATTGAAAAACGCTCTGGTCCTTGGCCCAGGAAAATCCCTGGTCCTTTAAGGGTTAAGATAGCTGTAAACATAAACAGGTAATAATATACAAGACCAAATGTTTAATAACAACCGGGTATCAATAAACTGTAACCATAGTAATATAAGCATTAGTTATCAAGAATATATAAGCGGTAGTGTGTCACTTGTCCTAGCCCACCTAGGACACGACCCCCGAGGATCTGGTGTAAGCGTAATCCCTGTCCTTGTCCTGATGCTACTGGTGTCGATATTATGCACAGTAGCCATACTTCACTCTCCCTGGGACGAGCCCATGGGGAGCCCGTGCAGATAGCTCCCACAGCTACTGCCGCCCGGGTTGGCCATACCCCAAGACGGCCTACCCCTGCACTGGCACCAAACCTCGGAGACCCCTGCACACAAGACAGAAAAAAACACTAAAAAGGGAAGCTAGGGAGGGAACTTGACATAATTTTTTCAAACAGGAAGTTTGTTTGTTATGCTTAACAATATATGCCTCAAGCGCAGCCCCTTATTGAGATACTAACCACCCCTTGCTGTGCCTTTACTGGTCACAGGATATGATAGACAAGGTGTGTTGTGATGCCTGACAACCCTTGTCATGATGGCCTTTTATATATTCTTTATTCCAGGCCAATACTATTAAACAGAACTTATTTTTTGCCAACAACTGTACTTTAATCTATTCATTTGCTTGCAATTCAGCCAATGTATTATTATGTAGATAATTTTGTTGGTGATGAAGTTCTTTTAGCCAGAGAAATAGAGTAGGAAATGCAAAAAAAGTATAACAAAAGGAGAAAAAAAAATTATCTACTGCGTTTTACTGACTTGAGAAACGTGAGATCTAAAAAAAGATAATGTCTTTGTTTAGTCGCAACAAAGAAATGGTTGCTTTTTCCAGTGAGTCATGATAAAGCAACGAATCCAACACATTAATAAGGTTTTGGTAAAACCAATGCACGTCCGCAGGATTTTTTTTTCAGGGATAGGGGCCAAAATATCCTTCCCACCTTTCCGTTCTCCCACTCCAATACCTTTTTATCTAATCCCTATTGTCTGCCTTTGTTGGCTCAGGAGAGGGGTTTCCCGGTGGGAGGCAAATTTTAGTTACCTTTTATATAGTTGCCAACATCAGCCATGTTTCCAGGGACACATATTTGTTCCACATGCTGCAGAAAGAACATGCAAAGTGCTCCCGGCAGTATGTAGGATGGATGTTCGCACAGACACAATCCAATTAATCAATCATGGTAGGTCATATGAGATCTCTACCCTGATTAATTTATTGGATTGTGTCTGTGCGTATATCCATCCTACATATAGCCGTGCTGCCCTTTGCATGCACTTTCTGCAGCATGTGGAATAAACATGTGTCCCTGGAAACATGGCCGATGTGGGCAACTATGCTTTTAATAGGAAAGTAGTCAGTAGTTTTCTAATTCAGCAACTTTGGCCTCAGGTAGGGTTGCCACCTTTTCTTCAAAAAAATACCGGCCTTGGTACTTTCTCCATAGACTTAACATTGGCCTGATGACAATTTTTTACCGGCCTGTTTTTTTTTCGTTACTAGACCACTTGAATGCCAGTTGGGTAACCCGTGACTTAACTTTATTTATTATGGGGAGTGCCAATGGAGGCGAGGCCGATTTTGGAGTAATTCCAAGAATTGCTAGGTGCTTTTATAATCAGTAGGCAGCTGTTTCTATAAGTAATGCATTGGACTAGAACATGAATAAAGCACGTTTGGCCTTTTATCATGCACAGTTAGATGAAGCCAAAAAGGTGTATTTAATTCAAGAGAGAATGGCAGGGAATTTCAAACTTTCAATTTCCAAAACTCTCCCATTCAGCTGCATTTCCCCTCCCTGGAAATTCAAGCCGGCCCACTAGGGCAGCAGCGAGGGAGGGGAGAAGCAGTAGGTTGCTCAGGGTAACTAGATATAGAGGGGCTTGTACTAAAAAAAACACAAATATATTTTACGTGCAAAACTATTTTTGCGCTTTGCTCCTATTGCACTGTACTAAACATTTAACATTCCAATAGTACATACGAGCAGATTGTGGATAAAAACGGGCATAATTGCGAATAAAAACAGGGAAGTTTGTGCATATTTTTTCTACCTCTTTTGATGGCACTCGCTAAAAGCTTCTGTCATTCACCAATTCTGTGGTTGCAATGTATTCTCTACCTATCTACTGCAGACAGGATTTAGGAATTAGAAATCATGATTTAATTGCAAGATGGCCACCTCCATCCCGACCGCCAGTCGTATCATCACATTCATTAAATATAGCTTGTTTAGATGAAAATTAAAATATTAAACTGGTTTATGTCACAACATTTTAGTTGAGAACAGTTTAAAATCAATTTACCTGTCTGCCATTCTTATATTTAATGTTCACATTATTATATATATCTTTTTTTAATTATTTATATCACTGGAAAACTTGTATTTAGGAGGATTTCTAGTAACATTTTTTTTTTTTTTAAATTTTGCAGATATTCCAATTTTTTTCTACCACAAAACAACTCACAATGTCCTGGTCCTCTAAAGAGGTGTTAGTCTCACTGCTGGTGTCAGTACTTTGGACAAGTTGCTATGGGGAAAGTACCACGTCAAGTACAGTTGGTGCAGCTATAAGCATGATGGCTGCTACTGGAAGTGCTATAAGCACAACTAGTCAAAGTCCGGTAAGTAGCCTCGTCACTACTACAGTAGGTGAGAGCTCTTCAACTACAAAGCTGAGTAGTAGCTCACCATCGGTAGTAACGTCTACAACATCTGTTATGACGACACCCAAACCTGAATCAACCCAAGGTGCCAACAATACAGCAGCTGAAAGCTCAACAACTGCTTTCCCAGCCACCACTTCTTCAGCAACTGTCAATACCGTGCAAACAACCTCATCAACAAGCAGCACCACTTTGGGAACTGTTCAAACGACTACCAACAACACTTCAGAGACAGCACTGACAACTACTAACATTGGCACAGAGACTACAGCGAGCAACAGCACAGAGACAACCCAGACAACAGCGAGCAACACATCTGAGACAACCCAGACTACAGCAAACAACACCACTGAGACAACCCAGACTACAGCGAGCAACACCACTGAGACAACCCAGACTACAGCGAGCAACACCACTGAGACAACCCAGACTACAGCGAATAACACCACTGAGACAACCCAGACTACAGCGAATAACACCACTGAGACAACCCAGACTACAGCGAACAACACCACTGAGACAACCCAGACTACAGCGAACAACACCACTGAGACAACCCAGACTACAGCGAATAACACCACTGAGACAACCCAGACTACAGCGAGCAACACCGCTGAGACAACCCAGACTACAGCGAGCAACACCACTGAGACAACCCAGACTACAGCGAACAACACCGCTGAGACAACCCAGACTACAGCGAGCAACACCACTGAGACAACTGCAAGCAATACTACAGACCTGACGTCTACCACAATGACATCAAACAGCAGTGACAGTGGGCAGCCTGAAAGTGCAAAAGGTGAAGATTTTATATTATTTTATTAATTACTAATTTATTTAAACACTATTTCATGTCTACCATTTTCCAATATTATTTTTACCCTGAAAGCCGCAGTTCAGCATTATGCGTCAGCCACTTTTTGAAGGCCTTTCAAATATAGGTCAGGCCTGTTAAAGAAAGACAGTGCTTCCGGTTGTGAAGCGATTTTTTTATCTTTTTTTAGCTCGCCAGCCAATATTTTGCCATTCCATCAGTGGGCAAAACTTTATCCGCAAATGCTTATTTCATCTGTTGTAGATTATCAGTTGCAATTTCCACCGTAATAACAACCAAATTCCTCCTCTGCTACTTCCCTCTTTTTCGAGGTGCAATGAAAACTTTATCCCTGGTGGTCTAGCACAGAGGCCTCCCTAAGTACAGGTTTCTGTGATAGTGCTCCCTCATGGCCATCCTACATGCACCTAGTCGTCGGTTCTCCTACATCTTTGAGCTTCCGCTGTGCTGTGGACTAGACATGTGCATTCGTTTTCGGACGAACGCATTTTCGTCCGAAAAGAGCATTTTCGTCCGAAAAGAGCATTTTCGTCCATTCGTCCGAAAAACGAAGAACGAAAATGCTAAACTAATGAAAGCCGAATGAACGAATGGTTAATAAACGAAAATCATTCGTCCATTCGTCCATTCGTGCTATTGGCATTCTATAAACATCAAAAAATAAAGGTTGTATCGGTGGTTTCTCCCGTGTATCAAATACTTTTTTACTATTGATTTTCTAGTCATAGTTTCAGTAGAATCAGCAACCTTTTGTCATATTTACACTTTCAGGAACAGGCAGCAACGCCGGTGTGGTACTTGGCGCTATCATTGGGTCAATTCTTGGAATTTCCCTGGTCTGCCTCGTGGCCTACTTACTGTTACGTGGAAAGAAAGCCAACTCTTTCGGCCACAGGAGACTTTACGAAGATATAAAGAATGAACCAGGTACTGTATGATAGAAACGGTAATATAAACATGTGAATGCGTTGATGGAACAAAGTATAGTTAAAAGGAGGTTAAATACTGAGACAAGAGGGTAGTCTTCAGCTAGAAGGTCAGTGTCTTAAAAGTAACATCATCAAGAGGCTATCTTAACATAATATATGGCCAAGGATATCATAAGGTTTGTACAGAAGGTGGAAGTAAGGGCAAACTAATTTGGCAGGGTGTTTTTTATCTGCTTACACTTTCTATATTTCTAAGCTTTGTTGTAGAAGCCTCATTTTTTATGAGCGCCGGTGGAATGTGGGTTTCTGACCACCGGCAAGAGCAAGCAGTACATATTGTTATATATTGTACGGGTTATTACTAGCAAAATAATAATTAATCCTGAATGTATTGTTTGTAACAGGATGCATGCAGTGCACAGAATGACGTTAACATTTGTTTATGCAGCGCCAACGATTTAAATAGCACTTGGTAGAGAGAATAGAGGGGAATACATACTATGTTAGACGACCGGGGACAGACTGGTACATGAGGTAGAGAACCCTGCTTGCAAGCTTACAATCTAGAGGAACAGACTGATACATGAGATAAAGAGCCCTGCTCATAGAGCTTACAATCTAGAGGAACAGACTGATACATGGGATAGAGAGCCCTGCTCACAAGCTTACAATCTAGAGGAACAGACTGATACATTAGGTAGAGAGCCCTGCTCGCAAGCTTACAATCTAGAGGAACAGACTGATACATGAGGTAGAGAGTCCTGCTCACAGAGCTTACAATCTAGAGGAACAGACTGATACATGAGGTAGAGAGCCCTGCTCGCAAGCTTACAGTCTAGAGGAACAGACTGATACATGAGGTAGAGAGCCCTGCTCGCAAGCTTACAATCTAGAGGAACAGACTGATACATGAGGTAGACAGCCCTGCTCGCAAGCTTACAATCTAGAGGAACAGACTGATACATGAGGTAGAGAGCCCTGCTCGCAAGCTTACAATCTAGAGGAACAGACTGATACATCAGGCAGAGAGCCCTGCTCACAGAGATGACAATCTAGAGGAACAGACTGATACATGAGGTAGAGATTCCTGCTCGCAGAGCTTACAATCTAGTGGAACAGACTGATACATAAGGTAGAGAGCCCTGCTCACAGAGCTTAAAATCTAGAGGAACAGACTGATACATCCAGACCTCACAGTCCAGGTAGTGGCTCTTAATCTACAGCAAAGACAGAAATGTTCTTCCACACAAGTGAAACCTGGGTATCGATGTATATACACATACATTCTTTATAACCCATTACTTTATTCTTATTCTAGTTTTAAGACTGGATGGTGATGCCAGCTCGTATGATGCCAATTACGGAGAGTCCAGTTTCTACAACCCAAGCGCGGTGGAGTCCTCCTCCTATCACACCTTACCACGTGAGGTCATCTCAATGCAAGAAGTAGGATCTCGGCAAGAGATACAGAGTGCACCAGGTACAATATGGTGATACCTTGCTTTATATGTATCAATTAACGCAGGTTAATAAAACATACAGCCAGCATTACTGCGCAGGGAGAATGAAAGGTGGGGTAGGGGGAGCCCTACCAACGGTAAGTAAATTTACTACAGACCATAACTACGGTCAATTCAATATTTAATTATACGCTCTTATTGTTACAAAGAAACAACGCCAGCTAAGCATCAAGGGGAGAAAGCCTCAGCACGGATCCAGATGTAGAATAAAATAAAGTATTTAATTTTATATAAAACAACAGTGGACACGGGACAGGATGAAAAGTGAAAATGCATGATGCCGTATGCATTCGTAGAAAGCGTAATTTATTGATTTTCTTTTTTGTTATTGGCCATACCCCTTAGTTTATGTCATTTGTCCTTAAGATGTTAACATACAGGTACAAAAAAATATATATATTTTATTTTATTTTGAAGTTAGAAGACTTTTACACACAGTGAAAGCAGGATCAAAGAAAGGTCTTGTATTAGCTTCAACATTTGCTCAGGTCACACATCGTCCTCATGTCAAACATGTTTTTCTAACCAATTCCTTTGTTTGTTTTTTCTCTTAAGCCTTAAGAATGGATGGCCGAGTCGGTTCAAACGAGGTCCGTTATGGAGAAGCCGCTTACTACAATCCATCGATGACGATGGAAGAAACTTCGTATCACAGTGAACCGCGTCAGGTGGTTGTAATGGAAGACATAAGGCCTCGTCAACCCTAGGATTCCAAGATAACTTTTTTATTTTTAACAATATTTCTCAACATGAGCTTGTGCCTGTATTCAGAATTTTTTTTTATATAAACCGGGATAGAGTATCATCTGATCCAAGTGCCATTAGTTATAGAGAGGAATAAAAGGACTAAAAACAGGTGAAAGTTTTCAGGTGAAAATATTCTTTGTGCCGGGAATTCCTTCACGTTGTTAAAACATTTTTTGTTGTTGCTTATAGACAAAACTAGAGCATTGTAATCTTTTTTCTATAAACTTATGTTTTTACTTTTGTGATTCCTTTACATAGTATGTACATAGCGCTAGATAGTTTTTTTTCCCTGAGCAACACTCCAAAAAAACCGTTTTTTTTTTAATATGTTCCTTCAGGGACATCAAGCTCTTCCTGCAACGTTTGTCGGCAGCCGTTGTAATAGTGTCGTCGTTTTACTGGACGTAGCTGGTGAATGACCACTAGAGTCTGACAAAAATCCAAATATTTCTAGAAAGTAGCGATTTTGTTATATCGCCACTAATGTACAGAAAAGAATGTTGGATATTTTTAGTTATAATCTGCTGTGTCTATTCACTAAAATTCGAGCTTTAACTCAAGGAGGTCGACTATGAAGGTCGACTTTCAAATTCGGCACCTGAGTTTGACTGAGAAAAAAAACCCATGTTTAAATCTTCCCAACTGAAAGTAAGGGAAGGCGAAATTATCAAAGCTATATCGGGTGCCAAATGAAACCGTCTCAAAAGTAGCTTTGATTATTTCGCCTCCCATTAACGGGGAAAGATTTCAACCCGGATATTTTTTTTTCTAAGTCAAACTCGGGGCCATAATTTGATTTAGGCTCAAAATGAAAGTCAACCTCCTTGAGCTATTCAGGAATTTTAGGGAATAGACCCATCTGTATTTGATTTCATGATCAAGCTGAGTATTCCATTTAGTAAACAATATACTGCGGGGAACGGACAAGGTAATTGCAAACTTTAGGCATTAAAACGCGAGTTGGATAAATTCTCCAACATGGCCCGTCTTCTCAACTCTGCTGTAATGGTTGTTTGCTATTCCCCTGTTGGTTTACACCATGGTCCATTATTCGACCTCAGACTGTGCACGAGTCAATATATAACTCCATGATGGCCAAAAGAAGTGATGAAAAGTACATGGGTCACCCAAACAGAAGACTGATGGGTGGGACATGCGGATTTTTGCAGAAATCTTTCTATTTTTAGTGCCTGTCTGAAATATACTTATGTGTTTATTACTGGAGTCTCTGGTGGGTCAACTGCAATGCCGCCTAATTTATGATTATTATTTAGATTACAAGGAGAATTACCTAAATAACATACCACTCAGGACAGATGTAAACACTGAAATGTCAAATAGCCAATACAATATTCCTGAGAGTAGTATTTCGTGAGCTGCCTTGCCAAGTATTATTTTGTCTAGTGAGGACAGAACCTACAATATTGGTGGCCATATGGTAGCTTCCAAGCAGATGACCTGAATTGTACCAGCTAGTAACAGAAGTAGGTTGACCAGGCAAGTAATCAAATAGATGACCAAAAACTAAAAAGACCATACTGACTACTTGTCTCACGGATGGATACAGGTTGGTCCTCAAGGGCCCACATCGCGCTCACTCCACCGTCTGTCTTTTGTAAATATCTTAAATAATTCTGGAATCATTTCCATTCCATTGCACACATCCCTTGTCATTAGATGGTGATTAAGTTGGTGTGCCAAAAATGACATTATACCAGTGCTCACCTCTGGGTACCACTACACTGTGAGGAATGTGGACACAGGCGAGATCGGATGTTACATAGAAAAAACCAACATGGTTTTCAGTGTTTTCCGTGTATGACATCACCTTAATTTACATAATGATGTCATAAATAGGAGATGTCACAGAAACCCTTAAAAAATAAATGGTACTCATTGTGACAAAGCACAGTATTCGTTCTCCAGACTCCGCTGCTATTGGGGGTAAGCAATGTATAGGTCATTTTTCAAAATTTTGTTACTGACTGTTGTGATGTCACAGACATTGTACATTTTTTAAGAGCTTAAAAAAAAACATTGAGTATGTCGGATGTCTACTGGGTTTGATTTATATTCTAGAAGTCCGAGCAAGAGGGAAGAGAAGCTAGATGCTCCCTGACCCATCACTGATTGTTTTAAAGTCACCTTATTGAAAGCACTGATTAAATCAACATGTGCTCAAGCAGTTATACCATAAAAAAAATTACTTGATCATGTCCATTGAGAAAATGGAATTAATCACATCTAAGGTAATTAAAAAAAAAAAAAACCTAAATGCAGTAGACACCCATTGTATAATTAGTGGAATAATATAAAACTGCTTTTTTATTTTATTCAACTGCTCAAGTGTACAAATATTTATTAAATATATATATTTCCTTTGCAATTTGCACTTGTCTTTTTTTCAAATTGTCGTTCCTTACAATCTTTTCTTGTATAATAAAGTCGCTCCGTTATCAGGGGCCACATTCATCCACCCTAAACCGGGAATCATTCTGGGGTTCCGCAGCATGCAATCAATCATCCCAAATATTTTACTAATCTCTATGCTGCAAACTTATCTCTTTGTGGTTTTCTATTGACACAGACAGACAGAGCACTGTAGAAATCATTGGACGTTTGTGGGGTATTGTACAAAATGTAATCATTTGCACCTTAATAAATATGACCTTAGGTATGTTATTAGACTTATAATATTAGATAAGAAAAAAAAGTACACAGTGACTAATTAGAATATAGGAACTGGAATAGTTATTGAAAGTTGTAATATAATACAATTACACGAATTATAAAATAAAAAGAAAATACAACTGCCTAAAAACAAAACCACATATCGCAGATCGAGAACTAGGAAACTTCACTTTTTTGTTAACTTTTGACACCTCACCTTGACACAGAAAATGTAGCTGACGCTCAAAGTGACGGCTACATTTTACAAAAAAAACCTGCAGAACGGCATAGACCGTCCTGCGTGTAAAAGCTCATCGCGGCTCCCCTAGATTAACTGTACTGAGTATCCCACTACAGGGATTTGCAGCATGATCCCCAGTGTGAGATGAGGCCACTTGGACATAGAAAATGTAGCCAATGCTCAAACTAAACATCCGCTACATTTCTGGCATCCCTGCTTGCCCGAAATTCCGGGTTGGGGCACGCCTCTGCGACGTCACAGGTGATGTCAGAGAGTATCGCGGGATGTTGGCAGAGACCAACAGGGTCTATAAAGACCATGACAGAGTCCCTGCTTGCATGTTCCTGGCTGCCGATCACGGAGTTAAGGATCAAAGCACCATCCGGCGTGAAGGGTTGAAGTTAAAAATTCTCTCCCGGATTCCCAACCATTCTCTCTTTCATGAATACAGTACAGAGGAATAGAAATAGAGGGAGCACACAAAAAACTAAAAACAATGTACTTAACAAGGGTATAGTACAAAAGTATCTTTAATAAAGTGTCATATATGTAATAAATATACAAAAAGTGTACAAAAGACTACACAGACAAAATATAAGGACAAAATATACTTACAAGAAATTAAGCAAACCACAAAGTACAAAACATACCCAAAGGTACAAAAGTATACAAAAGGCAAAAAGGGAGTAAGACAGGAGGGGACACACTGTGCAAAAAAACGGAGGTCTCCTTGATAAAGGCGTTTTGCCGAAACGTCGGTGACCTCCGTTTTTTGCGCAGTGTGTTAGTGCTTAGTGGACTCCCCCTGGGGTGATGCACCTTATCTATTATAGGTACTGTATGTTGCATTTTGGTGTGCTTCTCTGACCATCTCTTTTACATGAATACAGCACAGAGTCTACAAATATCAGCCTGCAATATTTGATTGTGTGTGCAAAACCCCTTGGCCAAAGAGAAAGTTGTTTCTAGACGAAAACTGAAGGGCAGCAGCTTGTCCATACCCAGAATGCACGGCAGGACTATTGTTAAATAATCTTTTATCTGGACGTCCTATTTGAATGAGATAGCTGTACAATTAAGGTTGCAGTCGTTTTTGTTGACTGAATTTACCAGCATTGCATGGCTACAATTAGTGAAGGTGAAGTTATTGTAATCCGTGGTTAATCATTGATCTCCGTGGTCTGGAGTGGCGCACAGACCAAGTACTGCACAACCTATCAACATTACACTTTCTTTTTTTATAGCAGAGATTTCTAAAGCTTTAAGGGGACTTTGAGTCCCGAACAGGGCTTTATATTCTGACTGCAGAGAAAAAAACATAATAAAAATGATCTATACATTGTGTTAGCCAAGTTGCAAACATACGGGTAAGTTAAGAGAAAAATATTTTTCAATGTGTCTGTGGTGCCTCCAGTTAATATGCAATTGAATTACAATCAGGGATAAATGTGTCATTTGCTTACCAAGCTGCAAGGTGATGTCATACACAGGAGTCACCACACAAAACATTTTTATCTTCCCTTTCGCTTGCAATTCTGCTAAAACCATGCATAGATCATTTTTAACCATTTTTATTCTGTACATTCCCAGTATAAATTATATTTAGGAGACCCTTTAAATCATGGAGACCCTTTAAATCACACCAAGCCAAGTAGTTGTTCTATGCTGGAGGTTAATTATATATATATATGAATTGCAGTGGTGATATGCCTGGTCATTGCACCTATTCCACCTCTACAATATTAGATGGCATGACAACTTGTCCATGCAAGTAAAGCAGTGTCCATGGCAAGGTCTGTGGAGGTCCATAACACACTGTTAAAGTGTCTGTCACAAGGACCAGTACATTTCCACCATAAACAAGGCAGGTGCAAACCCAGGTTTCAAAGAGCTAACCAAAAGCTACACTGATCATAGAAGAGATACTTCTTAGAGGTTGTCATGTTGTTGTCTGTTGTCCTCTAGATTGTAAGCTTGCCAGTAGGGCTCTCTACCTTATGTATCAGTCTGTTATCTAGATTGTAGGCTTGCGAGCAGGGCTCTCTACCTCATGTATCAGTCTGTTCCTCTAGATTGTAAGCTCTGTGAGCAGGGCTCTCTACCTCATGTATCAGTCTGTTCCTCTAGATTGTAAGCTTGCGTGCAGGGCTCTCTACCTCATGTATCAGTCTGTTCCTCTAGATTGTAAGCTTGTGAGCAGGGCTCTCTACCTCATGCATCAGTCTGTTCCTCTAGATTGTAAGCTTGCGAGTAGGGCTCTCTGCCTCATGTATTAGTCTGTTCCTCTAGATTGTAAGCTCTGTGAGCAGGGCTCTCTACCTCATGTATCAGTCTGTTCCTCTAGATTGTAAACTTGCGTGCAGGGCTCTCTACCTCATGTATCAGTCTGTTCCTCTAGATTGTAAGCTTGTGAGCAGGGCTCTCTACCTCATATATCAGTCTGTTCCTCTAGATTGTAAGCTTGCGAGTAGGGCTCTCTGCCTCATGTATTAGTCTGTTCCTCTAGATTGTAAGCTCTGTGAGCAGGGCTCTCTACCTCATGTATCAGTCTGTTCCTCTAGATTGTAAGCTTGCGTGCAGGGCTCTCTACCTCATGTATCAGTCTGTTCCTCTAGATTGTAAGCTTGTGAGCAGGGCTCTCTATCTCATGTATCAGTCTGTTCCTCTAGATTGTAAGCTTGCGAGTATGGCTCTCTGCATCATGTATTAGTCTGTTCCTCTAGATTGTAAGCTCTGTGAGCAGGGCTCTCTACCTCATGTATCAGTCTGTTCCTCTAGATTGTAAGCTTGCGAGTAGGGCTCTCTGCCTCATGTATCAGTCTGTTCCTCTAGATTGTAAGCTTGCGAGTAGGGCTCTCTACCTTATGTATCAGTCTGTTATCTAGATTGTAGGCTTGCGAGCAGGGCTCTCTACCTCATGTATCAGTCTGTTCCTCTAGATTGTAAGCTCTGTGAGCAGGGCTCTCTACCTCATGTATCAGTCTGTTCCTCTAGATTGTAAGCTTGCGTGCAGGGCTCTCTACCTCATGTATCAGTCTGTTCCTCTAGATTGTAAGCTTGTGAGCAGGGCTCTCTACCTCATGCATCAGTCTGTTCCTCTAGATTGTAAGCTTGCGAGTAGGGCTCTCTGCCTCATGTATTAGTCTGTTCCTCTAGATTGTAAGCTCTGTGAGCAGGGCTCTCTACCTCATGTATCAGTCTGTTCCTCTAGATTGTAAACTTGCGTGCAGGGCTCTCTACCTCATGTATCAGTCTGTTCCTCTAGATTGTAAGCTTGTGAGCAGGGCTCTCTACCTCATATATCAGTCTGTTCCTCTAGATTGTAAGCTTGCGAGTAGGGCTCTCTGCCTCATGTATTAGTCTGTTCCTCTAGATTGTAAGCTCTGTGAGCAGGGCTCTCTACCTCATGTATCAGTCTGTTCCTCTAGATTGTAAGCTTGCGTGCAGGGCTCTCTACCTCATGTATCAGTCTGTTCCTCTAGATTGTAAGCTTGTGAGCAGGGCTCTCTATCTCATGTATCAGTCTGTTCCTCTAGATTGTAAGCTTGCGAGTATGGCTCTCTGCATCATGTATTAGTCTGTTCCTCTAGATTGTAAGCTCTGTGAGCAGGGCTCTCTACCTCATGTATCAGTCTGTTCCTCTAGATTGTAAGCTCTGTGAGCAGGGCTCTCTGCCTCATGTATCAGTCTGTTCCTCTAGATTGTAAACTCTGTGAGCAGGGCTCTCTACCTCATGTATCAGTCTGTTCCTCTAGATTGTAAGCTTGCGAGTAGGGCTCTCTGCCTCATGTATCAGTCTGTTCCTCTAGATTGTAAGCTTGCGAGTAGGGCTCTCTGCCTCATGTATCAGTCTGTCCCTCTAGATTGTAAGCTTGCGAGTAGGGCTCTCTGCCTCATGTATCAGTCTGTTATCTAGATTGTAAGCTTGCGAGCAGGGCTCTCTGCCTCATGTATCAGTCTGTTCCTCTAGATTGTAAGCTCTGTGAGCAGGGCTTTCTACCTCATGTATCAGTCTGTTCCTCTAGATTGTAAGCTCTGTGAGCAGGGCTCTCTACCTCATGTATCAATCTGCTCCTCTAGATTGTAAGCTCTGTGAGCAGGGCTCTCTACCTCATGGATCAGTCTGTTCTAGTTTGTCTAACTTAGGATATAATCCTCGTCTATGCTATATAAATGTGCTATATAAATAAACGGTAATGTAATGTAATGTTATTGTGATATAAGAAAGGACCATTAAGCCCTAACATATAAGCTGTGCCATTCATAAACCAAAACGTTTTAGTTTTATATACCATTTAGACATGGCTGCCATCTTGCCTCCTAGCTTGAGTCAGCTCTCTGAACCAAGCTCCATGCAGTCCCGCCTCTCAGCTCTATGCAGCCACGCCCACAACATTTGTTTAATCCCACCTCCTCCCATGTGACCCCACCCCTTGCGTCTTAGCCCCCTCGTGAGACGGTGCTGCTAATACAAGTCTGTACACTTTGAACAGCTTATATAGGTAATGGAAAAAGGGCTGCAGGGAGATCTTGTGAGGAGGAAAAAGTACATGTAGTAGGCAGGGCCACACTGGTGACAGGCAGGGCTGCACGACATATAGGGGGTCTATACGGAGCTGGCCAGGGAGCTTGGGTCACAGAGTCAGAGATCCAATACAAGCTATAAGGCAAGATGGCAGCCATTGCACGAGCATCAGGTGATGCTAAATAGTAAAAAAAAATAAAAACTTGTATAGGTTTTTTTTTTTTATGGCACAGATTATATATTAGGGGCATATTTATTTATTTCAGACAAAGTTACCGTTTTCCTTTAAGGCAAAGCCTTTATTTCTGCATGAATCCAGATTCGCCCTATTATTACAACTATTTGAGAACTATGCGTATCATCTTGCCACAAATCCTTTACCCCGCAGTAAAAATATTTAAGATTCTTTAATACAAGAGAGCAGCAGGTCATTCCACCTTCTCTATGCAACGAATATCCGCCAATACACCTGAACCAATCACATTGTCTTACAAAAAATCTGCCTCTTGGTATTTATAATAAACATAATTACCTAATATTTATTTTGTATTTATAAACTGATTTGGGCAACATTATGTGGCACCCTAGTTTAATGTTTTGTGCATGCATGTGGTGGATAAGACTACATTAATTTACATTAATAAATTCATTTATCCCTATTTTTACCACGTTAGCCAATTGTACACAGAACAAAAAATGAGTAATGCTAATTTTAACTCCACCTCCTCACTTTTCAGAATGTACAGCTGTATGCTCAGAATTTCACATGTTCAGGGTCACTTGCCCTGCCCCCATATGTGATGTAGAGGTCTGGGAGCCACTGGGCAGATCCTGAACCAGTTAATGAAAAGGGGGGTTGCCTTATGAATTAGGTGTTCGGGGGCCTTTTTTTTGGAAGCCCCTGGACACTTGAGGCAGGTTTTGTTTTATATTTATCAAAGTTTTATTTTTCGACTTCAAAGTCTAACTCTCCTCTCAGATCAATGGGACTTCAAGTTGGACTTTGTCGGGGGTGGGGGGGGGGCTGGGGGGGAGGGGCACACACGGAGGTCTAATTTAGTTTACTGAATAACCAGAGGAGGTTGAACTGGGAGTTAAACATTTTAAAAAATCAATGTCAAATTTGACTTCCCAATCTGTCATCCTTGCACTAGTATCAAATTTTTGTGAATATACCCAAAAGTGTTGAGATCTGGCATCATGACTCTCAAATTACTTTTATCACTGTTTGACTCCACATATATTTGATACGGCTATAGGAATATTTTATTAAATTCAGCTTTTAATATGGTCAATAGCCATGAGTGACTGGCACTATTAAAAGTTTTTTTTTTGTGTGTAAATGTTCGTTCCTGTACAGTACTACACACAGGGATACACAATACAGTATTCTTAAAATAAACAGAAAACATGAACCAGATATTCACTTACCCCATATTGCCATAAATATAGCGAAGAACACTGTCCCACCATTATCAAATAGATGGGTCACCTGAAACAGGAAAAGTACAACAAACATCACAAGACAATAAGCCAACATTCTTATCTTGAGAACATATTAATGCCCTGGAACATTGTTACATCATCTGTACTAAATATGGTAGTTAATTTCTTGCTGTTGCTTTGTTCATTCTGCTGTATCAGACATCCACCCTATATTTTTATTGATGTTGCTTAAACATTTTTTATACTGTAAGGTAGGTAACAACACATGAATGCATATGTTGTATTAGAATAATGATTAGCAATGCATAGATTTAGAGAACAATATCTTTCAGTCGAGTCTTTGGTGTCTCCTACTTATGACATCACATTGTGGCTTGGGTGACCACATTGCTCTGGATTGTCCTGGGCAGTCCCTCATTCCGGGACTTCTATTATAGTTATGATACTTATGGATTTATTCACATGACAGCTTTCAACTAAATCACTGTATCCTCAATTTTTCAACTCAGGGAAACTAAAAAATCACTGGGCGTAAATTGCCCCCCACTGTACCAGCGTTGCCCCAAACATTACTTTCCGCATTGCCAGCTTTGCCCCAGATCATATTCCACAGTACCAGCGTTGCCCCATACATCACGACTACCCAACATTACCAGATGTGCCCTACACACCAGTGCCAGCTTTGTTCCCCACATCATTTGCATGCACCCCAACTGTTCTAAGAGAAAAGAAGCAATCCAAGCACTAAGCTTATATACTGTATGGCCCTAAGTGGTAGGCGAATATTAAAGGGACATTGCATTGTAAAATACATGATTATGGTGTTGATAATGAAAACATGTTAAATTAAAATGATACAATTATTCACTTATATACAATGAATAAAAGAAAATAGAGGAACCTAATGTACATTGCTCTATTTCCTTTATTTATTGTACATACATGATTATTTGTGTAATGTAAGTTCCTCTATTTCCTTTATTCATTGTATATACATAACAAATATTCATTTGTATACAATAAATAAAAGGAAATAGCGGAACCTATTCATTTATATACAATGAATAATTGCCTCTTTTTACTGGGACGTATTACACTATTTATTTATATGTTTAATTATAGATACATTTAAGTGAGTATAGTTTTTAACCCATGTTGGGTTTGCTTTAGGGTTTTCCTTGCACGGGTTTACTTCTCCAACTTTTCGGCCTTAAGCGACACTGTCTGATTCGGGACCGCACATCCACAGTCACAATTCTCTTTCCCCGGGGTGTCCACTAAGTTTGCGTATGTCCAGTAGCGCAATAAGTTTAAAGGACACTCAACCTCTCAAGCCCTGCTTCCAGGCATCCGACACTGGCATGGGAAAAATTGGAAAATATGCACTTGCCCCAGTGCCAGGTTGCCCCCCCCCCCCCTCTGGGCAAGATTTGCCTCTTTATCACTTGTCAGTGGCAACTTTGTCCCTCACATCAAGTTGTAATTTCCTCTGGGGTGTGTCAGTGAGACACAGTATGCAGGAAAAACAGCTAGCAAATTACATGGGGTGGCCAAGCAAGAGGTCGCGGGGGAAGCCCTGCGCCCTGTAGAGTGGTGGGCCTGGTTGTGTTGGTGACCTATGCTATTCCCCAGTGTGCAAAAGGTGATACAGTACAGCAATGCTTTATGAAAAAAAAAAAACCAACATTTGATCACAAATGTTACTATTTTGCCTAAAGTGCTATTAGCAGAACGCAATTGACAAGGACTAAGAGCAGTCGAAACATACATCTGGGGTTGCTATAGGCAGCTAGCTCGACATTTTGTGTCTAGTTCTCCTTCAGAAGCTGGGCTAACCTGTTATTTGCATAGAAAAAAATCTGTACTGTAAATGTTACAAAGCAATCAAAACAATGTGTGGCATTGATATGTTTGGAATATCACCTGGAGCAGTTACCCGTTACTGCTGCCGAAACACGAAAATAGTCATAAAGGAAACTATTCTGAGCGATTCATCTTTCGTGTAGCCCATCCCTTGTGGTATGTAAGGAGTGTGACAGTGTCACTCTTTCAGGCCCATAGGGCTGCACAGAGCAGATCGACATACACTGAATGTGTGGGCCCAATTTTCGAAATACTTTTATTGGTCCCTGGCCCTATAGCACGCTTAAACTCCGGACAGAGATTCTAGGAGAAGCCTTTTTGTCATCGGAAATGTACCAACCTAGCCGAGAACTTGTGTATATATATATGGACTCATAGATGGACCAAACTACGAGTGAGCCTTCTTCAGACCACCAAGGCTGGCCATGTTGCTCTTTTTTTGGTGATGCCTCTTGCGTTACCTCTGGCGGCCCCTTTCTCTAGAGCCACCAGTAATTTCATGTTTTCTTCTCCCGCTCTTAGACTCCTATACAATAAAGCTGTACATTGACACTCTATTTTAGATCAGCGTTTCTGTCTCTTCTATATCTCTTAGTTTTTTTTAATTCTCTCCATATTCTTGATATGTCACACTATAATTTAATGCTGAAACTTGCCACCGGTTTATTGCTTGACGCCCAGTTGCCTAATTCCAGTTCAAACCAGCTATCCTTAATCTTCCCAATAGAGGGCGCTGCAGCCCCTTGAAAGACTTCATCCATGGCGCAGAATTCAAATGAATGATGAGATACTGTGTACAGTTTAGTGCACATGTTTCTTGGGCTATGTGTTTAATACGATGTACATTTAAATATAGGGGTACAAAAATATATATGTTGATATTTGAGACTGAGCAGCTATCTCAGATCTGATATGTCAGTTTTCATTACCTCAGTAATGTTGCACATCTACACGTCCTATATATTATATATAATAAAAATATAATAATACAAAAATAAACGCAAAATGTTACACATATTCACAAATTGCTCCATATTCTTGTTTCACCTATTTCCCCCACCATTTTTTATTTTACAGTCACAGCATCAGCAATATTTAAGTCACCCTTAAATGCAGGAATACAACTAAGGAGAATTTTCAAATTTAGGCCGAAGTAGACGAATTGGGAGAAGTTTTTCCACTCGGCTACTTTGGCCTTAAGTTTGAAATTGCCTGCGATTCTCTCTTTATTTAATAGAAGCTTCAGTAATGATTTCTCAGTCGTTCTATTGAAGCCAGAATACAGACTTTGTAACGGCTATTACATACTAAGAGGGGCATGTACTAAAAAAAACGCAAATATATTTTATGTGCAAAACTATTTTTGCTCCTATTGCAATGTACTAAACATTTAACACTCCAATAGTACATACGGGCAAATTGCGAATAAAAACAGGCAATTTTGCTAATATTTTTCCTACCTCTTTTGATAGCACTCGCTAAAAGCTGGTGTAATTTTCACACGCAAATAAGAATTATTTTTCACAAAATATCCGCAAAGCTCTTTAGCGTGCGCAAATATAATCGCAATTTATTAGCGCAACCGGAAAAATGCACGCAAAATAAAAATAAATCAGGGAAAACAAGCGCAAAATGTTACAAATAGTCGCAAATTGCTCCTTACTCATGTTTTACCTACTTTTTTCCCCACTGCACTTGTTTAGTACAGGGTCCCCATAGTAGCAGTATTTAAAGAATACACGTTCCGTTCCTATAAATTCATATATATATATATATATATATATATAAACTAGTGTGAGTGAGCGAGACGTTGTAGAATTGGATGCGTACCTTTGCATAGATACAACTCTCATTTAATCTCTGTAGTGTGCAATTCTTCTCACACATCGGGCACATAATGGTGTCATTTGCCTCGCAGATCTCCTTACTGTCGAGAAAAAAAATACACGGAAAAATTTTAAATAAAACCATTAATTTTTCTGGCATACGACTCTTCCATCTGTTGAGCTGTCGGTGGACCGGACCTCCCAACGTCTGCCCCCGGCGCATTGGGGCGCTGGGGGGCGAAGCTTGGGAGGTCGAGTGTCAGCGATACTGGGTTTGTCCATGCCCCTGTGCATGAGCAGCGGTTCAGTCTCTCAGACACCAGAGGATGTAAACGGGACTGTGGTACTGCAATATCTACTTCTGTCCCGAACAGCAGGACAGTTTAGAGACATGGAGGACCCCAACTCCCATGATGGTCAGTAAGCCCACTAGGTGGCTGAGCATCATGCATGTTTTAGTTCAAAGAAACTAGGATATTATCGGACCATTTGAAAACGTAACTTGTATGCATGTATTAAAATTGGAATATCTGTTGTCTGAATATGTTGAATTTACTTACAATTATTAGGTTTGCCGGTTTCTAATGATCCTCCCACTCAGCTCTCAGCATTTGGCTGGAGCCTGGGAGGGGAAAAAAAAAAATAAACATTTTAAAGTGTTTCAAAAAGCAAAGACTCTCAAATCATAACGCTGTTTGTAATGTGTGCAAAATGTATTGCACACGATCCTTACAAAACACTCACCTAATGAATCAATCAAGGAGGCAATCCAACAGGATTGATTAATTAACGTATTTCCCTTTGAACACATATGCCATAGTTGCCAACATCGGCCCCGACAAGCTGGGACACTAGGGGGGGGGGGGGCACTACTGGCCATGCACAATACACTTTTCTCTGGTGTCATCGAATTCTCTATATATCCCAAAACGCATGACAGAGGCAGTTCTTGGTTGGACAGTGGGACAGTCCCAATTCCAAAATATGCATTCTGCAGGACAGTGTGCCAGTCAGTCTCTGTGCTTACTGCTGAGAAAACATGTAGTACAACATATATTGATTTATCTGGCCACTAGGTGGCACTTTGCATTATGGGAAAACTCCGAGAGAAGCATTGGTATTAAAAGGGCAGTGAAAACGCACAGCACTGTTATTGAACTACAATTCCCATGGCGCTGAGTTCATTGGACTTCCCATTAATAATGCAAATACTATCAAATGGATCTCCTAGAACAACTAGAATTACCAGTAAACCATCCATTTTTTCTAAACTTTCTAATCCTCATTCTCCATCTCATAATTTCTTATCTACAATCTCATAGGAATAGTCCACATTGTTTTACTTGTTTAATCATGACATTCTACTATTTAATGTTTCATTTAGTGATTATTTAATGTTTCAATTAGTGATAGATCTGGTTCAAATGCATTGTTTTATAGTGCTGTGGTGTTATTTTATAATATGTTTCTCTGTCATGCTGGCAGGGAGTTTGTTACCAAAAATAACCTGGGACTAAGATTGATACGATGTCTAAAAAAAAAAAACACCACAATACTGTCCCCTGGGCATGTGGGGAGACCTCATAATAATAAGAAAAATACATATGAAAAGTAAGTTGTAATGTAAGATCTATTCTGTTTAATAGCAAGAAAACAGTATCAATTCAGAAAGTGTGATTACGGTGGTGGCTGCTTGAGGTACAAGTAACAAAATAGGGTAAAATAATGTTTGTCCTTAAAGGAACATGAAACTTTATTTTTCACTTGTGCTTCTAATATAGAACGTACCTTAACTAGTGGGACATGTATTTTTTATCCCTAGGTTCAAGATAGCGAGAGTTAAAAAAAAGTGCAGTGTTCCTTTAAAGCAGGGGCGTCCAAAGTGCGGCCCACAGGCCAAATGCGGACTGCCGGGCATCGAGGTGCGGCCCGCCTGAGCTCTGCTCCGGTAGCCGCACCTCGAACTGCACACCGCACGGGAAGCTGTGTGAGGGAACAAAGTTCCCTACACAGAGCGGTGCTTCTCTCATGCGAATATCCCCTCCTCTACCCTGCGCGTGAGGTCATGCGCAAGGGTCAGAGGGAGGGAAGAAGCACACCGGCAGCATGGAGATAACGGGGAGCCCACAGCCTCCACAGCCCGGTTTAAAAAAAAAATGAAGAAAACTCTTTGGCAAGTGTGTGTACGTGTGTGTGTGGTAAGTGTATGTATGTATTTGAGTGTGTGTGTATAAATGCGTATCTGGGGTAAGTGTATGTATGTATGTATGTATGTATGTGAGTGTGTGTGTATAAATGCGTATCTGGGGTAAGTGTATGTATGTATGTATGTATGTATGTGAGTGTGTGTGTATAAATGTGTATCTGGGGTAAGTGTATGTATGTATGTATGTATGTATGTATGTGAGTGTGTGTGTATAAATGTGTATCTGGGGTAAGTGTATGTATGTATGTATGTATGTATGTATGTGAGTGTGTGTGTATAAATGCGTATCTGGGGTAAGTGTATGTATGTATGTATGTATGTATGTATGTGAGTGTGTGTGTATAAATGCGTATCTGGGGTAAGTGTATGTATGTATGTATGTATGTATGTATGTGAGTGTGTGTGTATAAATGCGTATCTGGGGTAAGTGTATCTATGTATGTATGTATGTGAGTGTGTGTGTATAAATGTGTATGTGTGTGGGGGGTAAGTGTATGTATGTTTGTGAGTGTGTGTGTGGTAAGTGTATGTATGCATTTGAGTGTGTGTGTATAAATGTGTATGTGGGGTAAGTGTATGCATGTGAGTGTGTGTATAAATGTGTATGTGTGTGCGTATAAATGTGTATGTATGTGAGTGTGTATAAATGTGTATATGTATGTGGGGTAAGTGTATGTATGTGAGTGTGTGTATAAATGTGTATGTGTGTGTGTGTGTGTAAATGTGTATGTATGTGAGTGTGTACAAATGTGTATATGTGTGTAGGGTAAGTGTATGTATGTGAGTGTGTGTGTATAAATGTGTATATGTGTGTAGGGTAAGTGTATGTATGTGAGTGTGTGTATAAATGTGTATATATGTGAGTGTGTGTATAAATGTGTATGTGTGTGTGTGTGTGTAAATGTGTATGTATGTGAGTGTGTACAAATGTGTATATGTGTGTGGGGTAAGTGTATGTATGTGAGTGTGTGTGTATAAATGTGTATATATGTGAGTGTGTGTTAAGTGGGTGTGGGGTAATTGTATGTATGTGAGTGTGTGTGTATAAATGTGTATGTGTGTGTGGGGTAATTGTGACTGTGTGGGAAGGGGGGGGGGGGAGTGTGACTGTGTATGCATGTGTGTGTTTGTAGTTAATGTGACCACTGCACATTAGTGTGAATTTTATATATATACACACACACACATGTATATAATTATATATATTATTCTCTGAATGAATGAAAAAAATGTGGCCCACGCACGCATACATTTCTAGTGAAGTGGCCCTTTGCAGAATAAACTTGGACACCCCTGCTTTAAAGTGAGCCATTTAAAACAAGATCTGACCTCACAGTCCCCAAACCATAAAATCCATCTACTTGACCCACGGCCACTAGATGGTGCTTGTTATTGTGAGAAAACTGTTGTTTAGCCTAAATTCCATTTGAGTCCTATGCTTGTATTCAATATATGTTTTTAACTAAATAAAAACTTTATAGGGACTGTATAACCTAAAAAAAATTTTTTTTTACAGGGAATAAAAATGATTGAAAATAATCCTTAAAAAAAAAGTGAAACTTTTTCATGATTGAGTGCTGTGGGTGCCAATACAGCTCCTCATCAAGGGGGGCGCTAGATACCCTAGGTAGGCCTCTAAAAATTCCACCCACTGGTTACTCTCTAGCTATTCCTGGACTGCAACTCCCATGAATCTTTAACATTACTATAGAACACTAAGTAATATGAGCATTGTAGGGTGCAAGTGATGTGTTATAGAAGGGGGAGCGTCAGCACCACAGAGCATGCCCAGCAGTACTGTCAATCAAACTCATAGCGCTATGTGCATGCACAGACCTCTACACATGTGTTGTTCAGGAGACTGGAGAATGTAGTTCAGGACTGCAGGATAGCGGTCTTGAATTGGGATGTTTCCCCTTTAAGCGGGACAGTTCATGGTTACGCATTTGTAGAACACAGCCACTTTGTATTTGAACATTGCCAACACTGGATTATTGTGGACACGTTGTTTCTGTTTGATCCGATCGATAGTGTGTTAGCTTGAGTAGTGCGGGCCTGCTGTGTCTCACCTCACTTGGCTGGAATCCATGGTGAATAAACCATACAGGAAAACAAACAATCCAACGAGAGCAGCAGGAATCAGCATTCCTGTGTACCAACCCAGCCACGCAAAGTACAGGCCGATCTTCTCTCCAAAATACCTCCTGCAGGAGCACAAAAACAACAACAGATTTCAAAGCTGAGGATAAACCACTAATAACAATAGTATCAATGATTTGATTTTCATTGTACAGACATTCTGTCTGTCTTTTCCTCTCCCTCATGTCCTTCTGTCACTCTCCTCTTCCTTCCCATGTCTGCCTGTCTCTCTCCCTTCCCATGTCTGCCTGTCTCTCTCCTCTCCCTTCCCATATCCGCCTGTCTTTCTTGTCCTCCTTCACATGTCTGTCGTTGTATCCTCTTCTTTCCCATGTCTGCCTCTCTCCTATTTCTTCCCTTGTCTGTCTGTCTCTTCTCTCCCTTCCCATGTCTGTCTGTCTCTCCTCTGCCTTCCCATATCTGTCTGTCTCTCCTCTGCCTTCTCATGTCTGTCTCTCTCCTCTTCCTTCCCATGTATGTCTTACTCCTCTACCTTCCCATGTCACTTTCTATTTTCTTTCCCACGTCTGTCTCTCCTCTGCCTTCCCATGTATGTCTCTCCTCTTCCCCATAGTTGTCACTCTCCTCTTTCCCATAGCTGTCTGTTTTCCTCCTCTCCACCTTCTGTATTCTCTCCTCTCCCCATCTTTGTTCTCTCTTCTCCCTTCAGTGTTCTCTCCCCATCAGTGTTTTCTCCCCAACAGTTTTCTCTCCTCTCCTCTCCGCCCTCTTTTCTCCTCTCTTTCCCCGTTCTCTCCTCTCTCCCCCTGTTCTCTCCCCTGTGTTCTCTCCTCTGCCCCCTTCTCTCCCCTGTGTTCTCTCCTCTGTCCCCCATTGTCTCCATGTGTTCTTTCCCCCCTCCCCAGTGTTCTCTCCTACCTCCCTCCTGTGTTCTCTCCTGACTCACTCGGCGGGGAGACACAGGCAGAATGGGTACAGTGTGTGTTAAACACACTTAGCGCTCAATACATGCTGCTCGTGCTCCCCGCGAGTAGTGATGACACAGAGCATCATATTTTTATTTAAATGTTTTTATTTCTATTTTAAAATACATCTGTCAGCAAAAAAAAATTAGGTTTACTTGACAAATTGTAACCGGACCGGACTTTTTGAATGGTCTTTAACATTTCTGCGGTGTTTGTGTTTAGCTGTAATTTTCCTGTAAATTTAGGCTGCATGTAATTTTTTTTTTATAATACTTAAAGCAGTAATTTGTATTTGTGTATGTAACTATGATTTGTATACATACCTGATTAAATCCAGAGGTTGATATTTATACCACATGCCCCATCGAGCCCACCGTTCATACAACAAGTGCCTGTGATTCTGGGCCCCATGTGTCTTGATAGGATGTCTACTCTTGTGGCTCCCCTGTAAAAATGAGAGTGGCATGTTACCAAGGATCACATTTAAAGGTCTATTCACTCAGGGTATAATTAACAGGTGTCAATCTCTAAGGTTCGAATTTTCAGTGACCCTGATGGGCAGTCCTTATTTGTGACCCCTGTCTTGCTGTGCCTTGTTTTTTTTTCCTCTAGTGTCCTACTTTTCTGGCATACTGGAATAAAGCAAATATATATATTTTTAATATGCGAACACATAACGGAACACGCTCATGAGTGCATAATGGACTGTCATTCCAAAATGTACGTTATGTGGCCACACCCACAAGGCTCACAACAAATCCTCCCAATATTGGGAGTTATGGGATAGAGCAAAGTCTAAATTAAATGCAGGCGTCCAGGGCGATTTTTTTTATAAAGTCTTGGAATCTCTAGACACACATTACAGTGTTCCCTTGAACAATAGGATGACCCAGCTAAAATGGCACAGATTTGTTTACGAGATTTTTTCAGAATCTCAGTGGCTGGTAATCTCCAGGCTACTTAATGTGGATCCTCCTGTCTGAGACACATATCCGTGTATCACAGTTCCATTTAAAGAAAGGTCACAGTTACAATGCTTGCATTATATTCGGCTGGACTGGTACTTTAGACTTTTTTTCTGCGTCGTTCCTGTGTCGTCCACCTACCCAATTAATCTGAGCACAGTATGAATTCTCAACACGTCTCATCCTACGGGCTTTGAAACCACCGCTTGTTGAGCGGAGACTGTGTTTACAAAGTTAAAAAGTGGAAATTTAAACTCTCTGCGTGGTTTAGATTTACAAATCTCAAAATGAGATGCTATCGGAAAAGCAACAACACTAAACTCAATATCAATAAAATGAATAGTGCAATTTGCCATAGACACGAGCTCTACATAAAGTAATGCAATTATAGTGTACATTAGCGCTACATTTTAATCTGTGACTTGTTATTACAGAGTGGCATTCTCGATAACTCCTGAAGATACAGAAGACTTACATTAATCCTTGCAACCTCGTAATCGTTCAAGTGTGAAATTAAATTGGCAAATCATATTAACTGTTAGACACAGTTTTGCCACAGGAAGTAACATTTACGTATTCAAAATGAGGTCATGAGGTCCCATATGGGGATGGGAAGGGTCATCGAAGGACAAGTCATCGCTGGACAGTTCATTGTAGGATCGTATAGAAGGTTAGTATTATTAATTCTACTTGTACGACCTATATACTGTATTTTACAGTGTTACTGTAAATGTAACTCTTCATTATCAATTTGTGTTTTTTTAGAGGAAGGTCAGTTTTCCCATTTGGAACCACTAGGCTACATACCAGCGGTGCACAGCCAATCAGCTGAAGAGTTATTTGCATTACTAGTAGATGACAAGAGTGAGCTGTTTTTGCGCTCAACGGTTTGTTACTGAGCTTTCGACAGTGGGAAATCCATGATTCTACAGCGTAGAATTATATTATATTATTATTGTACAATATTCCTGATCCTTGCAGTCCACAAACCAACCAGAGAATATGGCCTGGTGCTTTGCCTAGCCCAATGATATATACAAACAGTGGGTCTTTTTAAAATAGGGGTACAAAAGTTTTATTTGCAATTGGGAATTTAAAGAGACTCATGAGTGTAACTTCACTGCTTGCGACAAACATACAAAATAAGTGTCTTAGAATGGCAGAAGGGAAATGTGGTCTTATAGCACAGCACTAGCATGCCATACTCCTACAATACGCCCCCAGTGGATGAGATATTGTCAGTTTCCCATCCCAACAGCTGTATCAGGGGGGAGGTTGAAAGTGCACTCAGTGACATCACCCAAAATGGTTGGCACCCTTGGCGGCCTGTTCCTCCCACTCAAGTACACCACTGACTCATATACGGTTAGGGTTACTGTTAACAGTTATGAGAGAAAAAAAAAACACACTTTACAGGAACATCCCCATGTTTGCTACATCATTTCCTAAATATGGCCTTCAGTTCTATCACTGCTTACTCCTAGCATCTGTAGTGTTTCCCATACATTGATTTCAACAACATTAATACATCTGGGCTGCTCTCCAACTCTTTTTCAGTAAGCAACCTCACATTAAGGGCTATTACAATATATCATCTAAACATAAAACGCGTTGTGTAACCTTACCTCATGAGGAGGGAAAGCAGCCTCATAGGTGCCATTACTGAGCAATCTATTTATACCTGAAAAACAAAAAGCAAGCATGACCTTCGTTTCTGTGTTCGGAATGGTTTGGGGGGCTCTGTGATTATGGTTAATTGCCTCCCATAGAACTAAACATACAGTGAAACCCTGTTATAGTGCCATCTGCTATAACACGGTTTCTCTTATAACGGGGTACAACTTCCGCTTTACTGACATCACTATCCCACGCATTTCGCGATGTTAGTCCAAGCCCTGCATTAGTGCCGGGCTTACCTCAGTTTATCAGAGGATCCAATACAGTAATGCAGCTCTGGGATCTAAACACCTCCTGTGCACATACCGGATCTTTTGCCAGGAGGTTCTGGGGATAATTTAGTTAAATCAAACCAGCACTTGAGGATAAGATGCAAAAAAAAATGTTTTGTGAGTTAATCCAACGTAATGATATTACAAGACATCTTAACGATACATATACTAATGGCCATCATGTCACTGGAGAGAAATCTCGGTCCAAAACCATAACGAAATTATAAACCAAATAAACTACGGAAAAATCTATGGGAAAATCTATAGCTTATGACAACTATAATGGAGATATGTATAGGAAAACCTGGGGAAAATGGATTAATAAATAAAGTTAACTGATTGGACATGGGTAGACCCTGGGCATAGTTTGCAGACGTCCTATAGATAATTGGCGACGCTACGGGTATGTCCCACCCCCTCGCCTCCTCCGATAGTAATAACATCCTTCGCAACGTGACCCTCCCCTGTGGATCCTTCAATGATAATGATATGATATTATCTTGTATATGTTGGTATGTTTGAGTATGTTGTTTTTCTAGATGAGCAGCATTATCTGTTAACTGCAGACAGAAATGGTAAAAAAAAAAATGTGTCAATATGTTGAATTTGCTTATCTGTCGACCATTATTCTTGGATGATATCACCTGCTCAATTTTGAATATTCTAAACTATGTATTTTTATTTTGTTTGTCTATTTCTATATGTTTTTGTATGTTTACAATAAAAAATTTAAAAAAAATCCAACATAATGATATCAGAAGTCATAATTAAGTGCAAGATGTATACGGTGTACAAGTTTTGAGTCTACTGATAATCATAATTAATTTAGTTTTCCAGTCAGTAGATGCAAAACGTGTAAAGTATCTGATTTTTCTTCCCCCTTTACATCTTGCATGTAATTATGTCTTTTTTTTTGTCATTACGTTGGATTAAATCACAGATTTTTTTGGTGTCTGATCCTTGAGTGCCGATGTAATTTTTCTATGTTGTGCCCAGTGTTGTCGACTGTAGGCCAAGTGCAAGTCTTGCTGCCTCAGTTTGCAGTCTCTCTCCAGTGAGGCAGAGCCCGGCTTCGTTCCCTCTGGATTGTTTGTATTTATAATCTGGGGGCAATTGATTACTTTGTAATTCACTAATTTGAGTTAAGGTGAGATAGACATGTTCAGCTCACCAACTTATCTATGCCTTGTAAAGGGACAAGCTTGGTGAGCTCTTCCAGCAAAGAAATTAAAGATTGAATTATGCATTATCCAAGGTCAGGTGAGCTCTTCTGGCACGAGAAACTCACCAGGTAAAGCCAATGAGATGAACTGCTGATCTCAACTCACCTACATCAATAGCTCTCTCTGACTCGAGTCTCCAGTTCTCCACAATGCATATTACTTAACCTGACAAGTCCAGCTAGACCCCATTATAGAGCTAACTGCTTTTGCTTACAAGGAGGTACTCCAACGGCTCCTATGGAGCTATCGGGGGGCGAGGCATCTCATGATGAGATCTCAGGACTAACATCGACAGATCGCACTTAGATTGCGATGTTTGTCTGTGGATTTCAAGCCCTGTGTTATAATGGGGATCATCTGTAGTTACAATAGAGAAATGGAAGAATTAATAAAGGGACTGTATCACCGGAACGCTTTTTTTTTTACTGTAAATATAGATAATAAAAAAATATTGAAAATGATCTATACATTGTATTAGGAAAACTGCAATCAAATGCCTAAATTAGGAGAATAAAAATGTGTTTTCAATGTATCTGCGTAGTCTCCTGCTTATGACATCTGTGGCACGGTATGCAAATTACACATCTCCCATTGAAAAGCAGTTCATTTGCATACCGTGCTGCAGGTGATGTCATAAGCAGGAGACTTCCACAGACACATTTAAAAAATATTTTTCTTCTAATTTAGGCGTTTGCTTGCAATTTTGCGAATACAATGTATAGATCATTTTCAATATTTTTTTATGCTCTTCCTACTAAAACAATGTTTAGGTGATACAGTCCCTTTAATAAGCATGTTTTCTTAATAGACCTGATGCACAGCCAGTCTGCAAAATCAGCTTAATTCATCAAGGAGTCTAACAGTGGTGTGTTGTGTGAAGTTCCTTTCACTTTAGATTAGGCAATTAATTCACCCATTCATTCTACAGAATATATTGCTAGCTATCTTTTTTGTGATCTGTCTGGAATAATCTTACCCATTTTTGATTTCCCATCTTCATATTTAGTCCTCTGTAATACATGATGCACAATACGACTTCTCGTCGAGTTGCTAAAGAACGTGTCTTTGTTGTTTATCGTGAAGCTGTCGAAGAAACAGAACATCTTATGTAAGAGACAGTACAGGGCAGAACAATAGATGGTACGACAGGTGCAATGCACCCAGTTCTCTCCCTTTAAGAGGTTCCATACCATACATTCTGTAGCGTATGACAGCCACAGTTCACCATACTGGCCTACAAAATGGTTACTACGCCAAAGCCACTGATCCAGATACTTGTCTTTCTGATACACTAAACGGTCTACTGAATAAAAAGAGCACTGTACTGAACAGAGAAAGGGAATTTCAAACTTAAGGGCAAGCTAGTTGGGTTGGAAAAATGTCTCCTATTCAGCTGCATTGGTAGAATTTTTCGGCTACTTTGGCTATAAGTTTGAAATTGCCATCTCAATTCCCTGCCATTCCTACTTTATAATGTAGGCCCTTAATTGTTTTATATCAAGCCCACAATTTGACATTGATGTCAGTTTGCGCAATTATTCCATGCACACACCAATGATGGAGAGATTTGGTCTCTCGACAGGCTCTCGCTGCAGTGAAGTTTTTGCTTTGCTTGGGAGTAGACTGGGTAATGGTGTACAATCAATCTCTAGAATTCATATCCATTTGTGGTCCGTGATGGCAATCCCTGTCAGCTATGAAATTTAGACTTCAGGAGCTGAATTGGGTAAAACATAGGAAAACTATCTAGCGTCTACATATACTGGTGAACGTTTCTGAATTTGTGCCCATAACTGGAGAACCTAAGTCAAAGCATTAAGGTATTTTTAAATGGCTCAGAAATAAAGTCAAGCCCTTCATGCCGGGTGGTGCTTTGGTCCTTAATGACCAAAGCACCAGACGGCAGCTGTGAATTCGGCAACAGAGTCACTCACTCTGTTTGCCGAATTCGTAGCTGGATGTAACTCATGTATTTCCCGGGGTTTGTATGCTGGCTGTTCACAGCACACAAACCCCCCCGGAAAACACGAGAGACATCGTGCCTACGAGTGACAGGCGTGCCCCAGGCTGGCAGCACGCCTGTTATATAGGGGCACAATATGCCCCTGATTTTGATATGGGAAGTTTCCTGGCAAGAAATTTATATTTTGGGGTTTCTAAATCTTTATGTTGCCTGAAAATATTAAATGGGTTTACTGGTTTGGCCAAGTATGGAAACCACCGATTTCCCATTTGCTCCATGGAAGATGTCCGCCATGAGGGAGACTACAGCAAGTTTCTTACTACATTGACTCCTTCAAGTGCTAATCCAGTCATAGTCAATAAGCATCGAAGCCATTATTCTGAAAACCCAGCTCCGACTGGTCGTGTGCCGAATGGATAAATATTGCATTGTCAACTTCTTTATCGAGCATTATCGTAGGGTCACAGTAAAAAAGCGTGTTCTAAGAAGACTACATCAAGAGCTACCTTCCTTGCTTCTAGCTCCCAGGCCTAGATCCTAAAGAACTGAAAACTTGGCATGGCCAAGACAAGCTTGTGCACTTCTAATAGTATGGGGGTCAACAGGCAAAGATGTCTTGTCAGAGCCAGAGATAGGAGGAGGGTTGTGGACCAAAATTCAACCACCTGTGACCTTCATGTAGCTACCAATTATGTAGTTTGCCCATCGGATATGTACTCTACACTCTCATTTGACCTGAGTCATTCCCACTTTATGAAAAACATGCAAGGACCCAGTAACAGTTCTAGGATTTGAGGGAAATATCAGTTGGGGGGGGTTACATTCTCCTCAACATGTCCTATCTCCCCACCAAGCCCCTTCTGACCAGACTTATTTTCATTGGTGGACCTTGTTTGCTAAGTAAAGAACCCAGCTGTGCCACGATCATGCACTGACAATGACTGTGTAGGATGCCCCAACTGTGTAGTGATCGACAGCAATCTAAGCGGCAGACAGGCAAAAAAAATACATATAGTGACAAACAACCACACTATGGGCAGACACTTTGCTTCCAAGATAGCATCACTTCCATACACACTGAGCAGGGGCTGGCGAAGCAAGTAGGCAGTAGAAACCACCACTTAATTTCCTTTTATGATAGGGTCACCTCTCCTAGTAGTATCGCTAGGTTTTAATGGGGATGGGACACTTCATCGCGGCTGCATCCGCGCTGCCGCTTCACCGTCGTCACTTCACCACACGACAGCTCGTCGCGGGAGATTCATCGCTAAAGGTAAGTTTTTAATGTGTTAGAGTTAGAAGATAGAGTTTTAGAATTAGAATTTTAGTAATGGGGTTAAGGGTGGTTAGAATTAGGGTTTAGAGGGTTAGAATTAGTTTTTAGGGTTTGAGGTTAATTTTAGTATTAGGGTTTAGGGGGTTAATTTTAGTATTAGGGTTCTGGGGTTAGTATTAGGGTTTAAGGGGTTAGTATTAGGGTTCGGGGGTTAGTATTAGGGTTTAGGGGGTTAGTATTAGGGTTCGGGGGTTAGTATTAGGGTTCGGGGGTTAGTATTAGGGTTTAGGGGGTTAGCATTAGGGTTCGGGGGTTAGTATTAGGGTTTGGGGGTTAGTATTAGGGTTCGGGGGTTAATTTTAGTATTGGGGTTTTGGGGTTAATTTTAGTACTGAGGTTTGGGAGGCACTTTTGGGGGGGGAATAATTTATAAGGGGGGTTATTTTCTTTTTACTTGTACGTTTGTAAGAGCTGAGAGTTCAGCGCAGAACTGTCAGCCCTTACATAGCCGCGTCCGCGATGAAACGGCCGCTTTATTCTTCATTGCTGACAGTTCAGCGTTCTAACTGCCGCGCTTAACTGTCAGTGATGAAGCCGCGGCGACGAAGTGTCCTAGACCCGGTTTTTATGGCCAATTTGTTGATGATCCACAAATATGGATGCAGAGAAATGTTCAACTAGATGAACTTCCTATCAGTTCCAACTTTATTAACTGTGTAACTATAAAAAAACAATATTTGGATTGAGTAAGGTTTACTGAGTGATGGAAGACATACACATTACTACTATTCACTTACTGGTGCATTCGAGCCCGGCTAAACGGAGCTGTGTAACAATCCGTCTCTTCCAGGTCCGGCAAGGCTTCTTTGTCAAGCTTCATTGGGTTTTTTGGCAGCCAGCTTTTAAGCTGTCTCATGTTCCTCTGCAAACTAAAACAGGGGGGGGGGGGGGGGGATGTTTTATAACAGTTTAATCCAGTTGACCTTGTATAACAGATTTGTACTTTTAGGTTCTGCTATACTGTGCAGACTTAGTGCATATAAATAATTAGACTTAAAGCAATATTACAAAATAAGACAAAAAAAAAACTTATTTCAAGGCATTTTAACTTAAAAAAGTAGGGGTCTTTTTTTTTTTTTTTTTTTTAATAAAAGTGAACAGACAAGCAAATTGCAGGGGAATAACAACAAATCAAGCATTATTACAAAACATCTCAACCGTGCCGATTTTTTGAAGCTTAGCTGTTCATGTCTGATTTTTTTTCAAGTTCACTTTTAGTAAATAGCCACCAGTGTTTCCCTTTTACACAGGAGAGTTAGCAATGAGAAGCATTTTCTTCTATATCCTCTCTTAAAGAGACATTGACTAAACATTTCTTACACTGTGAATGTAGAAAACTAAAACATATGATAAATGATCTATACATTGTGCTATCCAAATTGCCAGCAAATAAGAGAAAAATGGATTTTAAATGTCTCGGTTTTGTCGCCTGCTTATGACATCACCTGTGGCTTGACATGCAAATGAGCTCATTTTCAACAGGATATTGTAATCAAGCAGAAAAAGCAGAATGGCGCGAGAAGGTGGACACCTTAATTACAAAGTAATGGTGCAATATTATAAAACACCAAAAGTTCCTGAAAATAGTCAGACTTCTCCTGAGGAAGCCGTGATCGGAGTTCCGGCGAAACGCGTAGAGATAGAGACTTTTAGCAGCTGCAGTTCTTCTCCCTGATCCAGCCACTTGCCACATCCAGGTTATGCTTCTGATTTCAGCACTGGTTGTTTGTTTTTTCCGATCATTTTCTCTTATAATATTTTTTGCGATTAAAATACGAAATTTTAAAGAAATTCTACAAGAAACGTTTTGTGAGTGTATTCCTCACCATCCGCGTTGGAACTTTTGGTGTTTTATAATATTGCACCATTACTTTGTAATTAAGGTGTCCACCTTCTCGCGCCATTCTGCTTTTTCTGTTATATATTGTGTTTGGGCATTCGGAGAGTGCTTCGGAGGGCAGCGTTTTGTGTGTGATACCACCAGTACTATCACTGTTATTTATACTTTTCTAGGGCACTTTGTTTATTTGCACAGATCATTTTTTCACTATTGTAATCAAGCCACAGAAGATGTCATAAGCAGCAGACAGCAGAGACATACCGTATTTGCTCGATTATAAGACGACCCTGATTATAAGACGACCCCCCCCAAACTTTGGATATTCCATTAGGAAAAAAACTAAAAGCCTGAATATATTTAATTTTTTTATTTTTATAAAAACTATACTAACTATAAATATATTTATAGTTTTTATTTCATTTTATGTGCCAATGCTGCCTCTCTCTTTCCCTTGCCCACAGCTTTCTCTCTCTCTCCCCCTTAGTGTTGTCTCTCTCTCCCCCTCCCTTTGTCTCCCCCTTGCTCCCCTTGTCTCTGTCTCTTTCCCCCCTCCCTCCCCTTGTCTCTGTGTCTTTCCCCCTCCCTCCCCTTGTCTCTGTCTCTTTCCCCCCTCCCTCCCCTTGTCTGTCTCTCCCCCCCTCCCTCCCCTTGTCTGTCTCTCCCCCCTCGTTTCTCTGTCCCCCCCTTCCTCCCCCTCGTTTCTCTGCCCACCCCTTTCTTACTCTGTCCCTCCCTCCCTCACCTGTTTCTTGTGGGAGCTCCCTCCCTCACCTGTTTCTTCCTGGTGGCTAGTGGGGGCAGCCGGGGGATGTCTGCACGATACGTGCAGACATCCTCCATGCTGCCCGACACGGCAGTCTATTATGACGGCTGCCCGATTCTCCCTGGTGGCTAGTGGGGCAGCAGAGGATGTCTGCTCGATGAGTACCCGGCATCTTCATAGAAGCCCCGGCGATCGTGCCGGGGCGGAAGCAGGGGAGTCTGCGCTCATCGTCTTATAATCGAGCAAATACGGTATTTAAAACCGATTTTTCTCTTGTTATAGGCATTTGCTTGCAATTTTGCTAACACAATGTATCGATCAGTTTTCATTATTTTGAAATCTCTATTCACATTTTGAGTAATGTTTAGGTTGACAGACTCCCATTAATTTAAAAAGCAAAGTAGGTCTATAGCTGAGGAAGTTATTTTCCTATTGGCTATGGTGTCATTGTCACAGTGACCACACAGCCAATCGGAACGAATTGCCAACGACCTTTAAAAATGGCTTGGCCAATGGGCATAGTGCTTATCACTTATAAATAAAGGCTGGGAAATATGTGGCTACCCAGCTGTTGCTGAATTACACCATTTATAATGCTGATGGATACAAAATGGTACCCAAAAAAGGGAAAAAGACTTGGCATTATGGGGACTGTAGTATAGCTGGGGTAGGATCCATATTGCCCATGTCTACGACTAACCCTCTCTGTTCTTCTGTCAGATGTAAAATGCTTTAAAATATGCGTTTTTTTCTTTTTAATGATACATTAAAGTACGATTTAAGTCAACTCTCAAAAACAGCTTATTTCAGTGATGGCAAACCTTGGCACTGTAGAGGAACGGTATATTCCATGATGCTTACTCAGATTTACAATTTACTAGGCATCATGGCATGTGTAGTTTCCAAACATGTGCAGTGCCAAGGTTAACCATCACTGGTCTAGTTGATCCAATGAATTTGTGAACTGGTTTAACCATGCTCATACAATAGGCTTTGTGATCTGATACGGTACTTAATAATTTATTTATTTTAAAATCAATAAATCAGAGAGCAGGGTACTGATGTCTCCATTACAATATTTGGTACAGTTTGCACATAATTGTTAAACATTAGGGGTAATATAAGTATGATGATGTTAAATGACGGAATGTGTTAGTTTTTACTTGGGTTATGGTGATGTTAAATGTATCCAGCCAAATCACAGAAACAAGGTCTTTTAAAGAATGATTGTGTGTTTGGATATTGTTTTTTGTTTTTGTTTTTGTGCCTGCAGTTAATAGTTAAAATATTACAAATGATTTCCAGATAATGTTTTTCCCTTGCTTGGATCAGAACAGATATGACTTAAATTCATGTCATATGCCATTTGCTGTTGGACATCCATTTAACCCTTTGTCAGATATATTCCCTCATCTCCCGTGAGAACATCTTACAACAGTGAATGCAGCTCCCAGCTGCATGTTAAGGTCTTTTTCTCATCAATTAACCTTTTATTAAACCCCTGGGAGCCACTTGGAGGAACCTCTGGTTTCTAAAAGGCTTCAGCTGTTGCTGTAAACCAGCTAACCTTGCAGATGTTTTAGGAACTACGAGGGGCATGTACTAAGCAAACGCAAATATATTTTATGTGCAAAACTTTTTTTGCGCTTTGCACCTTCTGCAATGTATATTATTTAGCACTCAAATAGTAAATACGCGCAAATTGCCAATAAAAACAGGCAAGTTTGCGAATATTTTTTCTACCTCTTTCGATAGCGCTCTCTAAAAGCTGGTGTCATTTTCACACGCAAATAAGAATTTTTTTCACAGAATATTCGCAAAGCTCTTTAGCGTGCGCAAGTATAATCTCAATTTCTTAGCGCAACATCGGGGGAAAAAAACGCAAAATGTTACAAATAGTCGCAAATTGCTCCTTACTCGTGTTTTATCTACTTTTTCCCCACTGCACTTGTTTAGTACATGACCCCCTACATATTCCATGAGGCTCATCAAGCCACTGGAGCTGTAGTTCCCAAACAGCTGCAGTGCCAAGGTTAGCCATCACGGCTGAAGGAAAACATTCAGGAATACAAGTTATAACTAACGTTTTGTGTAGAAGGACTTTAACCCCCTTATATGTCATCAAAAATAAATATATATGTTTCTTTAAAACATGTATAATTTGTATGAGAAAGAGAGACATACACATACACATAACTGAACAAATGCCCCAAAAGGCATCTTGTCCTTGAAGGGGCTGTATCACCGAAGCATTGCTTATACTGTGAATGTAAAGCATAAATAAAGATTTAAAATAATGTATACATTGTGTAAGCAGAATTACAAACAAAATTTAATTTGGAAAAACAAGTTTTTCATGGATCTGAGTTCATGACGTGTCTCTTGTTGATGACATCACCGGTGTCTTAACATGTAATATTACACATTTCCCATTGAAAACCAGTTTATTTGCATATGAAGCCACATAAACAAGAGACTCTATAGACAAATATTTTTTGTATTCTCTACCTTCATAGTAAAACCAATATTTAGGTCATACAGCATCTTTAAGGGGATCAAGGGGATGAGCTGGACGTGCTTTTAGACAAGGGATAATTTACTAAGACATATCCTGGCACCCTTTGGTTACACTGGAATCAGGACACCTGAATCTAAATTACTGGGCCAGACCAGGCAATATAAATAATAAAAAAGGAGAACAAAAAAAAAAGGAAGAAAAACTACCACAACAATATAACATATTCTCTTCTTTTTAGTCTTAAATCAGCGGGGCAATGGTTTAAAAGTAATATCAAGAAATATTACTTTACTGAGAGGGTAGTGGACGCATGGAATAGCCTTCCAGCAGAAGTGGTAGAGGTTAACATAGTGAAGGAGTTTAAAGGACAACTGTAGCAAAAAAAAATGAAGTTATGTTCTTAAGATGACATCAAGTGTATGCATTTTATATAGAAATGCTTTAATGGAAGAATATAAATAAAGTACCTTATTGAGCCATCTTTACTCCATATAGCTCCACCAGGAGGCAGCCATTTTGTTTAGAATCTTTGGTCAGATGGGTAAGATCTTTGTTCCTCTGAACCAAGGTGAGTGAAGATCTGACCCAAGATTCTAAAAAACATGTCTGCCCCACGAGAGAACTATATGGAGTAAAGAAGACTTAATAATGCACTTAATTTCTATTATTTCATTAAATAATTTCTTTATAAATCATCTTCACTTGATACAATCTTTTAATTAAACATAAGGTAATGTGTTGCTATAGTTGTCCTTTAAGCATGCATGGCATAGGCATAAGGATATCCTAGGTATAAGATAAGGCCGGTGACTAATGAAAGTACATAGAGAATTGGGCAGACTAGAAGGGTATGAGCACTTCTTATCTGCCGACGCATTCTACATTTCTATGCAAATAACGTATTAGTTGGATTTCCTTGTGGTGCTATAGGCCACGTAAATGACTGAATAAAATCCACATCCAGCTTAATGTCATTATCCCCATATATCTCCATGCGTCCATATCCCATGATGTTATGTGACTATAAGAACTGGATGGGAAAAATTTCACATCACAAGTGCATTAAACTGAGAGCATCATAATTCACCGGGATGGCTCCATTAGACGGAACCTAGTACAGATAATAAAATCAATCTGAGCGGAATGTGAATCCTTCTCAAATCAACAGCTTATCAGTGAGCACAGATGTTTCATTGTATTTGAGCTCCATTAAAAAAAGGAAAAAACCCCCCACATCAATTAGAACAATCCGTAAGCAGGTAGACACAGTTTTCTTGCTGACAATTGTAAATATGTCTCTGAGCTACTGTACATAAAATCATAAAAATGAACAGTATATAAAGCAAATCATAATTACATTAAATACATAATAGACTTTATTCATGAAACAGCGAGCTGAGAAGGGTTGAATGGGAAATCTTTTCCAACACAGCAACTTTGGACACTATACACCGATCAGCCATAACATTATGACCACTCACAGATGGCAAGCTGGGGGAGGCAGCGTGATGCTTTTGGCAATGTTCTGCTGGGAAACCTTGGGGCCTGCCATTCATGGGGATGTTACTTTGACACGTACCACCTACCTAAGCATTGTTACAGACCATGTACACCCTTTCATGGAAACGGTATTCCCTGATGACATTGGCCTCTTTCAGCAGGATAATGAGCACTGCCACAAAGCAAAAATGGTTCAGGAATGGTTTGAGGAGCATAACAACGAGTTCAAGGTGTTGACTTGGCCTCCAAATTCCCCAGATCTCAATCCAATCGAGCATCTGTGGGATGTGCTGGATTAACAAGTCCCATCCATGGAGGCCCCACCTCCTCAACTTACAGAACTTGAACTTGGATCTGCTGCTAACGTCTTGGTGTCAGTTACCCCAGCACACCTTCAGAGGTCTAGTGGAGCCCATGCCTCGACGGGTCAGGGCTGTTTTAGGCGCAAAAAAGGACCTACACAATATTGGGCAGGTGGTCATAATGTTATGACTGATCGGTATAGGTGGAACTGCCTCTTTGGGGAAACATTACAAGTGATTCCGAGAGTTTCTTTATGATTCCATTGTGATGAATCAGGGATTTAGCCATGCCACTGCCAATTAGAAGCATCATTTTTTCTTGCTCACGCATTTCAAAGATCTTTTATACATTGTGGCATGTTTCAAAATTCCACTGTGTTCTATTAGATTAAGCATGGCCTGAGACCAACACCTGTTTAGTTGTGTTTTTCAAGTATAATTAAATCCTAGGGAAGCTGGGATTATGAATAATTTGCTTGCTGCAGTTCTGATCACTCACTACTAGTTACTGAGCTACTGATTTTCATCCAACAAGTACGTGCAAAGATGTTTTTTTTTATTTCTTGGGCCTAAACAGTATTTGGTCTAACGAGAATTGCAAGGTCCAAAGGAGCTGCATATCAATAACTTACCTCCCAACATCTGCCCCCCCCCCCCCCCCCCCCCAGAATCCAGATGCCAGAAAGGTTGCTTGTCACCACTACTGGCAGTGCTACTGCGCATAAGGCTGCAGTCTCAATCTAATTCTCCAGTGTCTGTGACACCAGAGAATCAGTTCGGATTGGGGTCCAAAATATGGCTATCCTGCCAAGCTTGACGCGACAAAGGGTCTCAAACTCGTGGGACAGTTGGGAAGTGTGAAAGATTGTCACTTGCTGTAGCTAGTTCTTTCTGTGCCTAGGAAAACGGAGAGACAATTTTGCCCCTTTCAACAGAAATTATTTTGTAGAAAAATTTAATCAGATACACCACTTATTGGGGTGCTCAGCTGGCAGGGGTCCTCAATTATTTCCAGTCTGTGCCAGTGATCTCTTCCCTAGTGATCAGTGGTGTTGAGGGAGCTGTAGGTCTTAGACTCTAGCCAGCAGAGAACTGTTCCTGTCCATGCAGCCACTCCATGCATGAGGCAACATCAGTCTAGTTCTTTAGCTATCATCGATGTACTCAATTGTATGTGCCCCAGGCAAATGCCTCAGTTGACTCATTCTCTTTACTGTTCTAAATCTCTCTAGACTACAGACCCTTGCCGCATGTTCTTTCAGCAATATAGCAAAATCTTTATTATACAAATCACTTAAATGCTCGACAATAATATCAACAATTACTCATTTGAAGGTCAATTCCTGTATGATGAGAATGTTTTCTAGTGTACTACTCTTATTTTCCCACTCATTATCTATAGGGCAGCAGAGAATACCATAACTAATTAGCAATTAAATTTCATAGCATAAAAAAAAAAAAATTCAACTTGTACATGGCTCATTGCACAGACCGAATGATCCCAAACCATATTAGTATACGTTGAATTATGACTTGATTCCATACATAAGCAGACCTCTTTCACATTGATAATAATAAAGTGATTAACATTTAAATGTATTCAGAGTCAAATTTGCTTTTACGATCTTTGATCAGTCACCTCTCCAGATATTATCATGGAAAAGTAATCAGCTTGTTAACAATATTTAAAGAGTGAGTAATGTCAAAATCAAGACCTTTTTTAATAAATTGCTCCTGTTCTGCTGATTTAGTGACTTTTCAAATTATATTTCTATCATGTTTCGTTAAGAAGTTATCACGGGTTTTGTAGGGTAAAATCCAAGCACTAGGAGGTTCTCTTCCTGTAATCCTTTAAAAGGGTGTGGCCTGTCCCCAACAGAAGCATTGCAAAGTGTCACTCTGACAGACCACACCCCTATGCAAAGTGTGAAAGTGCTAGAGTTCTAACCCACTGAATTAGTGAGTTATACAAGATAGAAAGACAATGTAAAAAGTGAGTAGGTCAACAAAACAGTGCCAATGTATCAATAGTTGTAAAATAGTGGAATTATACCCTGCTTAAAGCAAACATTACTAGCTTTAATTTTAAATGCCAAGGGTGCTAATCCATTATACAATGTTTTCACACAAGTAAATTTTTACTTATTAGCCGTTTGAGTTTTGTTTGAAGTGTTATATCTCAAAAAAAAAATATACAGAGCATAATCAATAATGTTCATGGGTGAGCAATCCAGTAGTGAAACAGTTAATCATCTTATTACAATAAATCATAAACTACACTTTCCACTGGAACAATGTAACATAAAAGGCATGCTATCATGCTTTTTTAAAATTATTATTACACTGTTCAACACTAAGCACAGTCTAGATTACTATGAAATAGTTTTTGGAGCAATAGAGATGCCGATTTTCATAAAATTGAAACATTGTTATTTTCCTTACAGTTTACCTGTGCTAATGAAGTAAAAACAAACATTAAAATCTTGACTAAGCACTTGCTACAAACAATAGTTTTATCATCAAGATCAATTTTGAAGTTGAAGGGACAGTCTAGTCTCCAAAATCACTGCTAGTAAAGTGCACAGGTTTTTTCCCCAGTGTGATTTGATTCAGGCATTCTGCATAAATCACATTTTTAATATTTGACTCAAACCCTCCCCAGTGATTACTCATCATGCATGTTTACTCCAGGTGCGACAGCACTGATTATATAGACACTGAGCATATAACGTTTTGTTTCATGTAGTCACTTCCTGTGCTGCTGGAATAGAATACATTGTGTGGATTGTGATCCAATTGCTTTTATACACAGTAGGATCTCTTTATAGTGCAACACATTGTCTCATGTCTTCACTAGAGAGACAAAAATTCCATTCATCTGAATGGCATTATTCTCATTGGTTTCTGCAGCAAAAAAAATATATGAAACTAAAATATAAAATAATGAAATTAACTTTTACTCCTCTAGTGTGGGCAGTCCTGGTTTCTTGTAATTTCACAAATTCACTTTTATTTTTTATATTTTAAGCAATGCAAAATATAAAACATGCATTTAAAGTACTTTGAAAGCACAGTAATATGCGTTAATATTTGGAAGATGCGTTTTGGGCACCAGACACTCCTTTTAAATTGAGTGACCGAGTACACAGGTGGCCTGCATTGACATGTGTTTTAAAACCTATCCAGAGTGAACATCTTACATTCGTCTGGCTTTTATATTTAAGTATGATTGAAAGAACTCTGAGCACATGTAACCTGTAAATCCTTCAATGATATGTTCTTTATGTTGTATGAAACACATCCAAATTGTGTATATATATTTGTAAAAAATAATAATGATTTGACCAGTGATTTCCAATACTTGGCTCTGCAGATGTTTGGGAACTACATATCCAATGATTCTCAGTCAACCTAAGGCTGATAGGGTCTCTGGGTTTAGGTGGTTTCCAAACATCGGTTAGTCATCACATATTTAGACCATCATGCCCCCAACTGTCCAGCAATATGCTTAACATTCCCAATTTAGGACCACAATCCCACATTTATTTTTACAGGTGTCAAGGCATTTGTAGTAACACTGACTCCCAACCTCCAAGCTCCACCCCCTGGCATCCCACGTATGGAATGTTGGGCAGCATAGACTAGGCTTCAAGTTATATCTTTCCAAATAGTGACCCTTTAACAGTTTCCATGCGGGGTAGATATATTGATCATCCTTCTAAACAAGGTATTCCAAAAAGACCTCAGTAGGATTGTAAAGCATACAAAGCATACAATTATGGTTTTAATGAGTCAGCTTGAAGGGATTAAATTATATTAATGCATTCTATAAGCTATGCATTCTAGTATTTAGCTAAATTAAGCAAGCACAAGCATTTTTGGGTAAAGGTTACAAGCAGTTGTGAATTTATACATTATAAGTTCAGGTACTCACAATGACACTTACATCAAGTCTAATGTTTACATATTGTGGGTTGGCAAGAATTACTATATATTTAGGCCTAGATTTGAAACTACTAAGGTTTAATATCTCCCCACTCATGCAAAGGATTGTTAAGGAGTAATAAACTTTAGCAGAGTTTGATACATAGAAAATTCATGTTTTTTTTTTACTAGACCAAACCAACAAATGGACTTCCTACCAGTGTAGATCTCTAACTGTCATGGTCCTGCATATTGTGATCGCTCCTAATACAGATACGTTCCAGAGTTTTATGTTTTAAAATCGTATCTTTATTCACACTGTATAAACACCGACATATTTGACACTTATCTGTATCTATTTTTTTTTTTACGACAATAAACAGTTGGATGTTGCCAAAATAAATGTCTTCCCACCTATACCCAACCTATTATATATTTATTAATAATTTTTCGTTTATTTATTATTAACAAAGCAATTGGCTGTTGGCTGCCTGAGAGAAGAGGCATCTGCCAGATAAAATTGGCCTTGTCTAGTTCCACTTTATCTTCACAAAAATATACCACCCTTGCTATTGCCTCTACAGATTTAACATTGGCCTGAAGCCACATTTTCACCGATCTGCCAACCTCTTTGTTGGGCCATTAGCCATTTCTCTGTTAGCCAAATATTTAACATGGAAGGCCTAATTACTGTTCAAAATTATAGGCTGCCGGAGAAAGAGGGCACAAACGGTGCAATAATGTAATGCAATAAAGCAGTGGTAGCTATCCTAGGCAGTGCAAATTACAGAATTACATAGCCAATGCTTGAGGCTGATTAGAAATCATTGGATATATAATTCCCATATACCTGCAGTGCCAAGGTTAGCCATCACTGAAATAGAACTCACAACCTTTTTTTGGTGGGAGGAATCTACAAACCTTTAAATTCTCTGGTAGAACCCACAGTGCCTTGTACCTAGGGTTGCTACCCAGCCAGCATTTTACTGGAAGGCCGGTAAAGAATTGGATCGATGCCAATGTTTAGTCTATGGAGGTAGTAGAATGGTCGGTATTTTTTTTTTTTTGTAGAAAAAGATGGCAACCCTAGTTGTCCGTGACACCGCCCTTCTTGGATGTTTGCCAAAAAGTGGGTCACTGCCATGTACGCCCGGATGTTAATGATCTTATTTCAATACATAACATTGATAATGTTCTTAAACTGGGACCAGTGCATGTTAATCGCTGGCGTATCAAAGTCGGGGTACAATGTTTTGTATAAATTCACAACGGCTGCCGAGGGGTTTGATTTGGTTTGCAGGATGGGTATTGGACAAGATAAAACTGCATCACCCACCAACCTGCCCATGGTTTTGCTCCTCCAATCAGTGTAATAACATTTTTTCCTGTAAGAACAGTACAAGTCAGCTGCAGAGGATTAAACAAGCAAAAATAGTCATTTCTTGTACCATAAAGTATGTAAGCGAATATAACAGGCCTCAGACACAGCCTGAATTTGTGATGTAGATCTCAGGGTTTTTTTTTTTTTAAAGGGGCAGTTCCACCTAGCTCATTTTCTATATGTTGTACAGACATTCAAAATAGATGAAATTCTTTACTTTTACTTTAAAAAGAATTAAAGCTCTCCTGTAGTTGTGCATTGAAGATAATTTCTAAGGGAACTCTAAATCCAGAGACATCAGGGAGAGGGCGTTTACTTCCGATTGGAATGCAGAGGGGCGTGGCTTTAGAAGGCGATGTGCGCTGTGATGTAACACCAGAAAGAAGGATTCAAAGTGATAGGCAAGGCTGTTGCTAAACGAACAGCAATAGATCGCGTTGTATTCAGTTTTCAGGGTAACAGGAAGAGTTGAGGAAAAAATTATAATTTTTTTTTTTTTTCCTTTAATAATTATCTAAAAAAATAAATCCAAAATTGTAGGTGGAACTGCTCTTTTAAGTCATTTGGATCTGTCACCAAACGAATTGTGCGAGAAGACAATGTCTTCCATTTTGTTCTTCGATGTGAACAGACTGCCATACAATTCTTATCAAATACTGCAATATGCTTTTTTTTTATATACACAAAATTATACCCAAAATGTGTTAGACAGCTGGCTTCTTCCAGTGTCTATCAAGATCCTCGTTAAATAACATTTTCATTGTATGAGCTGGCTTTTGTGAACGCATCTTATCAAATACTTATTCAAGGATGCGTAGGAAAAATGCATACAAGATGGCTCTACTGGGCAGTGTAATGAGCACAGCCCTGTCTATATATTACTGGTTAGAAATAACCCCCATGGTGCGACTGCCATCACAGATAAGCACTTGACCCTATGGTTTACATATGGGTTTAGCAGCTGAGACACACTCAGCTTCTTGTTATTGAAAGGTGCAACAGAAGCTCTGTACCAGATGGCTACTTCTTACGAAATCAGAAAGTGACAACGCGTTTCACCAGTTCATACACAGGATACATATGTTTCACCAGTTTTAGCACAGCAACAGCAGGCAGACAAAAATAGCCTTAAACAACAGACTGAATCTCAGGGCATGTGACACATTTTCCCCAGAGGGATTCACACCTTGTGACAGACTTTTGGATTCAATTACCATCACGTGAAAAGCCAACTGTATCCAACAGGAAAAATGGCACAAAATATGTGTTACCTGAAAGGCATCCTGATGTTCATCCTCTCGGCGTATTTGCATAGTGAATCCCACGGACAGTGTATTTTAACGAACATGATGTCGTTATTGGTTATTGCTGGCTGAGACGGAATAAAAAAGAAAAAGAAAAAAAGACCAATTTAAAATCATAATAATCAACCTCAGCATTTGCAGTGTCCAAACAAGTTACATGTCCGTTGAAGAAAGGGGTAGGACAGAGCAAGTTCATGAAGGCTGGTGACCAGTCAAGATCGTTTGGAGATGTTTGAAAGATGGATTCAGACTCCATCAAGGTTATTAATAGCAGTCAGATCTGGGTCAAGATTCTAAACGTCTTTTAAAAAACATCTTTTAAAAATAACCGTGGCATTCCCTTTGCCTGCTCTTCATACTATGGCATTGCTATACCCCGGCATTGCTACAACAGAGCTGACCCCTGTTACTCCTGTTCTTGGTGATCTAGAAAAAAAAGTAGACTGTAGTATAGTTTTGGCAGATTTGAGTTAAAGCTGGGAAAGGCTAAAAAAAAAGTAACTACATGAAACAATTCCATAAAAAATGATTAGAGCCAGTGTTACTGATCTAAATCTTAAATGTTGGTATGAAATGGTATTAAGGAGAATTTAAGATCTAATGAATGTAGCAGACTAGAATTTTTTTACTACTTTGTCAAGAAACAAATATGCCCCCTAGGGAAATCTTCTCATACTTAAAAATAAAGAATTAATCTTAATAAAAAACAAATCTACAGGAATTGATCAATTCACTACTATTATTGAGCAGTCAGATTTAAAAAATGTAACCTCACATTGTGTTGAATTATTGAGGTTGACTAGTTCAATAGCTATTTTTCCAAGCATAGAGTGGTGGCAGAAAAATCTATCAATAGAAATACAGGAGGGGACTGGGTGAAATCAATAAGAATGGTAAACAGGACAGTTCATTGTCTAAACTTAGCTAAGACTTACTTTAAGGCCTTAAATAGATGATATTTGATACCCAGCAGACTAGCAAAAATGGGATCCAAAAAATAAACAAAAATGATGAGATATTAGACCATCACCCGCTTTCTTCCTCCGATGTTCCATCTGTCGTCGTCGTATTCTGTGTCTCTTGTGTGCATTGTTACTTGGTTGGCAGTTGTTCATGGTGTTATTTATTGGAAGAAGTATATGAAGGTGTTTTGTACATTTATGCTTTGCTGAATAACTGTATGCCTTGTTTTGTAATTGTTTAGTAAATTCTTTATTCTAAACCCAATCAATAAATATAAATATAAAAAGTGAGGTAGATAGGGAGACTGCATTCACTTATGTGGCATTAAGAGTGGAGTTGAAAAGATGCTTCAACTTTCCCAAGTCAGCTCAGTTTTAGTGAATAGCACCCATACAATATCCCCCACTGCCCCAAATAGAGGAGACTACAAGTGCAGCCATTCCTGCATGGGCAGGGCAGGGTGTGAACAAGGTGGCTCAAAGGCTCTTTTTTATGAACATTAGGCCACAAGAATCTCAGAGTGGAGTGTGAAACGGTGTAAGTCTAATTCATCCTGGTGCAGTTATGACTAGTGATTGTGAGCCTATGATATGACTAAGCACCGTGATCGGGTGCGAAACGCGTAATGGGTTCCCTATTTCATTCGGATGGTGACCATGCACCATTTTGTTGCCACTGTAAGTAATAAACCACTTATTTTTGTGAAGATATCTTGGTGATCAAGGATTTATTTGGCACCCGCATTTGTGACACCGCTGTCTCTACATATTACTATAGCCTTTTCGACGGAAACAAAGGGAAGGCGGGTTCAGCTACTACCTCTGAACTTACATCTCTGACGGTCGCAATGGAGTCCGTTCCTTCTTTTGTCATTACATAGCTCTGCCATCACTGCCATTTTTTTTACCAGTATTTATATAGTTCATTTCTCCCAGTGAGACTCAAAGCCATTTTCTAATGCTCGCTCTTGTAATTAACCAAATCGGCAGCTTAATAATCATTACCCAATCAATGGAACTCATTGGTCAACCTCGGAAGGATGAAGGGCTGAGTTGAACCTGACAGCAAACTTGTGACCTTGTGACTGAGCTAGCTCACCAGTATACTAATCAAGAAATGGATCCCAGAGATGGGATCCCCCAAGTATTAAACAACCTCTGCCATGTCCACTTTCCCAAGTGTCACAATTTAAAAAAAAATGTGCAATGAATTTGTGAAATTAGATCTCTGCGATGCACCTTTTTTTTGTTTTACCAGTTCTTTACACTATGCTGTATTTTTTTTATCCATTGTCTATACCTAATAGATCACAGGCAGTTGAGTTTAACTGTAAAGTCACTAATTATTCAGCTATGCTTAGCTACGGTTAGACCACTAACGTGACCTGCTGGAAGATTTTAGTAATCTTGCTCGGTTTCTAACTAAGCAAGATTTGCAATCCTTCATAATCTCAGTTGCAAAAAAAAAAGTTAAATCTATTTTTTATAACATCATTTTTATTATTTTATTTTTAAAACCTACCTCCTACTTTTTAATGGGATATGTCTCCTTTACATTCCTGCTAACTGTCTGCCATCATGCACCACAAACTTTAAATGTGTCTTGTCTTCTCATGTGTTGAAGGACTCAAATAAAGATCTCTGAGATGGGTAACGAGCTATTTGCGTAAACTTCCTTTTAGCCTCTTCATTTTCTAGAGTGATGAGCAACGAATTTTCAGCCAGTGCACATTGTCCTTGACAAAAGACGTGTAAGCTTTATCTGTTTTGAAGAGCACTTAACAAACACCAGGCACAGACATAAATGTAACATAGAATGCGTCGCCAGATAAGAACCATTTGGCCCATCTTCATTGACAGGGAGGTGTCAAGAATGGAGTCACTGTTACGAGCAATTACTGCTATTAAGTATCTAAAAGTCATATTTTAAAACCAACTCCCTTCAGAAACAATGACAATCTAATTTTGCACTAAGACACTTTGTATTTTAATTTTAAACAGTTTTTTAGATAAAATAAATAAAAATTATTTAAGTGAACCTGTTCTCCGGAGAGTTCCAATAGGCAGAGCTAAATTTCCTATGTACTAACCAAACTTTTTAAGAATGAGTGAGCAAGCTACAGATCTCAAGCTGCCTTTCTTGTTTTCATCCCCTCTCCTCATTTAGGTTCCCCATCATCATCATCATCATGGGAGCACGGAGGTAACTGCCCCTGGCCTGCCCTTTAAACTCAATCAGTGGGCTGGGTTTGCATTATTTGTCACTTCTAAATGGACTCCCCTGCCCCTTTTTCTTGTTTGTGTTTTCACTCTTCCATATGCTCTACCTCAGTACAGAAACCCATACTTTGTGCCCAACCTACGGAGGAGGTTGGTGAGTGGCACCTCACAGTCCCCCCGAGTTCATCCATGCCATAGGTTTGCCATCACTGTCTTTTTCAATGTATTGTTTAAAATATAATTTGGGCTGGGCTACTGGTGGAACAAGGGCCCTGATGCAGACGCATCTGTGGCTGTCACACTGCACAGAGTGTCTGGCCCACTTAATATGGATAGATTTGGGGGTATTACCCTCCCTATTGGTCCTCACCTGGCACGAGTCACCTTCACAAGTCATTATTGGAACTGAACTCCAATCTGACCATAGACTTCTCTATACCCCCCCCCCCCCCCCCTTATGTTTTTTTCCCTACCTGTATATGACATTCCTTCATCCACATTAGGAACTAGTCAGTCACTACCTTTACCCATTCATGTATGATGACCACCATCACCTAAACCTTGTTTCTACTGTGGAAGTATCAACCATAAATGAGCTTAACATACCTAGTGTATTTATTCCCATTGAATGGAGTTCATTTACATATCATGCCAACAGGTGATGTCATCAACAGAAGACAGAACAAACACATTTGAAACACCCTTTCCTATTCTTTTAGGCATTTGTTTCCAATCTGCTAACACTCGGTGCAGGTAATTTCTGATCTTGTTTATTTTCCACATTCACAGTATATAAACACTATTTAGGTGACAGAGTCCTTTTAAGGTTTGATATTTACGCATGTATAAAATGATACAGTGCAGGGTAACAGTAAAGGGTCTAGTATTGGTGACCTGAGTACCAGTGGCAAGGTATAAGAGTCTTGAAGCCTGCTAAGACGGATTAGCTGATTAACTGAAAGCTGTTAGTCAGTCACTGCATTAATGAGATGAAAGTCTAATGTTATTGATTTGGCTCCCGGCCAGTGATATATAACAGCAACTTAATAACAGTAACTAGCCAGGAATTAGAAGCTCAATGGAGTAAACAGAGCTTATATTGGAAATGGGACGTTGATATAAGGGGCAGAATGAATGTTTCTTTCTGTGGTTTCAAATTACAGAACATAAATGACATACTGCGATGTATACATTATATACCAAGCTGTGTGTTCATGTGGTGTTTACTAATAGCTTTATAGACAGACATACACAAATATAGATAGTTATTTAGGTAGATAGATATATAGATACATACATAGGTATATTGACACAGAGAGATAGATAGATAGATAGACAGACACAGATAGACAAATATAGCTAGACAGACAAATAGGTAGATAGACACACAGATACACACAAATAGATGGAGGGATGGATGTAAGGATGGGCTGACAGACAGACACACACTCGCAGAATGATATTTAGAAAGACAGATGCACACACATACAGATAGATATATAGACAGACAGATAGGTAAATAGATAGGTAGGTAAATATTTAGATAGTATCTTATCGATCATGTCATAGCTTCATGACACTGATTTGGTGGTTGCAAATATTCTATCAGAGAGACAAACACACATATATAGTTAGTTAGACAGACAGAAAGAGAAACTCACATAGATTGCTAGACGGAGACACATAGAGAAGTAGCTAGACAGACAGAAACACATAGAAACAGAAAGGGATGGATCGATAGATAGACAGATGGATAGACAGATAGATTGACAGATAGGCCTGATCTAAGGGTCTCAATAAAGAGCGAATTGCAGGTTACTGAGATGGGAATGGCAAACTTTAGACCAATGAAGCCAAGTTGGAAAAAGTTTGAAATTCCCATCTCTGATCCCTGCAATTCTCTCTTTATTGACTAGGCTCCCTTGCCCTGTATTGTTTCCTCACTGATTTGGTGGTTGCAAATGTTTCAGTCAGGGAGTTGGACAACATGCTCAACACAATGTAACCAATTGCCGAGCGGGACAGACATACATTGTGATACATTATCCTGTATAGAGCGACGACTCAAACAAACTTACTTCTCTTTCCAACATCAAACCTTCAGCTCGGAGATTTTTTTCGAACGTGCTGCGTTTTTCAATCTGCGTACTCGATTTCTTGTACACCAAGATGTAATCAATGCGTTTTATGCCATCTTTAAAAAAGAGACCCAGAGATGCCACAGAAGTTGCTTGCTTCTGGAGAAGGAAACGAAGAAAATGATACAAACAGTGAGCACTTTGGCTTAAGAATAGCTGTTTTTGAAGGACTCTCCGCTTAAAGAGACAGGCCGTACTAATTATTGTATTGTACTCACGGCAGGTTACTTTTGGACATTTGCATGCAGGTCATACATAAACACAACTGCTTAATTGGTTAAAATAAACACATGATTGTAGCAAACAAAGAAAAAACGTTAGGCGGTTACTGCCAGTACCTTAAATAAACAGATATGACAGAAATATAAAAAAAGCGTGGTAAGAATAATAGCATGGCTTATACCTCAGTGTGTAATTAACTTCTATTATATGATAAATACATCCCAATATACAACATTTATCATATTATATATGGTGCAATTAGGTAATACAGGTTGAGTATCCCTTATCCAAAAATCCAGTACCCAGAATTATCCGTTGTCCAAATCTTTTTGGGGATTTTGACGTAAGTTGCAATTTCCACACACACCCATCAGAATGCAAGCAAACAACAGTGTATTCAGTGTCCAGCCCCCTTAAGCTGTGATATAGCCTTCCCATGCATGCTCAGATTCCCCCACGCCCACATAGGGTAATACAACGACACGTGTGCAGACCTGACACGCCAACGGCAGGTTCCCAACGATGCCTCACATCACAGCTATATCACAGTAACAGTGATTTATTTGCTCTATACAGTATTTACATTGATATTACTGTATTCCATGAGTGCTGGGAGGCTTTAATATGTCTTATTGCTGAAAATGATCTTTTATCTGAAATACCTCTGGTCCCAAGCATTTTAGATTAGGGATACTCAATCTGTAGTATACAATAGATGTGTCCAATAGTTGACAGATAAATACTTAACATAACTTTTTCCAGTTCAAGGTATAAAAGCCCATTTACAGACAGCAGGATCATACAGTATCGGCAATGGAGCTATACTGGTGCTTTCTGGGCCTAGTAACATTGAATCAGTTTATTAGCTTGTATAGTATCAGCTTTGTCCTAGATTCTAGCATCTTCAAATAGCGACCTCACCTATTTCCCCAGAAGGATTCTTCAGGGATAAATTGATACAGATTTAATTGTCGGGAAGGTGACAGTAATGACAGAATGTATTAAGCGATCCGAGGAATTTCTGCTTTCAAGTCGCTAAAAGTCATAGTTTAAAATATCAACTCAGAAACATGGACGATCTAATTTCCAATGCAGACAATTTGCATTTGGTTAATGTAACGCATTCATCTTTTCGAAAAAGGATAATAAAAAAATTGCCACGCTGCTGTAAGTCCTCTTAGAAATGATGTTCAATGCAACAGTGAAATGCTGTAAAAGATACGACAAATATAAAACCAATGACTCACCCAGCTGTTATATTTTTTAAGAAAAATTTCAAAAAGAGTCTGTGGATCCAATATATGTGCAGTGGGCCAAACTTTATGAAAATAGAAATCTAAAAGACACCAAAGTGCCAAACAAACCAATATAATAAGTATAAAAAAAAACTTTAACCAATATGAAAACCCACTATTATCCCCGACACTATTATAACCAATACTGTCCTTTCTGAGTTTTTTTGAAGCACTAGGATATGTCATTTACTGCACCTGCACAAATTATATATTTTATTCACGACGACAAGGGCTTTCTTTAGATACCATTATTTTGATCATATATAATTTACTATAAAAGAAAACTTTTTACAACTTTTATTTAGAAAAATCTTTTACTTGTCTATTGAAACAGCCTGCAGAACATATTCAAATGTTTGGGAGTTTAGGAATATCCCATCTTTTAAACTTTTTTTTTTTTTTTACTTTTTAGACAATAAGTACAAGTAGCACATTGTATATTTTTCAAAAGTAGACAGCCCAGGGTATGTAACTTGGGATATTTTTACATTTTTCATGGAGTCATTTTACCAGGAATGTTTGCCAAAGAAACATTTTTTTTGACACACTTTATACTTAACTGACACTTACTTTATCACTAAAATCCTGGAGGTCTACAGGGGCTGAGAGAGTGCTTGAGAGAAAGGAGCAGGCTGCCCGTAATGTTATCAGACTCTCCCTGCCCCATGATTGCTATTGGGCAGGGAGAGACTAACGCTGTAAAAGACAGACACTGGTTTTACAATTGTTGGGATTGGCTGTCACAGTGATGGAATGTGTTAAGACGAGGCCTCTGCAGACATTGGTGGAGTACTTTGGTTCCGAGGCATTCCAGCCATGTCATTACGCGAGGCATGTTCTTTGTCTTTAATGGGACATCTACCGTGACATGCCTGGCACGTCCATTGTCACAAAGGGGTTAAAGCTAAACCTTGGCAAATGCTGCTTATGAGACCCATCTCTAAGATATTTATAGATATACCAATTGGGCCTTCACAGTCTATGCTTTCGAGGAAATAATGAATAAAGAATTATTCTGGGGTAAGGTAGAGCAGTCACCGTAGAACACAGTGGAATGTTCAATTTGATTGATCCACCTTTAGAACTTTACCCCAGAATTGGTCCGTACCCATAACACCCTTTTATTTTTTATTTTTTTTAACGATAGCAACCTCTTTGAAACTGAAATAGTTATTTTGTCTCTTATACATTGAGCTGAAAAGACACTTTTTTAAGTTATAGTCCTTCGCTTCGGCTATGAAGCGAGAAAATAATTTAGCTGAATCCGACTAATTATTTTCAGGCGTTTGACCTCCATGGTGAGATGCACATGGGTTGCTCCATCACCTGCTTCTGATCCTGTTACAGGTTGAAAGGAAACACAAGGAAGACTGTATTGTTTTACGTTTGACGCGGTTTCATCGCCCTCAGGTGCTCTTGCTTGTCGATTGAAAGGGAGGTGTAAACAGACCGTGACTACATGACACGTTTGTGAAAGCTAGCCACAGAGATTAGTGTGCATGGACTGTCTGCTACTGTTACCCAGCTAAAAGCTTCCATTATTCATGTGGTCAAAGATAGCTAGGTGATGAGTTCTATGGCTGTGTTTGAAGGAAATGTCAAAACAATGGTTTATTCGACCACTCACATACAATACCACATGAAACAAAAATACCCCCCAAAAATGGTTACGTGACATACAATATTCCTATTATATCTATGCTACTATTGTTTATAGTACATTTCAATACTCCTGGCTAGCTGGCCATCACAACATATGTGTCAAATAATGTATTACGTGTAGCTCATATATCAAAGGTGTTACCAGTAGTGTATCTTCCACAAGGCAAACAAGGCACTCACCTAGGGCGGCACTTTGCCAGAGGGAGGCACATTGCCAGAGGGTTTTAAAGCACACTTCTGGTGCTTCAAACATTTCCTGTTCCTCCCCCACCGTTCAGCAAGCATTAGCTCCTTCCAATTAATCAGGGTGATGGGGGCATGTTATGGACGTGGTGGGGGTATGTCATGAGGGTGATGGTGGCATGTAATGGGGGTGGTGGGGCATTTAGTGTGTATGCAATGTGGGTGATGGGGGCATGTAATGCAGTGATTGGCCATTTAATGTGTGTACTATGTGGGTGATGGGGCATGTAATGGGGAATGTCGTGGGTGTGCAACGTGGGTGGGGGTGGTGCCCGAATATTGTCCGCCTAGGACAGCACAAAACCAAGATACGCCACTGGGTGATACCTTGTATAAATTCAATCCACGCAGCCAGAGAACATGAATTATCAGCGGACAGGATATGGGAAAAGCTTGTATCAGGCTCAGAAGATATAAAAGGCCAAAAGCTTTTCCTCCATATCATCCTCTGATACTTCATGCTCACTGGCTGCTTGGATTGAATGATACAAGGTGACACCTTTGATAGGTGAGCTACATGTAATCCAATATTTGACACACAGTTCTGGAGTACATCTTTTGTTTTACAGGTGAACAATAGTAACTCTGTACCTATGAAATTAAGCTCAGCAGAGTTTTGATATATATTGTGATATACAATATATTGGTAAACACAGTCAAGGATTTTAAGCATGCGTGGGATAGACACAAGGCTATCCTAGCTTTAAGACCGGGAACGGGGGACTAATAAAAGTACTCAAAAAAAATAAAAAAGTGGGCAGACTAGATGGACCGAATGGTTCTTATCTGCCGGCACATTCTATGTTTCTATAAATATTGTGATATATATTCCTTTATTGCAGGGGAAATGTTAATATTTGAGAATCATGGAAAATACAACTTTGCCCTCACAAGTCACATTTATGAATAAAACATTATTAATAACAATAATGAAAATACAAATAATAATGATACTTCTATTAATAATAAAAATGATAGAGAATGCATTGGTTTTAAATACATAGTTTCCAAAATACAATAAGACACTTTTAAAATGTTTTGGTTCGGACGAGGATTGTTAGCTATAATGTAAATAATAATAATAATATAAATGTTTGTATAGCATGAATGTTTGTAATCATCTGTTATGGGGTTTAAAAGGAAAAAGGCTTAGGTGCACAGTCATGTGGATGTGGTCAAGGCGATGCTGGAGAATGTGGTCAAGGCTATGCTGGGGAATGTGGTCAAGGCGATGCTGGAGAATGTGGTCAAGGCTATGCTGGGGGATGTGGTCAAGGCTATGCTGGGAAATTTGGTCAAGGCTGTGCTTGGGAACGTGGTCAAGGCTATGCTGTGTAATGTGGTCAATTCTATGCTAGGGAATGTGGTCAAGGCTATGCTAGGGAATTTGGTCAAGGCTATGCTTGGAAATGAGGTGAAGACTATGCTAGGGAATGTGGTCAAGACTATGCTAGGGAATGAGGTCAAGACTATGCTAGGGAATGTGGTCAAGGCTATGCAGCAGAATGTGGTCAAGACTATACAGCAGAATGTGGTCAAGGTTATGCTGGGGAATGTGGTCAAGGCTATGCTGGGGAATGGGGTCAAAGCTATGCTGGGAAATGGGGTCAAGGCTATGCAGCATTTAAATAGGTGCAAGGAAGAAAGGTAGAGGGAAACAGAGGAATCCTGGAATGGAACAAAACAATAAACAGCAGGAAAACCAAAAGTGGACCAGAACAGAGGAGCTAAGAAGCATGCTAGAGGGAAACCCTTTTACAGGAATCAGTAAAGGCTTATAACAGTGCTCTAAGACAAGGCAAAACTTTGTCTCTAAAAAAAGGCAGTCCCTAACAGGGCTATATGAAAGTGCAGCTCCTTTTACAGAACTCTAAGACAGGCATGCTCCTTTTACAGGGCTCAGGACAGCCCCTATTACAGGACTCAGGGCAGCTCCTTTGACAGGACTCAGGACAGCTCCTTTGACAGGGCTCAGGACAAATGAAAGCTCCCACCCATTATGACATCACCTTTGGCTTTACATGCAAATAAAATAATTTTTCATTGGAAAACGTGTAATTTGCAAATCAAGCCCAGCATGAAGCAACAGGGGAGAGAGACAGAACAGGGGAAGGGGGGAGAGACAGAACAGGGGGAAGGGGGGAGAGAGACAGAACAGGGGAAGGGGGGAGAGACAGAACAGGGGGAGAGAGAGAGACAGAACAGAGGGAGAGAGAGAGAAAACAGGTATGGGGGATTAGAGAGAGACAGACATGGCAAGGAAGAGGAAAGGAAAGCATACATAGGAGGTTGAAAGAGACGGGGGATGTTAAATAAGGGGGGGGGGGGTGCCACGGGGGAAGCCCGCACATTGCACCGGGACACTTAAGCCCGGCCCTAATCACCAGGTAAGAACCCACAGAGACTAACAGTGAAGAAACAACCCTCCCAACCAGCTGAGCACCCAAAATGTTGCTATGCAGGTATAGAATATGGGGTGTAATTTCCAATTCCTGCTATGGGCACAAAAAACGCTCTGTACAGCCCTGGATAAGAGGGATGAATTGGTACCCTTTATGAGAAGATTTTAAAAAAAAACCTAAGAATAAAGGATGTTTTGCACCGCACTGTTCATGGTCCTATGGTGACTTTCAAGATACAAAACAATTATAATGATGCATAACAAGAGGTTATTTCGGATAGTGTCCAATGTTTTCCATGAATATAAAATCCTCTGTTCTGCGATTATATTAGTGCAGTATTGATTTATAACATGAATATTTTCCCTCTCTCGGTGTAAGGGGACGTGAAGCTGCAAATCTTCCAACCAAGTCTTGGCTTGACCTAGAGTGGAGATTGATGAAGGACAAGGGTGAAATGTGGTGCTTTGGATTGAACAGTTTTGCAGGAAAAAATGGGGCTGTTAATTAATCACTGCTGCTACTTCCTTGGCTTGTGGAACATCCAGGAACAACACGATAAGCCCCGCCCAGGAAATGTGAAAGGCCGAATTTTTAGCATACCACTGTACGCTCAGAAAGATCCTCTACTGTGAATACATGAGATATTAGACATGTGCAAAACTAACATTTTCATTTAGTTTTCATCCATTCGGACGAAAATGTTATTTATTTAGTCTAAAACGAATTTCGTTCATTGCTGCATTCATTTCAGATGAAATTCGTTCATTATTTTCGTTCGTTTTATTCGTTCGTCTTATAGAATACGTGTAATACTATTGGCTTTCTATAAACCGAACGAGAGCCCCATTCATAAGAAATTCTTATGAATGGGGACTCTAGTTCGGTTTATAGAAAGCCAATAGTATTACATGCATTCCATAAACCGAAAGTCGTTCATTATGTCGGTTTATGGAATGTATATGTAATGCTATTGGTATTCTATAAACCGACTCTATTTCGGTTTATGGAATGCCAATAGCACGAATGGACGAATGATTTTCGTTTATTAACCATTCGTTCATTCGTCTTTCGTTAGTTTAGCATTTTCGTTATTCATTTTTCGGACAAATGGACGAAAATGCTATTTTCGGACGAAAATGCATTCGTCCGAAAACGAATGCACATGTCTATAAGAGATCTTCTTTAAGGGAAAGGTTATAGGAGATTTATGCAATACAGCAGCGATGGCTAACCTTGGTCTTGAAGATGTTTATGAGCTTTTTATCCCACAATTAATGCATAGTTGCCAACATCGGCCATGTTTCCAGGGACACATGTGTTCCACATGCTGCATATGTGGAACACATGTGTCTCCCTGGAAACATGGCCGAAGTTGGCAACTATGTTAATGTAGAGCATCATGGGATATGTGGTGCCCAAACATTTGCAGTGCCAAGAGCTTCAATACCTCCAAAATTACTGCAACCTCCCACTTTGTGATACAGATGAATGGTTCACTTTGTACACATTTAATTTACCTAGAGACAAAGAGCGACCACACTTTTCCCCCCCCTTGAGCTATGCATTTTCTTACAATCCTTTTTTCATAGATCGATGATGGTTCAGCCAGAGTACATCAGCTTTCTAGTTGCCATTTCTTATCATATGTATCTAGTTGTTACTTCCTGCACTAAAACACAAGGAGGTCTACCACTAAATTGTGGTGAGCAGTCCAGGGAATAGCTAAAACCAAGCACTGATAACTAAGGAGGAAAATAGACAAGTTGGAGATTAGCTAATAATGCATGGTTTTTGCAATTCTCATCAGTTTCCCACATTTTAACTCAGGCAAGAAAGGATATTCTCTCAACTATAATGTATCAGATGCAAGGAATATTTAACCTCTTAAAGGGACTCTGTCGGCAAACACACAACTGATGTGCAGGTAATGAAGAAAATACTAAATTAAAGGTATCTGTCCTTTGAACGCTGATACAAATACTGTAAGTAAGCTATTTACAGGAAAAAATATTAATGCCATAAATAGGCATAATTACGGCCACCAGGAAAGTGTGCCATGACATGTTAATTTTGAACAAAACCTCTCCCAATGTGTGGCAGAGATTTGCCCATAAACTGATAAATGGATTCAAACACTTCCTCCTAGCAGGGGAAGTGATATAACTTCATTTCCTGGAAACCAAACAGCTCAGTTTGTCTCTTGTTTTTTGGGTTATAGGGCAATAACTGAAAATAGCATATTACTTTTTCCCAAACATTTTCTCCCGGAGTGATCTTTTGACCCCAACCTCTAATCCTAACCCTAAACTAACTGTAACCCTAATGATATTCCTAACCCTAGATCTACAGTTAACTAATGCTGTATCATTTTGTGTAATGTTTCTGACCCTCTAGAGGCAGCCTAGTAACAGCAACATAGTGACGGAAGTGGTTACTGATAATGAAGCTCTTAGCTACAACGGTTGAGCCCCATAGTGGAATGACAAGTTCCAAGGAGTGATCGCATAGCTGCGGAGCGGGCATAGGGTTGCCACCTGGCCGGTATTTTACCAGCAGGCCGGTAAAAAATTGGCATCAGGCCAATGTTAAGTCTATGGAGACAGTACCAAGCCGGTATTTTTTTTAAAGAAAAGGTGGCAACCCTAAGCGTGCATGGGTAACATTTTGGTTTTGCTGAATGCGAAGATATCGAGACATTTCGGCAACACCGACTTAGCGGCAGAGGCAATAACTGATTGCCTCCCGCTCTCATTTTTATAGAGTTTGTTGCATGCCATTATGTTGTTCTTATAGTAACTCATTCCATGGCGGAATGGGAAGTCCTCTCGTCCTCAATGGGTTAAAGTGTGTAAATATTTACGTAAAAGTATGACCAATGCAACATGTTCTTACATGGAAGGAACTGAAGAAATGTGTTAACATTATTATTATTATTAATATTATTATTATGATTAATACCATTGCAGCAGTTTACTATTATGTCTTACATTTGCATAATGCAACAAATATATATATATATATATATATATATATATATATATATATATATTTATCTTTACTACAACATCTATGCATTCATTAGTCATTTCCTCTCAAAACATAAATGACAGACCAGTAGGAAGTATGCTTGGAAAGATAGCATGCTTTTTAAACAGTTTGCAGAAAATATGGATCTTCATCGTGTAAATTTCCAGTTATCACACAAGCTGCACTTGCACCAATTTAAATATTTATCATTATCGTCCAGTTTATGCAGTAAGCTGACCTTTTTAAGACACATACAAACAGAAGGATTTGGATAAATTACTGTATAATAATAAATATGTGTATTCAAATGTGCATTTTGCAATACGTACGTGTGTGTATATTTATGTGTGTGTATATGTGTACTTGTGTGTGTGTGTGTGTGTGTTTGCATTTCCATTTGTGAGGAGAGGGGAATATTAAATACATTTTTTAAGAAATTATTTGCACACATTAAGAGTGAAATAGGTATAATTTGAGTCTCATATAATATTCTTTCATTAAGTGTTAGCAGTAACATATTTAGAAGATATGGCTATCAGTTTGACTGTCTAGCTATCTACCTACCTAACAGTCTGTCAGTCTGTCCGTCTGTCAATCTGTCTGTCTAGCTACCTACCTCCAACAATCCATCTATGTATCTAACTATCAATCGATATATATATATATATATATATATATATATATATATATATATATATATATAGCATCTATCTATCTATGATCTATCTATCTATTAATCTATCTATGATCTATCTATATATATCCAGCCTAGATCTGTCTATCTATCTTTATCTAGTTCTATCTGCCTATATATCTAACTACCTACCTAGCAGTCTGCCTATCAATATATTTATCTATGATCTATCTATCTATAATATATTTATATATATATATATATATATAACCTAGATCTGTCTTTCTATCTTTATCTAGTTCTATCTGCCTATATATCTAACTACCTACCTAGCAGTCTGCCTATCTATCTATCTATCTATCTATCTATCTATCTATCTATCTATCTATCTATCCATCCATCCATCCATCCATCCATCCATCCATCCATCCATCCATCCACCCATCCATCCATCCATCTATCTATCTACCTACCTATTTACCTACCTACAAATTATCCTTTCTTTTCTACCTGTGTGTGTCTGTCATTCATGTCCCATTAACACATTCAAATATTCTCCATGAAAATAAATAGTTCCTAAGCTGTTTGAAGATTTCAAACATCTTGTAGCATTGTTTCTGTAATCTGGAAGGAACATTTGACTCTCAGATGGGAATTGTGCTTTATATTATAATGTATTCGTGAGAGCTGGAGAATTTCCCTGCTAACCTTTACACAATGGATGGATTACTAAACACCAAAGAATATAGAATAAATGTACAAACTTACCCTTGTCTTCATAGCCAGAGTATCCATCTCCCCTTTCCAAGAAAACGTTTTCCAAGCATGTTAATCGCCGTCCAACTAACCACAGAAACTGCTTCAACCCATTGCTCTAAAAAAATGCTCTATGTTTTATTTGATGATATCTTCGGACAATTAACTCTGCAAAGGATTCGCAGAGAGTTTTCAAACTCCCTAGAGAGGCATCTATTTATCCAGCATACCTTTTAATGGACAGTGAGAACTATCAGCTATCTATGTAGGCAGAGAGGCACTGGTCTTAGAAGCTCTCTCTAATATTATATATTTATTATCACCTTACGGTACATTCATATATCATTAACTCTGTTGGTACAAGGTTCAAATGGACCATATAGTGGTGGGACATTTATTGTGGGCTACAGAAATAAGGTTTTATACACATTTTGAAGCCAACCACAGTTAATCTACGAGTCAGATGCATAGATTAACAGATAAATGATGTATCCTATTTATGTTATTAGCTTGTGGCCTCATATGCAAATGACACATTCCCCATTGACAAGCAGTTCATTTGCATAACAAGCCATGGGTGATGTCATAAACAGACAGCAACACACTTTTTACGCAGTTTTCTTTTGCATTTACGTTTTCTACCAGTACCATGTGGGTTTGTTTGTATTCTCCAAAGTATTAACAATGTTTCGGTGATGAAGTTGCTTAAAATAAAATACATTTTTGGATTGGATTTGTTTTTGCGAGAATTACAAATATTTTATATTCAATTTAGCTAGTTGTTTTGTATAGCTCACGGGGGTTAGCAATTATTAGTACTGTCACTATAGCACAATATGCCTGCCTGCTGACATTATCAGTTAGAAAACACTAAAAGAAAAAAATGATTCTGGAATAGCTGAAGAGGGCTAAACTAACAGAAAACAAAAACATTGAAGTAGAATAAAATAATAGAAATGACTGTTACAAAACAGAAATCACGAATTCAAAGAGAGAGAGAGAGAGAGAGAAAGATGTATAGGAAATGTTAAAATGGTCTAATAAACACAAATCTCTTGGGCTTGGGTTGCTTCACTGTTTTATCCCAATACAGACTACAAGATAGCCTAAGTAAGAACATTATAGATGGATTTGGAGACACTGTAAAAAATGCATGTACACTTATAGGAAGGCTTTAGGAAGATTTAAGACCAGTAAAAGACTGTAGCTGATGAGCGCTGTCTACATAATTTAAAGGGACACTAGACATTATTTTTCACTTGTGCCATGTGGCATATGATATTTAACCCCAGGGGGAGTAGGTGTTATATATATGTGTGTATATGACATAAACTACTGTTTAGTTTTGGGCTCCTGGGGTGGAGCATTTGGAGAGCAGGGTGGGCCAGTTCTCCACTCCGCTGTTTTCTTGGGAGACATAGGTCCATGTCTGGGTTTTGGACTGTCTCAAAATACACTGCTCAGCTGCTGGTAATCAGCTGCAGCAGTAGGAATAAACCCCTCCCTGCTAGGCAGGTAAGGGGAAGATTTTGTTTGTTTCTCTCTGGAAAGGCTGAAAAACAACAGGCTGCCTGAGAACCAGAGTACAGAAGGCTGACAAGGAAATAGGTTGGTGAAACCTGTATTATTTTCTTATAGTTTAATCCTTGATAGATAGGGAGATTTATGTTAGTAAGTGCTCAGACGAGCTTGGTTTTTGTTTATAAAGATTTATGTTATATTTTGGTTACTTTCTGCTGTATCCGGGGTGAAGCATACAAATAAAGTACCTGGATTTAAGACAATTCAAATGACTGCACATGTTGTTCGCCCTAGAGCACCGTGCTAACTGAGAACAAGGATCACACCTTATTAAACTATTTTACCCTTTGCTCATTAGTTTTTGTAATTGCCCTTTGTTTTACTATTTACAGTTTTTCCTAAAAAGAACAGTTTGTTCTGATAACACGTGTCTACTGAAAACAAACTATTACTAAACAAAAAATGTAAAGCTTCTGACGCCAGTGGCCATAGACCATGCAATGCCCATATGGCATTTGCTGAGATTAAAAAGGACAAGGTACAGCTCGAATCCCGGGCAGGGATAGGCATTGTGTTTGTACAAAGGACACTAGTGTCTGTGGAGAGATCTAAGAAAGGCCATAGAATATGATTAAGATGTCCATAAGAATGTCTAGGAAAATGTAACCAACAGATTCAATTTCGACTCCATTTCGACTCTATTTTGACTCTGTTTCGGCTTTTAGCTATTAGCATTACATACAATAACTTAAGCCGAAATTAAAACAAATTTTAAACTCGACATATCAAAGTGTCTATCTGCATCCAAATGGACGAATGAATTTTGTTCATTTTGCATTCATTCATTCGGCTTTCGTTAGTTTTTCCTTTTCGTTACTCGTACGAAATGCACATGTCTAATGTCTACCACGAGTAGACATTGTGCCTACCCAAGGTTTCAAGGCATATCTTTGTCTATTCACTACCAGTGACTTGCATACCTCAATACTTTAAGTGACTGATAGAATTAATGATCAGAGAAGAAATAGTTCCAGAGCAAAAGGTGTATTTAGATGAACAGAGACAGGCCGATACATGAGGTAGAGAGTCCTTACTATCTAGAGCAGTGTTGGTGCACCTATGGCACGGGTGTCACCTGTGGTCTCCGAGGTGGCACTTGGCATCTGAGTGCATTGGAGTTAAGTGGAGTACAACGGGGCACTGAGATGGGGCAACAAAAGGAAAGGTAACAATAACAGAGAAAGAAGAATAGAAGCCAAAATAAGCAGTCTTCAATGGACATGAGAATGGGAGGAACAATCTCAGTAAAAATGGCACATTGAGATTTTTAACTTGGTATCCAGCAGAACAATGGGCACTCTGGCTTAAAACATTTGATAGCCCTGATCTAGAGGGAGCTGGGGATAAGAGACATATAAGGTGAGTGAAAAAGCAGGAAAAGAAAGCAGCGGTAATAGTGCATTGAGGGCTTGATGCCAGATACAGCAGGAGTGGTGGCTGGAGCCTACTTAATGGGTGTTCTAGTTGGGCACATGGCAAGCTTCTTTGCAGAGTTGAGTGCTTTTTTTAAAATTTGAAGGGGAGAAAGCTAGTCGGATGTGCTGCAGAGGTGAGTAACCGATACTGGGGGCACTTAATGGGAAGTCTCGCGGGCGCGAATAGGAAGAGACAATAAATTGTAATATCTTATCCTACTGAACTAAATATGTCACATTCATTCCTTCAATGAACAGTATTGTTATATATATATATATATATATATATATATATATATATATATAATAAAAAACAAACAAAAAATATATATATATGGATATTCCCATTAGCCCTGTGCACTCAGGATCCCAAATTTGGTTGAATCAGACAAAGTAAAGTGACATTCTTCCTGCTAATGGATACATTTTCCTTTTCATCCAAAGGTTTTGGGAAATATTCCGTAAACGCTTCAATTCCAATAAATTGCATTTACTGTAGACATAAATGCAGATATATTTATATATATTTAATTTCAGATACAAAAATGTCATAGAAATGTAAAGGTTCAATCAATTTATACATTGTAGTTTTTTCAGACATTTATTAGTATGCAGGAATAATAAAACATCCATACCTGGCCGGTATCAGCAGGAAATCGTTCAAAGATGTGTTTCTCTTTATTCATAGTTTCTTCTTTGCACTAGGAGAGATTGCACACAGACAATAAGTGTCCAGCCCATCATCTACAGGAGGAAGTGTTAAACCCCATGGGATCAGTTGTGTGACTAGGTATAGGTAGGCATCATCAGTGATTGCACTTCAAGGAACTCTATCACCTAAACAATGTTTTGACTGGGTGTATAGAGATTAAAAAGGGTTTTAAGACGATGTATTCATTGTGTTAGTAAAATTGCAAGTAAATGCAAATAAAAGGGTGTTTTAAATGTGTCTTTGTTCAATGTGTTACAGCACAAACATTGTTTAGGTGACACAGGCCTTTTTAAATAACCATATGGAGCGTTGTAGAGCCTGGTAGTATACGTGAAGTGAATATATATAGGTGGAGCTTTACTGGAAATAAATATCCCTTACATGCCATATGAGGAGATGTCTTTGATTCTACTTATTCAGCATTAAATCAGTAGAACGTTATCATACATACTGATTTAATAAAATCCACACCAGTCAACTTTTTTGCCAAGTGATAAAAAACAAGGACACCCATCCCTGATCTTGAGATCATGCAGTTTAAAGTCTCTGTCTCCCCATCTCATTTCTGTAGTCTCTCTCTCATTTCTGTAGTCTCTGTCTCCCCCTCTCATTTCTGTAGTCTCTCTCTCATTTCTGTAGTCTCTGTCTCCCCCTCTCATTTCTGTAGTCTCTCTCTCATTTCTGTAGTCTCTGTCTCCCCCTCTCATTTCTGTAGTCTCTCTCTCATTTCTGTAGTCTCTGTCTCCCCCTCTCATTTCTGTAGTTTCTCTCTCATTTCTGTAGTCTGTCTCCCCCTCTCATTTCTGTAGTCTCTCTTTATCCCTCTCATTTCCGTCATGTCTACTTGTCTTTATGGAACTGTCTTCCCTCCCCTCCAGCACTGCACCAGAACTGCTGCGCTGCCGCAACATCCGGCCCACGACCAACAAAAGACGGCCCACCGGGATTTTTCCTGGTATCCCGGTGGGCCAGTCCGGCCCTGCTCACACTTCACACTGCGTCTGTCTTAGGGCTGTATTAATGAAAGAGGGAATTGCAGAGAATTGGAAAAGTTGGAAAACATTTTCTAATATATATATATATTGATTATCTACATGCCAACACTGTCTGTATTACAGACTCCTGA